>VBSM01003214.1:11702854-11722349 GCA_008086735.1 Cheirogaleus medius | reverse complement strand
TGGGTACAAGACCAAATGCAGAGAAAGCTTACATTAGAGAGATTCCAGAAAGAAGTAAGTCAGATGAATGTATGAATATGTGTTGTCAAATATCTAAAAATCACAGATTAAATATTATTTGAAATTAAAACTCAAGAATCATGAGAAGTTACAAAAATTCTTCAGAAGAATTTTTAAAGTAAATGATTAGAAAAATGGTCCATGTATGGATTTGATTTTTTTAAAATTTTCTTTAGAGGAATTTATTTGTATTATGATTTCTTAGTTTAAATTTACTTAATGTACATCAGTAATAAATGAATAAACTTTTGTAAAAATTGAATCAGTATAGACTTACATAGTGTAAAAAGTTTCTGAAAGTCCCCTTCACCATAATCCCCCATTCCACACATCTGTCTCATTCTCATTTCTTATATTGGGCTTGTTTGTTTTGTTTTCAACATAAATGGAGGATCACACTGTGTATATTGTTCATCAGGTTGCTTTTTCATTTAATAGTATGTCTTGGGTCTCCTTCCCTACTAGTACATACAGATAAAACTCATTCCTTTTAACTATTCGGAATATTCTCTAGTTTGGATGTATCATAATTACTTACCTATTTTCCTTTGATACATTTTAGATTTTTCTATTTTTCTCCATTTTAAATAAAGCTGTGCTTTCTTCTCTGTGAAACTACTCAAGTGTTCTAAGATAAATATCTGGGAGAGAAATTACTGTGGATCACAGCACTTCTAAAATTTTGATGAATAATTTATATCTATATATGACAATGATTTCCAGATGTATATCTCTAGCCTGGACTTTTCTCCTGGATTTTGGACCTGCATATCTGTTTCCACTTGGCTATCTAACAGACATAACAAACTTAACATGTCCAAGTTGAACACCCTAGCTTACTTCCTAGCCTTCTTATCTCAACTGATGGAAACTAGTTGCTCAGGTCAAAAAAAAATTGAGAATAATCCTTGATTTTTCTCTCTTATACCCTATCCAATTTGTTAGGAAATCTTACTGGCACTACCTGCCAAATATATTCAGAATTTGACCACTTATCACCCCCAACTCTTATCACCACTCTGATCTGGACCACCTTTAATGTCTTGCCTAGATTACTCCAATAGCCTTCTAATTGGTCTCTTCACTTCTTCCCTTGTCCAGGCACAGCCTTCTCAAAATAGCAGTTAAAGCAGTTCTTTTAAAATTCAAGTCAGATCATGTCACTTCTCTTCTCAGAGCTCTGCAAGTCGTTCCTCTTTCACTCTTGTAAAAGACAAGGTCGTTTAAAAGGTCCTATATTATCAGTTACTCCATTATCTCTCTGACCTCCTCCCCTCTTATTGCTTTCTCTCTTAGTCATTCTGCTGTAGCTATACTCGCCTATTTCTTGTTCCTTAAACAACATGCCAGCCCTTTTCCTTTGCCATCCTTCTGACTGGAATGTTCATCCTTCTGACTGGAATGTTCTTCCATAGCTTGGCTGACTTCTTCACTGTTTCACGTCATTGCTTAATGAAGCATACTTTGATCATCCCATTTAACTATTATAATCTTTTTTGATTTCCTTTATTTTATCCTACTTTTTTTTTCCTATACCACTTACCAACTTTTAACAAGCTAGATCAGGGGTTGGCAAACTATTGCCAAATCTGGCCCACTGCCTGTTTTCTTTTTTTGTGTGTGTGTTACTAGAATACAGCTATGCTCATTTGTTTATGTATTGTCTTTCCAAGAGTAGCTTCATACAGTTGAGTAGTTGTGACAGAAACTATGTGGCCTGTAAAGACTGAAATATTTACTGCCTGGCTCTTTACAGAGAAGTTTGCCAACCCCTGCACTGAGTAATTTAGAGTTTTTATTTGTCTCCTCCTGCTGTAATGTAATCCACTAGAGCAGGGATCTTTGTGTTGTTAACTCTTGAGTTCCACATGATCCTCTAATGGTATCTTCCAAACAGTGGGAGTTCAATAAATGTTGAATAAATGGAATTGTCCATAAAACAGTCTAAATCCTGATGTAGTACTTAAAATTCATAGGATTATTGTTGATGGTTAAATATTTTAATATTGGTATAGCTCTTAGGGCCCTGCGTGGCATATAGTAAGTGCTCAAAAAATGCTACCTATTAAATTCTGTTTATACACTGATAATTGAAGTATATGTTTTATATGTTTTCCCATACACTTGCCAACACTGTAATATACATATTGATCTTCTAAATATTTGTAATTCTGAAAGTTGAAAAATACTTCATAGTTTTAAATTCCATTTTGGTGATAACAGTGCTGTTTTGTAGTTTTTCATATATTTATTGGTCATTTTGATCTTATTTTTTAAATTGCCAGTTCATAGTTATATTTTTGCTAAGTTTTATTATAATTTTTTTCATATCTTTTAGAATCCTGGTTTTGACTTCAGTGGAGCAGAAATCTCAGGAAACTACACTAAAGGTGGACCAGATTTCTCAAATCTTGAGAAATAACCACTGGGTTTTTGGGTTTTTTTTGCTGTATTCTGTGGATCCTAGCAGATATTGCCAACTTAATCAAAGGAACAGATTTATGTGGTGGAAGAAAAATGTGGATGCCTACAGTTAACAAATTGCAAAATATATTTTTAAATGGTTCTAAAAATTGCATTCAAGTATGATTTACATAGGAAACATGTCCTGTCGGAATTATTCTATGGATGTATGGGAACTTTTTTGGACTTGTTCTTGCTCAGCATGAAGTTTTATATGCTGCATTTTACTAATTTCATATTTAACCATATTTTTAATATAAAAAACATTGGGGTAGATCATGTGAAATGAAAGGGTGCCTTCAGGTAATATTAAGTTTTTAAGTGTGATGTTCAATAAAATTTTCTAAATAGGAATTGTGTACCCCTTTGTCTAAGTATACCAATTCACACAGGGAAATTATAGTACTGAAAAAATTATTAAGAAAGGAAAAGGCTGGGTATGGTGGTTCACGCCTGTAATCCCAGCACTTTAGGAGGCTAAGTCAGGAGAATCATTTGAGGCCAGGAGTTTGAGACCAGCCTGCACAACATAGTGTGACCTCATCTCTACAAAAAATAAGAAAATTTACCCCGGAGTAGTGGTGCATGCCTGTAGTGCCAGCTGTTTGGGAAGCTGAGGTGGGAGGATTGCTTGAGCCCAGGAGTCGGAGGCCGCAGTGAGCCTTGATCCTGCACTACAGCCTAGGTGACAGAGCAAGACCCTGTCTCTTAAAAAAAAAAAAAAAAAAAAAGAGGACAGTAGCCCACAAATATATTTTGAGTAATATCACTTTAAAGTTAATGAAAATTTCTTAATTAGAATATTATTCCTTGAGACATTACTTTATATTAAGAAATTGAAAAATATTTAAATACATAACTATATGAAGGGATTAATATAAAAGAGAAGCAGCTAAGTGAATATGGTTTTGTTAGCAGCAGAAATCAAAATAAGTCACTGATTGAAAGTTGATGGTATCATTCTGATCTTAAGTAGGAATTGTCTATTGAAATTTCATTTCATCTTGTTTATGCCCTTTTAAATTCTTGAAAAAAAATTTAAATAATTTCACAGAGTTTCTTTTTTCCTGAACCATTTTTTAAGTTGGCCTGATGCCCTGTTCATTGCCTCTTAGTACTTTAGTGTGTATTTGTTTCAAAGGAGGACATTCTCTTACATAACTACAATGCAACCATTAATTTTAGGAAATTTATGTTGTCATGTTACCACCATCTAATCCTCAGACCTTCACTCCATTCATATTGACCTGCTTGTCCCAATAATGTTCTTTGTAGCAAGACAATCCAGGCAATCATATTTTCCCTTTAAATGTCAGGTGTCTTTAGTCTACTTCAGTGGGGAACAAGGTCTCATTTTTTTCTCAACTTCAGCTTCGCACTTTTGCATATTACAAACCAGTTTTGTAGAACATCCCTTGTTTTGAGTTTTGTCTGATACTTCATGATTAGATTCAAGTTATACGTCTTTGGAAATGTTTTAGGAATGTTATAGAAGTGATGATTTGTTCTTACTGCATCCTGTCATGGATTAATAATTTCAATTTGTCCCATTTCTTTTTTTTTTAGAGACGGGGTCTCGCTCTTGGTCAGGCTGGTTTCAAACTCCTGACCTTGAGCTATCCACCCGCCTCGGCCTCCCAGAGTGCTAGTGTCCCATTTCTGATAGTATTACTTAGATCACTGATTACGGTAGTATCTGCCAGACTTCCCAACCGTGAAGTTACTCTATATGTTTATAATTATTTTGTGTGAATGTAGTTTCAAAATACTACCTTGTTTCCCATCAAACTTTCAATTTATTTGTATCTGTATAGACTCATGATTTCCTGTTTTATTCAGTGGGTTAAAAATCGGTTATTCTCATTACTTTGCTTAAAATTGTACTTTTGGCCAGTGGAAGATCATTCTAGATGGTTTCTGTGTCCTTTTGATGTATTCCCACCATTATTTGGGTAATTTCTTATTCTCTGGCAGAAGATATACCAGGCTCATTATGTTTTCCCTGCTGTAGCCCAAGCATCAGCCATTTTCCCAAAGAGCCTGGTTTCTTTAGTGGGTAATGATATTTAAAAGCCAAGATGTGTGTGCTAGTGTGCAGTTGTTGGTGGCTATATATAACACATATATTTATATGTATATATTTACATTCATATTTCTATATATTGAAAACCATGAGCCCACATTTAAACTTTTAATTCTATCCCATAGTGTTCATTTTAGTTTTCTCCATTTCCATATTTATAACTCCCTTCAATAGCACTGAGAAACCTGATTCCTATTATCCTTAATATGCTAGGTTCTCTATTGTAGGTCATCCCCCATGTGAATGCCTTCCTCACTCTGCTCAGGCTCCAACATCCTGTGCTAATGAGGGATGTCCTCCTCACCCTGCTTGGACCCTAACACCTCACTATGGGCCATTGCATTCCACCCACCTTATGATCCTATCTTGCTCATTTTACCCAATAATATTAGGAATGAGTTGTTGGGGAAAAAGTTTTTTCTTTTTATTGGCCTCTCTTTGACATTTAAAAAATTTTATATTTTAAATAAAGCAAAATTAACTTTCTGGTATATAGTCTTGCAACGTGTGTAGATACGTGTAAACACCTTCACGATCGGGATATAGAACAATTCAATCACCATAAAAACTCCCTCATGCTCTCTTGGCAGCCACATCCTACTCCCAGCCCCTAAACCCTGGAAATCACTGATTTAGTCTCTGTCTCTAGTTTTGTCTTTTCAAGAATGTGATATAAATGGAATGATGTAATTTTTTTTAAAAAACAGCTTTATTGAGACATAATTCACATGCTATACATTTCACCCATTTAACCTATTCCATAGTTTTTAGTATATACACAGATATGTGCAACCATCACCATAGTCAATTTTAGGACATTTTCATCATCTCAAATAGAAACCATTTTTTAGCAGTCATCGCTATCTCTTGCCCCCCACCTCCCACTCCGGCCAGTTAGGCAACCACTGATTTCTGTATTTACCTATTCTGGACATTTCATGTGCATGGAATCATATGTGGTCTTTTGTTACTGGCTTCTTTCACTTAATGTTTTAGAGGTTCATCCATATTCTAGCATGTATCAATACATTCATTTTTATTTCTGAATAATCCATTGTATGGCTGTGTCACCCTTTTATCCATTTGTAAGTTGATGGACGTTTGAGGGTATTTCCACATTTTGGCTGTGCTAATGCTGCTATAAACATTTGTGAACAAGTTTTTATGTGCATATGTGTTTTCATTTCTTACCTTGCAGAATTTCTAGGTTATATGTTAGGTCTATGTTTAATCATTCAAGGAACTGCCAGTTGTCTTCTAAAGCAGCTACACCATTTTACATTCCCACCAACAGTGTACAAAGGTTCCAATTTCTCCATATCCTTGCCAACACTTGTTATTATCTGACTTTTTGATTCTAGTTATTCTAGTGGATATGAAGTAGTATATGTTTGTGGTTTTCATTTGTCTTTCCCTAATACCCAGCATTTTTAATGCTTATTGTCAATTTGTATATCTTCCTTGGAGAAATGTTTATTCAAATCCTTTGCCCATTTTTTAATTGGGTTGTCTTATTATCGAGTGTTAAGAATTCTTTACATATTCTGGGTACAAGTCCCTTATCAGAGATATGATTTGTAAATTCTATTTTTTTCACTTTCTTGATTTGGTGTCTTTTGAAGCACAAATATTTTTAATTTGATTAAGTCTAATCATGCTGTTGATGGATCATGCTTTTGATACCATGTCTAAGAACTCTTTAAATACTCAGGTCCTGAGGATTGTTTCTTTTCTTCTAAAAGTTTTATAATTTTATGTTTTATATTTAGATCTGTGACCCATTTTAAGTTAATTTTTGTATAAGCTGAGAAGGTTAAGTGGAGATTTATTTTGCATGTGGATGTCCAATTGTTTTAAAATCATTTGTTGATAAGGCTATTCATTCCTTATTGAATTGTCTTTATACCTTTGTCAAAAATGAATTGCTAGTTCTGTGGATCTGTTTTGGGACT
Source organism: Cheirogaleus medius (assembly GCA_008086735.1). Lineage (NCBI taxonomy): Eukaryota > Metazoa > Chordata > Mammalia > Primates > Cheirogaleidae > Cheirogaleus > Cheirogaleus medius. Next base: position 11,715,791 of record VBSM01003214.1, on the reverse strand, counting down.
CTATTCCATTGATCTACATATGTCTGTCCTTTTGCCAACACCATACTGCCTTGATTATTGTAGCGTTATAGGTCTTGAACTGGATAGCATAATTCCTTCAACTTTATTCTTTTTCAAAGCTGTTTTGGCTATCTTAGTTTCTTTGTCTTTCCATATAAAGTTTAGAATCAGCTACTTGATATCTACAAAAATCATGCTGGGGTTTTGAATGAAATTTTGTGAGTTTCACTATCTATGAACATGGGGTCTCTATTTAGGACCTCTTTCATTTCACTTTATCAGCATTTTGTGTAGTTTTCACTCTACATATCCTTTACATCTTTTATTAGGTTTATTCCTAAGTATTCATTTTTTTTGGAGCTATAGTAAATAGTTTTGGTTTTTTTTGAAATTTGGGTTTCCAATTGCACATTGGTAGTGTATACAAATATGTTTTGATTTTTGTTTTGTTGACTTTGTATCCTGTGACCTTGCTAAATGTAATTAGTAGTTCTGGGAGTTTTTTGATGTTGATTCTTTGAGTTTTCTACATAAACCACAAATAGGAAGAGTTTTATTTTATCCTTTCTAATCTCTAGGCCTTTTATTTCTTTTTCTTGCCTGATTGCATTGGTTAGAACAATAAAGTGGAGCAAGTGGCTATCCCTGTCTTGTTTTGAATATTAGAGTTTTGAAAGCATTGTCTTTCACCATTAAGTATTATGTTAGCTGTAAGTTTTTCATGAATGTCCTTTATCAGTTTGTGGGAGTTCACATCTATTAATTTTGTAGCTAGCTGAATTTCTCTTGAGTGGATGTTGAATTTTCTTAAATGCTTTTTCTATATCAATTGATTTGATATTTTTTTCTTTAAACTGTTAATTATATTGGATTGTATTGATTTCAGAGTTTTGAAACAGCTTGTATTTTCCCCCTGATCCCAAACTTGCCATGATATATATATAACTGAATTTATATATTTAGATCCATTTATGGAGGATTTTTGTGTCTATGTTCATTTGGGATATTGTTCAAGGTTTCCCCCTTATATTAATATTATCTTTATCTTGATTGGTTATGTTAATTCTGGCCTTATGAAATGAACTGGGAAGTGATTCCTCAGCTTTCTAGAAGAGATTTGTAGGATTTGTGTTAATTCTTCTTAAATGTTTTATGAATTTTCCAGTAAGGTTTTAAACAATGAATTCAGTTTTTAAAAATAATTGTAGAATGTATTCACGTTATTTAGTTTTGATAGTTCATGACTTTTAAGGAATTCTTTCATTCCATTTAACTATGTGCATAGCTGTTCATGGTATTGTCTTAGGGTCTTTTTAGTGTCTTCAAGATCTGCATTGGTATCTCCTCTTTCATTCTTAAGATTGATAATGTCTTTTTTTTTTTTTTGTCTTGCTAGAGGTTTATCGATTTTACTGCTATTTTTAAAGAACTAGTTTTTGGTTTTGTTGATTTTTCTCTATTGCTAGTTTTCAATTGCATTGATTTTCCCCATCCCTTTTTATTACTTTCTTCGTTCTGCTTGCTTTGGGTTTAGTTTGCTTTTTTCCTAGTATCTTAAAGTGGAAGCTTAGAATATTGATTTGAGACCTTTTTTGTTATTTAATAAAAGCAGTTGATATTATAAATTGCTCTCTAAACACTGGTTTCGATGCATTCCACACATTGATATTTTCATTTTTGTTCAGTTTAAAATATTTTCTATTTTCTTTTGAGAATTCACATTAGAGGCATGAATTATTTATAAGTGTGTTGTTTAATTTCTGAATGTTTGGAGATTTTCCTGCTGTTATTGATTTCTAGTTTATGGTCAGAGAACATTACTTTATGATTTCAACGCTTTTAAATTTGTTAGGTTTAAGACCAGGATACAGTCTGTCTTGGTAAATGTTCCACATGCACTTGAAAAGAATGCTTATTTTTCTGTTTTAGGATGAAGTGTTTTATGTCAATTAGATCTAGTTGGTTGTTGGCATTAAGTTCATCTACATCTTTACTAATTTTTTTTGTTTTTTAATTTTGCTTCTAATTTCTTTTTAGTATTAATGATTCTATAGATTACTGAGAGAAGAGTGTTTACTCTCCTACTATAATTGAAGCTCTGTTTTTCCTTTCAATGGTATCATGTATTTTTAAGCTCTGATATTAGGTGCTTACATATTTAGAATCATAATATCATCTTGGTGAATTTGATTCTTTTACCATTGTAGAATGTCCCTCTTTTTTTTTTTGAGACAGGATCTCACTCTGTTGCCTGGGCTAGAGTGCAGTGGTGTCATCATAGCTCATTGCAACTTCAAACTCCTGGGCTCAAGCAATCCTCCTGCCTCAGCTTCCTGAGTAGCTGGGATTACAGGTGTGATTTTTCTATCTTTTGTAGAGGTGACGTCTTGTTATGTTGGTCAGGCAAGTCTTGAACTCCTGGCCTCAAGTAATCCTCCCACCTTGGATTCATAGAGTGCTAGGATTACAGGCATGAGCCCTCACCCAGCTGAATGTCCTTCTTTATCCTTGGTAATTTTGATTCCTAAGTCTACTTTATTGAATTAATATAAAAATTGCCTTATCTTTTAATTCATCTTACCTGATGTTTACTGTTTTTGGTTTATGAAAAATTATAGTTTCACACATAATAAACAATAACACATTTTATAAAAATTATTCTTAGTGTAGAGAAAATAAATTCTCTGAGTTTTTATTCTTCTATGATCATAATTTAAGCACTGAAGTTAATGTGGCCAGAATATATTTTGAAATTATACAAACAATTTCATGAGTCTAGTCGATATTCTATTTTGTGAGGTAATGTACAGAGTGGTTGAGAGAACAAACAGCCTCTGGAGTCAGAATGCCTAGATTTGACTCCTACCTCCAAGTACCAGATATGTGACTAGGGGCAAATCATTTAACTTCCCTGTGTCTGTGGTTCATCTGTAAATTGGGATAACCTTATTCACTTTAGAGGATAACATGAAGTGACTCATGATTCATATAAAACATCTAGCAACAGTACCTAACAGTAAAAACTATCATTGCTAACCACAAATGTAAGATCAGAAATATCTATTGTTTTTAGATAGTGTGTCTCATAATTGGAAATACATATAAGGTTCAGTACCGTTTTTAAAAATAACACTGTGAAAAGAAGGGTTATTAAGTCTAATCGGAGTCAAGTGTAAAATGAGGCTTCTTTTATAGCAGTTTTTCTTTCCTAAGTATAATTCCTTGCAATGTCTATTTTTTAAGATGTCTTATTAGTTTAATTAAACATGAACAGTTCAAAACCATATGTTAGTTGTTTCAGTTCCAATAATAATTACCAATTGATCCAACAAGGCCAACATAATACTTGGCAGTTACTGTCATTAGCAACCATATTGCTGGAATGTCGTTTAGGTAAGAGGGTTTGCACAAAACTTCAGGAGAGCTTAATCTAAGAGTAAATATGTATTAAGGATAGCATCTATAGCAGTGATGAATCTAATTGACAAAAGTGATTAATAATGCATAAAGACCAACTTTTTAATGCACATTAAACATATTTGCCATCATCTTGTTTCTATTTTAAAAAAACATTAGAAAGTAAACTGTCAAATAGGTAATAGCCTAGACATACTGTTAAAAGAGATTTTATTATTCCTGCTACCATACATGTAACTTTAGTGCTAACTTTAAATATACTAAGTAGAGAGTTTTTTTATCATGGTCTGTTATCACACTGTCAATAATAAAATCGTTAATGAAATGAGAAGAGAAACAAAACCACCCAGCAAAGGATTGTATTTCAATAATTTTATTGAAAGGTATATCCCTTAGTTCCAAAACACAATGGTAGTTGGTTAGGTTACCTCTGCCAACTCAAAATTTAACACTGAAAATATTCAAAATATTGAACTATATCAGCCTTTTGGGAAAAACGAAACATTAGCCATAAAACATGGTTTACAAAAGTTAAGGATAAGATATACTATGATTCTTTGGTTTATTTTTCAGTGTTTATGTATCTATAACATGATTTCAAAATTGGTTACAGCCATTCTGGTTGGACTCAGGCTACATATTGCACTGAGTAACCATCCACAATACTTAAACACTGTAGTTCGTCTTATATTCATTGACTGACACAGAGAATCCTGAACACTACATCAGCCACCTCATAATTATGAAGGTGCCTGCTCATTTGTTTTTTAAGACTTTGTTTTGGCACAGTAAGGGCATTAGTGAAAGTATATTCTCTTCCTTTTAAATAAAATTCTAAATTAGAAGCGATGGCAATTTTATAAAAACAGTCATTTGTAAAAACTTCTGGAGTGTTAAATCTATCCTGAACTTACTTTAGTGTGATAAAGTAAGTTTTCAAAGTGATAGTTTATTTTGAGTTATTAAAACAATAGAAACTAATTTTCTCAATGGGCTAGACTGAGGCAGTAGGTTCTATATAAAAATTTTCATCATGGATACAAACATCACCTGTTTTCTAGAAAAAATATTAAAGATAATTTAATGAATATGCCAAATTTACTAGGTCTGTATTTTTGCTTTATATAAAATGCCCTAAAATTTAAATGTAATTTCCATATTGCAATAAAAGTCCACATCTCTAGATTATGTATTACTTGCATTATGGGTGCCAAGAAACCATTTACACTGTCTAGAATATTAACCCTTATTATGCCTTAAAAGTGCATTTGTGAAATGTTGGTTTTGATATAAACCTCACATTTTAAAATTTAACATTTAAATTAAGTAGGTTACCATTTTCAACACCAACTAAATACAACATATTGATCCAATATAGAAAGTTAGATCAATGTTAGAAACGAAGATTCACAGTTTGCCTTCCCAGGCTTGTCATTAGCATTTCACATTTAGGCTTTTAGCTTTGATCTGAATGCTTCACAGATGAATTCAAATCTTAACATAATTTCACTACAGCATAATATTAATTAGGCAGCCTTCCCAAGTCTGAGAACATCATGCTAATCTAGTTGTGATGTTTTAAGGCTTCATAGCTTAAATCCATTATAACATTATGGAAGCCATAGATCAGGGTGTGCAGAAAGGCTTCAGAGAAGAGTTTTTTGTTGCTGTAATTAATACTATTTAAATAAACAAACCCCAACTTATCAGAAGTCTGCCTAAATATTACTAACAAAATTGAACTGTCCATATCTTAACACTCATAATCATATATAGATGTGTTAAATGTTAAAAGTTAGTTTTGAGTAGGAAAAGATAAATCATCATTGTGAGTTAACCTGAGATGGCAAGAATGTATATCACATATGCAGCAACCAAGTTCACATTTTTATGCATATAACTACTTTCTAGTAGTCCAACTTCTACAGCAATGACATGTAACTATAGTGTTGACACCCCCTGGCAGTTTCCAACACTCAATGTAGGTATCATCTACCATATGTTACTTTTTAAGTACATACTGATTTTGTTTATAAGATAACAGTCTCAAATTAGTTCATATACAGTTCAAACTTTTGGTCCTGTTGTCCTACTTGGCTTGCGTAGCTTTAAATGAGCCAGAGCTTGGGTTTACATACAATAAGATGATATACAATTAAAAAAAAAAAACAACCCACTAGTGCTACTTTTAAAATTCTGGCTATTAAGGAGGATGTGTTTTCTAAGCTGAAAATTTAATGACATGGCTAACACATCAGAGGTTGCATAATTCCTTACTCTTAAAGTGTTGTACCTTATATGTAATAAACTTCAAATATTAGCTGACTATATCAGTGAAGTCATTTTCCCCTTTGCTATTCCAACTCCATTTTGTTTACTTTGAAATATTAAAATTAATATTTTAATTCTTCAATTGTAGCACAAAATTATAGCATTAGAAAATTTTCTCTATCTACAGAATAACAGTGAACCAAATTTACCAATTAGGGAACCATTTCAGGAATTGTTGGGAGGTGACTTATTCTGTAGTAACTATGCTTCAATTGCCGTGCAGTACGCCCAGAAACAATCCATTTCAACTTCTGAACATTTGGTTTGGAACACTTGTTTGATGAATATTCAGTTAAGCACTTGGATACAAGCTCTTGCCAGAAGGTCAAATCTCTGCCATTTATCTGTACATAAATGTTTAAGAATTATTGCTTATTTAAAACAAAAGTCCCAAAAAAGACAAAAATAAAGAACAAAAGAAAAAAAAGTCCTACCATATTTAACTATAGTAATAAAAGCAAATCTATTAACATGTATTTCCTCATCAAAAAAATTTGAGGATAGCTACTTAAGTTTCTCATTTTACTTCATGAGACAGTATAAGTGGTTTAGTTTCTTTTACAGCTGCTAATAGGATTTAGGCTATGACCTTGACATACCTTGGAATGTTTCTGAAGACATTCTACTCCTTCTGTTAACTCTACACACTTCTGTGCTTGGATCTCCAACCCAATGATAGACAATGCCAACACAGAAGGCTGAAAGAGATAATTTTAAAGTAAATGCCAAATATAAAAATAGGGCTATATAAATAGAATTAATCTTTATAAAATATTTACCTTTGCTTTAGAAAATAAGATCCTGCAATGACATGCCTTAAGTTGAGCTTCTAGTCTTTCAAAATTAAGGGTATTTCTCCTTTAAAATGAAAATTGAGATTACTTTTATGTAGATAATATTACATCTAGTCAAAAGACATTTTTATAAAACATTTAAGTCAATTTTTAAAGTGAAGCTTATGCACATTTATTGTAGAAAGTAAATTATTTAAAGTAAAGGAATTCCCCTTTCATCAGAGACATTAACTTCTTAAGTACACCATATGTTAGTTTTAAACGATTTGGGCCAAAAAAATAAAATAAACAGTGTCATGCCAGAAATATCAAGATTTATTTTCTTTTTGTTTTAATAAATTTATTTATGCATCTACTGAAGGTCCTTTATTCCATAAATTTGTGTTAGATGTTTATCTCCTAGGAAGTTGAAATGCACTTTAATCCCAAGGATTAGCCTTTATGAAGCTATTGACAACTGAAAATTTTCTCACTTCTGTTAGTAAAGTTCAAGAAGCCACAGATGTCATTTTACTTACTTTGACTAGAATTCTATGAAGATATTGATTTTATGCAATATCTATGCAATACCATTCTGATTTCCAAATCTCTTTTGTTCAAAACAAAGGTCACATACCTTTCAAATGGCAAGTTCTCTTGAATGAGTGAATAATAGAGTTGCAGAAACTGAAAGGCAGTCGTAGCTTTGACTTTCCAACACACCTTTTCCAACACAATCTTTTCCATTCTCATCAAGTCTGACACTGTGAACCTATACTGACTTATTCGGATCAAGTCAGTTGCCAATGGGACATTCCTTTCCTCCTCTATTGATTTTACAGCCAAATAGAAGCAGCTGAGCCCAACACACCCAAGGTGTTTGGGCTGCACCTAACAAAACAAAACATCCCCAATAAGCCCATGTCTCCACCTTATTTCAATTAACATTAATGAAACATAAAGGATAATCTAGAGCTCAGACTCAGCATTATGAAAATGTATCTTTGAGGTGTATTTCTCAGCTGTGATGGACTTAGTAAGATCCACCCATACCTCAATTATAGCTTGTCAACCCTATGCACCCCACTTGGAACCAATTTTTGACTAATTGGACTAACTTTCAGTATAATGTTTGGCTCAGCATAGAAAAATTCTTAACTGGTTTTCTTTTTTTTTATCATTGCAGAACTGTAAGTAAGCATTGTGCTCTAGTTTGACCAAGTAAGTTAACTGGTCAATGACTTGGGTGAGGGCTAAAACACTTTACAGTTTATTCACAAACTTTCTTTCCAGGATGTTGTATTTTTCCAGGCTGTTTTCTTTGTAGTAACATATATAAAACAGTTTTTAAATACTACAGCACATACTATTGTTGGCCTGAAAAGTTCTATCCACTGCCAATCTTTTTCATATATCATTTTATGAATGTCTATAGTGTGAGACACAGTCAAAATTCTATCCAATCTTTAAGTTCCAGGTCAAATAACTAAAAATAGAAAAAATTAGTCAGCATGGTGGTACGTGCCTGTACTCCCAGCTACTCGTGAGGGTGAGGCAGGAGGATTGCTTTAAGCCCAGGAGTTGGAGGTTGCTGTGAGCTAGGCGGATGCCACAGCACTCTAGCCTAGGCAAGGCAAGAGAGTGAGACTCTATCTCAAAAAAAAAAAAAAAAAGTCAAATAAAACTTCAGTAAGCATTTGGCCGGGCGAGGTGGCTCACGTTTATAATCATAGCACTCTGGGAGGCTGAGGCAGGAGGATTGCTTGAGATCCGGAGTTCCAGACCAGCCTGAGCAAGAGGGAGACTGTCTCTACTAAAAATAGAAAAAAATAGCGGGCATGACGGTGTGTGCCTGTAGTCCCAGCTACTTCTGAGGCTGAGGCAGGAGGATTGCTTGAGCCCAGGAGTTTGAGGTTGCAGGGGGCTATGATGTCGCTACTGCATGCTAGGTGGGATAACAGACTCTCTATTTCAAAGAAAATAAAAAAATAAAAAGCTTTTTATCAATATCTGTGCTCTTTCTTCTCAACCCTTTAGTAGTATATTTATGCCTCTTTCAAGGCATAATTTTTCTTACTATGACTTGTACTATATGATTGCTGTAAGTGCAACCATCTTATTCCCAAATAAGACTGGATTATACTTGAGGGACAGCTGTATTAATTTGTGCAACATTTACAGATTCAAAGGTAGTGCCTACACATGTTAAGTGTCTAAAGAGTTGTTTAATCAGTCTGCTGCACAAGTGTTTAAAGCCATTCAACAAATATAGAGTTCCTTTTATATGTGATGCATTGTGTTAGGTACTGAGTACTAAAATATGAGTTTCATTCAAATTATCTCATTTTCCTCCAGAGACTATGGGTATACAGAGAAGGCAGATGAACTTTTTTTTTTTTTTTTTTTGAGACAAAGTCTCTCTCTCTTGCCTTGCCTAGGCTAGAGTGCTGTGGCATCTGCCTAGCTCACAGCAACCTCCAACTCCTGGGCTCAAGCAATCCTCCTGCCTCAGCCTCCGGAGTACAGGCACGTACCACCATGCCGACTAATTTTTTCTATTTTTAGTTGTTTTGGCTAATTTCTATTTATAGTAGAGACAGGAGTCTCACTCTTGCTCAGGCTGGTCTCGAACTCCTGAGCTCAAGCAGTCCTCCCGCCTCGGCCTCCCAGAGTGCTAGGATTACAGGCGTGAGCCACCGCGCCCGGCCAAGATGAACTTTTAACAGTTAAGCTATGAAAGCTTATGAAAGTCTTGTTTAGTACAGGGAAATAATTGCTCCTCCTTCTGAAGATACTCTCTTCTCTAGTGCATGCACACCGAAGCTGGAGTTGCCAAGCATAAGCAAGGCTTACCTAAGTCTAAGGCTAACACAATTAGAATTTTATATATGGACAGAGATTAAGAAATATATCCTAATTCTTAACTACAATCTAGCATTCTACCTCTAGTAAATTTCTTTAAATCTAAAAACACCAGTAAATAAATGGATATATCTGACCTAGCAAGAAAAGTTTTTAAAAACAACAGCTAACTTTTCTGCTGGGAGACTCTGCATTAATTATTTGATATTAGACTATTTTTCATTTCAAAACTTAAGTCTAATAAATGATGTATTAAATAAATGATTCCTTGATTACAATAAGGAAGTGCATTAATGCTATACTACACAAAATTACCATAATCTTTTTGCTACTTGCTGAAAATAAAAAAGGTCAAGTTTATGAGTACTAGCCAAAAGCTGATAATTCCATCTCCAAAACACAGTAAGCAAAATTATGAAATACTCAGGTTAATGTAGCCATAAACATACCTTCATTTTAGACAGGAATCTGTCCAGTAAATTCACAGCTAGAGAAAATGTCTCCGTGTCGAAGCCAAAGAACTGAGTTAGACTAAGAAGATCTTTTACTTCAAAGTCCCTTAGTCTGGCAGTCATTCTGAGGCCATTATCGTGGGCAGATTCAATTACTCTCAAGCCGCAGACCTTTGGCTGACATCTAGACTCCTGTTCCAACAGGGCATTCAGCTGGTGTAGCAGATTCTGAGAGTCAGTTGTTGTCAGTACCTCTATCATCTATATATAGAACAAAGCCCAGAAAGGAGTGTAAGAGTAGTCCTTCCTACTTTCCTTGGCCATCTTTTATTGGGTCAAGAATTGCTTTATAATACGAGTCTCCCTTCCTCCAGGGTGGCTATTGAATCTAAGTCATTGCAAAGTGCTGTTATTTCTTTCCCTTCTACAAGTTGGTCACATCTTAAACTGTGAGTTCTTAGAGAATAGGAACCATGCCTTTGAAAAAATGCAAATCATCCAGAAACAGTTTTTTAATTTATTCACTATTAATAAGTAACCACGAATAGACACCGTAAGGCAGGATACCAAAACTTTGCAATCAGATGGTAGTATGTATTCTGCCATACATTAACAATGTGAACTGTTGAGGTCACTTAATTTTACTTAGTTCTTCATCTTTAAAGAGGGGATAAGGTTATTACCTACCTCGTAGGTTTGTGTGGGTTAAATGAAATCACACAAAGAACTTAGCACATATAACAGGTACTTAGTAAACATTAACAATAATAATGAGCTTATTTCTACATTTGTAAAATCTTCTCTTTAAATGGCTGTGAAGATTAAACAAGATTTAAGGAATGTAGCACAGTGCTCAATAATAACTTTTATTGGTGTTAGGAAAGGAAACTTAAAGGATGCCCTGGAGCACGTAGTGGGGCGGCGCGTGGGATCCTAACCTAGTCTGCACGATAAACATGGGAATTTCATTAATTTAAGTGTGCACAGAACATCTTTCTATGTGCCGGACACAAGCTAAGCCCTGGGGACACGGGCGGTCCCTCTCCACACCAATTTAAAGACAAGAAGGCAGGGATCTTCAGAGCTGGCCATGTGAGGAACCACTAACTTCAGGGGTCCAATTCTTTCGCCCCTGCCTAGTCCCTGGGGCTGGGCGGGCCAGACTCTAAGACACCTCAGGAGGACGGATTCGGCTCCGCCCCTCCAGGCTCAGACTAGCCTGGGCTTGTGCTCACAGCAGCGGGAGAGTTAATCGAGAAAAAGGGCGCGAGCCAGACCTACCCCTCACCCCGCGCCCCCAGCCCTGCTCCCCACCCGCACCCGGACGCCAACCCCGCAGTCCCAGCTCACCGTGATAGCGACTGCGGCTCCTCAGCGGTAACCACCCTCCCCGGGCCTGTTCTCACCTCACCCCACGATATCAGAATCGAGAGGCCTACGAGGCGAAGGGACTCGCAGGCAAGAGGAGAGAGGCCCGGGGAGGGGGAGCCGTCCTTGGTGGAGATCTCCGCAGGACCGCCGAGACCACCCTGCCTTCCTTAGGGTTAGCTCGGAGCCTAAGGAACCGCGCCTGGCCTCCGTTGTAATATATTGGGGGAGGCGGGGCTTTCCCGCGAAGGGGAGCATTTTCGCCGCTGATTGGTGTAGTTCTTTTGATGGACGGTGTCTGCGGTCCATAAAGGGCTGGTCCGTAGGTAAAAAAGCCTGGCCAATCAGCTCACACTTCCTATTATCCGGAGTCAAATTCTCCGCCCCCTTGAGATCACGCCTCTATCTCTAATCGGCTCTTATTGGAGAATTTCCCAAAGAGTCTTCATTCAACAGGGGGCAGAACTAAATACTCTACGCACCAACCCCAGCCAGGGTCAGGTCAATTTGCTGCCAGCCAGATTGGCCGGGATATCATTCCAGAATGTACTGGGAGTTTTTGTTCCGTGCGGTTTAGTAGTTGTGCAGTGGTTCTGCCTCCTCTTTCTAAAAATACAGTGACTAGTTAAAAAAAAAAAAGAGTCAAGCTTTGATTTTTCATTACAGATAACGAAGTGGTGGATTTTCTATGGTGTGGTTTATTAAATTCCAGAGTGCTCTCTTGTGAGCTTTGGAAATCAATTAATCCTTGCCTTATTTTGTTTTTGTATAGTTTATCAAATAATGGAGTTGGACTATGTAATATCTTGGTCCTGTACTGATTTTCTGAATTTGCCTTTTTAAGCAAATTTAAAGAGAAAAGCTGGTACGGTTTTCAATGGCTTAAAATGAAAGGTGTGTAGCCGACCGTTAAGAAAAATACATAGGGAAAAATAATTGTAGTAAGTATGGACCTGAGACTACAGACCCGGAACCAATATTACTATTTTTGTTAACGGTGATGAACTTAATCTCTATGAGTCTCTTCTATGACAGATTAGTGGGAAAATAATTAGCCTGAGTTCTTCTTACACTCCCTCTTTCTCTTTCTCCCAGATTGTCACAAGTAAGAAGGATTTATTAGTAAAAAGGCCTGAGAAAGAGTTCTCAGCTCTTATGAATTACACAGTAGTTGGATGTCTCTGTTCTCATGACCTCTTCCTTTTCAGTGTCTCTGGGCTTTGAAAAAGTGTAAATCTGAAAAGTTTGCTGACACCTCTGCTATTTGCCCTGCCATATACTTACCTGAGGCAATGTCATAGAACAAAGCCTTGGAATGGGGGCAAAGAGGTGGAGAAAAAGGGGAAGGAAAAACAAAATAGAAATCGTTAATATTTCAAACTAATACCTCTGCCACATAATCAGGTCAGTTTGAGAAACTGGGGCTCAAATGGGGAAGGAGCCTTAGTCCCTCTTGAAAATAAACTTACCTAATGAAGTAACTTGGCAATTAATAACATTTAAAATGTAATTCTATTTCATCAAATAAATAATCATTTTTTTTTTTTTTGAGATAGAGTCTCACTGTTGCCTGGGCTAGAGTGCGGTGGCATCGGCTTAGCTCACAGCAACCCCAAATTCCCGGGATCAAGCAATCCTTCTGCCTCAGCCTCCAGAGTAGCTGGGACTACAGGTATTCGACACCATGCCTGGCTAATTTTTTCTATATATTTTTAGTTGTCCAATTAATTTCCT
>VBSM01003214.1:11686209-11702754 GCA_008086735.1 Cheirogaleus medius | reverse complement strand
CTCCTGAGTAGCTGGGAGTACAGGCATGCTCCACCATGCCCGGCTAATTTTTTCCATATATTTTTATTTGTACAGCTAATTTCTTTCTACTTTTAGTTGAGATGGGATCTCACTCTTGCTCAGGCTGGTCTTAAACTCCTGACCTTGAGCGATCTGCCCGCCTCCGCCTCCCAGAGTGCTAGAATTACAGGCGTGAGCCACCGTGCCCAGCCTGAGTACCATAAAATCTTTATGGCAATGAAAAGCATGCACAAGTTTACTAATGTTTATGTAAACTAAGAATAAAATTTTAAGCCCCCAACCACTGAATGGACACCCTCTAGGCCAAGGATACCCCAGAGAAATCTTAAAAAACTGAGTTTCTAGCTATGACAGAATAAGAGCTTAGACATGCCGCATTATACCACTTCCTTTTTAATGGTTTAGAGCAGTGGTCCCCAACCTTTTTGGCACCAGGGACCAGTTTCATGGAAGACAATTTTTCCATGGGATGGGGGGTGGGGGAGAAGCTCAGGCAGTGATGCGAGTGATGGGGAGTGGTGTAAATACCGATGAAGCTTAGCTCATCTCCTGCTATGCAGCACCCCTCCCCCACCCCTTTCCTAAGTTTCATGGAAGACAATTTTTCTTTTTCAAGGGTTGGGGAGGGGAGGTGGGAAGGGTGGGTGCGAAGCTCTATGGGACCTACCAGTCTGGTACCGGTCCGTGGCCTGGGGGTTGGGGACCACCGGTTTAGATACAACTGACCAGCATTAATGTTAACATAGAGATTATGAGACTAACAGAGCAGACTCTGTGTGGCAATAAGATAACAAATTCTAAGCAGGATCTAAGGATATACCAGGCAAGGGTTAAGTCATACAAGCCTACACTTAAAGAATAATCTATGTTCTAACTGCCACAAGGTTTTCCTTTTTCTCTAGCAGCTAAACAAGTACTGGCCTCAAGATAAGCAATATTAAAACAATTTGCCACTCATCCACCCCTAGAAGCTGTCCCCCACCTCCTGTTCCAGAAGCCACAACTACAGCTTTGACAGGACAGGAGACTGATTTCAGTAACTTTCTCTTGATAAGGAGACTACTGATCATAGACTGACTGGTTCTGGTAGATTTTACAGAGGCTGCTCACTTGACTGCGTTTTGTCCTAAAATCTTTTGATGGATAGGGCCTAATTGTAATACATTTAATTGTTAAGTCACCACTCCAAGGTGAACATGGGTGTTCTATAACATGCATGCTTGTTCAATATGCATGTGTTAGGACAACCTTCATGAATATTTATAGATCCTCCTATAATTTCTTGAATATGAATACTTGGCCAACCTGTTCAGCTTAAATTCCTGTTTTAGGCCCCCCTTCCTCAGAATGCCTGTCTCTGGTCTTTGCCAGAGGCAACTATACTTCCCAGCCTGTCAGAATGGCCACCTTGCAGGCTATAACCCTTAACAAGAAATAAAGTCTCCTTCCAAAATTTATAGATCTTGTGATTTCTAAATTGATATTTATTGGAGACATAATATGTGTCAGTGGAGAACAAAGTAGACTGGTCCCCATCCTTGTAGAATGTGTAGTCTTGTGGACAATATAAACAATAGATTTTGGAATAAAATAAACTTATTTTCATAGCTATTAACTAGTTATATGACTTTCAGACAGTTATTTAATCACATTGAATTTCCATTTTCTTTTCTCAAAAATAGGAAGTAAAAATCCCTTCCTTATAGTGTTATTGAGAGGATTACATAATGAAAAATACATAAAGAGATAGGCATTATCCCCAGAACAAAATATATTACCTGATGAATGGTAGCCTTTATTATTAAATTATTGATATTTCATTTTAAATGTGTTGCTTAAACATACATTGTGTTTTCTCTGTTGTCAGACTTGGTCTTCTATTTTCAGTCTAAAGAGAGAATAAGAGTATTAGAATTGTTTATTTAACACTAATGAAAGCATCTAAATTATATGTATTAATTGCTATACCTTATTTATACTTGAAATTTTTACCTGAGGGATTTAGGTAATATATCATTGTTTATATAATAAAAATTGTTTTCTCTCATATTAGGATCTTGTTTTTAATTTTTACTAAAATCTCAAATTTTTTACATAAAAATGATTTCACTAGCACTGAAGAAACATTACTTAAATATAAATCAAGTCAAATGGACATTCTTTGCCTTTTCTTCTCCTCATCCCACTACTATTTTTATTCTATAATATTAGAATATAGATCATCATTTAAATAATTTAAAAGACCTAATTATAATAGCAAAATGTGGAAATGAAACACAATTATCTACTTTTATGAAAGAAAGAAAATGAACCCTTCATTCATATGTGATTTTATTTTTAAAGAAGTGTGGATTTAGTCACAGTTCCTATTAAAATTTTTTCAAATGACTGACTTTTAGAGTATTTTTAGGCTCAGTGATAGATAGTCAACTCCTGTCTTCATACTTTCTTCTCCATCAACAGTTATGTGCAACAAGAACCAATGCTCAGCATAATGTCCCTGAGGCTGGACAAGAATCCAGGTGGTAACAGGAAGATTTAATTATATTCTCTACATCGTAGACTGTAGAAGTGCCTTTGAGCAACAAAGACTCTAACAAGCAGGTACAACAGTGGCGGTGTGTCCAATGCTGCCCTGACTCAGGGAAATCCTAATTGGTTCTGTTTGCTTGGAGATGGAGAAGGCTATGCCTTTCCTCACACACAGTGCCCAAGCATTTTACCCTCTTTTCAGGTTCCCTGACAAATGTCCAGAACTTTTGGATATAGGCTTGTCCAACTATGATGAGGGCCAAGGTAGTGAGGGTCAGACAGAGCTCAGCTGAGTCCCTTCCCCTCTACTTTCTGATCCTCCCTGTGATACTTATCACAACCCCTCCACCTCTCCAGCTATTCCCTAGTGCATCTGCTCTGTCTTACTTATTGGAAGATAACTTGCTTGGCAGTGGCTTCTTTGATTCTTTATTAGCTCCTGGGATACCAGTGAAATTAAGTATCGTTGGGGAGAGACAGAGGGAGAAACAAGCATCAAGAAAAGGTAGATTAATAATTCAGGTATATCTTTCCACTCAGAGATTCTAGTTACCATTTAGATACTCAGATAAAGTAACTCCTTCCAATTAATTGAAGTTTTACTATAACTCAAGAAAAACTAAACTTTTGACTTGTCATGTAACCACTGGTATATAAAGGCCCTGCGAGACATTAGAGGGAGATCCTCTGCTTTCCTTGGCTATAGACTCTGTTGAGTGCAGAGCTCAAAGCCAAGGTCAACTGATAATACAGTATAAAGGATTTGCACTTGTTGTATATTTCCCATGTGCCAGGCCATTGTGCTGAGCTAAAACACACACAATCTTATTTAGACCTTTAACAACTCTGATATTTTATCTTCAGAAATGAGGAATATCTTACATACTTCATGTTCAGTAACTACTGTTTACTAAATTTACTTTACACATAACTTGAATTTGGATTTTACTGAATTTTTTTTTAAAAAGTTTTTATTTTGGAACATTTCAAACTCATTATCCAGCTTCAATATTTATCAACATTTTGTTCATGTTGCCTGTTTACTTTCTGTTTGTCCATCAACAAATGTTTACTGAGGACTTTATGGGTGCCAGACAATTGTATTTTGTAGTCACAAATTAAAAATGTTACAGCTTTTGAGCCATTGGGTGTGCTGGCTATTGTTCTCTGTGAATTTAAGAGGTTGGAAGGGTCAGCTGAGTCATTGTTCTTTGGGCAGAAGCCAGCACTGAATGTGTCTCTGTTGTTTCTTCTCTATTGTTACCAGCTTTGGAAGGACAAGGTAGGAATGGGGAGGGGAGAATAATGCCCTTTCTTATTCAGGTTTCTGTCTAGGTTACTAATCTTCCTCCCCCAAAACCAAACACACACACACACACACACACACACAAACAATGTTATGGCAGAATTAATTGGGATTTGGAAAACAAAGTATTCCACTTTCTAATCCAGTTTTCTTGTCCTGTTGCATTGTACTAGAATAAGGGAACACGTAGGTCAGAATTTTTATTCCCTAGGTTGGCAGTAAACTGGTAAAGCCCTTCCTCCTTTGAGGTCACTGCTTTCCTTATCTTTATAGCCTTTTAACTCTTCTTTCTCCTACCTGATTTTGCCAACCCCCTTGATCTTTTCTCTCCCTCAACATCAATCTACCAATCAACTCCCAAGGTGGTTGTTTTTCACTGCCTCCATTGTTGGCTGGGTAAAAGCCTCTCTCCAGCTGCCCAGTTCTGCTTGGTTCTGGTAGAGGGCAGTGGGGAGCCCTCCCTTGGCCTTCCAAAGGTTGGTGGGTGAGTATAGAGGAAAAACACTCAGGTTAAGGTAACATATTCCACAATACAGTTCGTCTTCAAAACAAAAAACTTTCCAGGGAAACAAATGACTAATCATAGAATAAGTGCTATGACAGAGCTATGCATGGTGTGCCAGAAGAACACAAGAGAAGACTTAAACAAAATTGGTGGGGGAGGAGAGCATGAAGGGAGGGGGTTTTGAAGAAGATGCTATCACTTCTGATCTGAGTTTTGAAAGATTTAGCTAAGTGAACAGGCTGGTACAAAGGGCATTCCAGACAAAAGCAACAGTATGTGCAAAAGCACAGTAGAAAAAGAAACTAAATGGATTTCTGCTAATGAAATATAGATTATTCTGGCTAAAGTATCGAGGACATTGAAGGGACTGGTCTAGCAATGAAACTGGGGAGAGAAGCAGTTGCTCATTTTGAAGGGCCATGTATACCATATGTACCATTGTTGAAAATTTAGACTTTCTTAGGCAGACTTTGGGGAACCAACCATGGATTTTAAAGAGAATGACACAATTGGGTGTGTGATTTAGAATGATCATTGGGCATTGGGGGGAAGATTGGAGAGAGGGGCCAAGGCTGGAGGCAGGAGGAATAGTTAAGAGGCCGTTGCCTGAACCCAGGAAAAAAGTGAGAAGCTTGCACTGAGGAGCTGAGAGTAGGAATGGTGAGACAGTATGGATTCAAGGGACCTTTGGAGGTAGAGCTGACAGACTGTGGTCATTGAATAGACGTAGAGGAGTAAGGAGTAACATCTAAGGTTCTGGTTTAAGCAAAAAGTTGAATGGAGGGTTATATTTATGTATTATCAGGGAATGCAGAAGAAAGACCAAGTTTGCTGGGGGAAAACTGAGCTTGAGATGCCTGAGGGACTTGCAGGTGGAGACGTTTAAAAGGCAGCTAGAGAACGTTTGCTCTTGCAGATAGCTTTGGGTGTCATTGGAATATAGGGGATGTGTTGAATCATGGAAATAGTTAGGGAAAGTTGCAAGTGATAAATCTGAAGAGGGTATCTAGGAAAGAGGAGTCTCTGAAAGGAATCTAGGGGAGGAGAGAGGGAAAAGGGAAGTCAGAAGAGAGGATGTTACAGGTACCAGGAGAAAGTGTTTCAAAGAGAGAGTGAGCACCGGTTATCTGAAGACAGTGTGTATATATATATATATATATATATATATATATAGAGAGAGAGAGAGAGAGAGAAAATGAAACCAATGAAACCAACTATATAAACCACTCTTGCAAGGAACTTGACTATGAGTATTAGAGGCAATGGTCAGAGTGTGGACATGATAATAAGAGAAATATTTTGCTTTGCAAGGATGAGCTAGACTTGTGCCTGTTTAAATAGTTGGGAGTCAGTTGGTCTAAGTGTCCTGGCCTGAGGTATCTTTATGATCTTTCCCCTTCCTGGCACCTCAAATGAAAGACTATTCATCAGGGATGTTGTATTCCCAGGCCTAAAAGTTTGTTACCCAAAACGATGAATGCCAACATGCATGCAGTTGATGCTGAAAATCAGGTGGAACTGGAGGAGAAAACAAGACCTATTAATCAAGTATTGGAACTCCAACACACACTTGAAGATCTCTCTGCAAGAGTAGATGCAGTTACAGAAGAAAATCTGAAGCTAAAATTGGAAAACCAAGTTCTTGGACAACATACAGAAAACCTCATGTCTGCTTCTAGTGTTGTTCAAACAACTGACACAAAAAGCAAAAGAAAGTAAGGGATTAATACCCACCTGTTTTATGGAATTACTGCTGATCTTTTTTTTTCCCTTTAAAACTTGGATCGATTCCAAAAGGTACAGTACCTTTGTGCCTTCATTGAATATTTATGAAGATGATGTCAGATATAGGCTAAATTAACAGCATAACAGGAGACTTCCATGAGTTTGTGTATTCTGTTAGTCTATGAAAACATGCAAATGTATTGTAGAGACTTTATAATTATAATTGCATATATTTATGAAACTTAAAAATGTTTTATTGAATTTGTTTTGATTGGTAGGTTTAGCACTTTCTTTTATTATAGGCTTAGTGAAATGTACAAGAAAATAACCACCGGGTTGTGAAAAAGTGACCAAAATCATGTACTGAATGCACAGCATTAGGTACCCTACCCTGTCCACTATCTTAGGCCTCTTCTCCATTTGTCTCCTTCTTACTATTTCCCTTCCCCTAATGAAAAAAATTTATTTCATATTTGTAAAAGTAATTTTAATATTTAATCATCTCTGAGAGCAACCCAAATTTTAATTGTTGAAACTTAACCAAAATGAGATACTTTCAGAGCTGGGGCTTGTCGTTTGTGATATTTAGTATTAAGATAGGATTGCTTGTTTCTCTCAAATCAATTGAAAACAGATGGAGGCTATAAAAATAAAGATTTTTCTTTGAAACTGAATTGTCAAATTCACCTTTGAATTTGAATTCAGGAAGATTTGTTGTTAAAAACTTGTTTTTTCACAAAATAACCCACTTGGTATCTGAATAGATATGAGTTCTGGTTGCGTATGTGTTTAAAATAGAAAATCTTGAGGAAAAATAGAAATAGGGTAGAAAAGTACTTAGTAAACAGTAATTACCAACTCAGTGTTTTCACTCCAGGTTTGTATTATCTCTGGCTCCAAGTAGATCTTTTGGGAAATATATATGAAAGTGGATTAAATTTGATTACCCATTTAGTCTCAAGGTTTATTTTTACCCAGCAGATCAACTTTTGCAAAATTCCTTAAGAGTGTATTATTATTATTATTATTATTATTATTATTTGAGACAGAGTCTCACTCTGTTGCCTGGACTAGAGTGCCGTGGCGTCAGCCTAGCTCACAGCAACCTCAAACTCCTGGGCTCGAGCAATCCTCCCGCCTCAGCCTCCCAAGTAGCTGGGGACTACAGGCATGCACCACCATGCCTGGCTAATTTTTTCTATATATTTTTAGTTAGCCAATTAATTTCTTTCTATTTTTAGTAGAGACAGAGTCTCGCTCTTGCTCAGGCTGGTTTCGAACTCCTGACCTTGAGCGATCCACCTGTCTTGGCCTCCCAAAGTGCTAGGATTACAGGCATGAGCCACCGCGCCCGGCTCTTAAGAGTATATTAGTATCAGAATTATGAATAAAATGGGAGAGTTTTACATGTATACCAATTGATAATCTTGCTTAGTATTTTATCTCACTTGTTCTGGAATTTTCTGTAAATTCCACTACTTGGTTTGCAGAATTTTAGTCATCCTGTAACAATTTTTAGAAGTTTATTTTGTAGAGTCCACTTGGTAAGGGAATCATTATCAGAAGTAATGCTAAAACATTATGATAGGCAAAGAGATCCATTAATATAGCTTATGGTTATTAGATTTGGGCTACTTTTAATCATGGAATAATCTTATGTATTGCTGTAAGAGTTGATGAATGACTTTAGCTGTGTGAATATGTAATAGTCACACTGCAAACATTTTGCATCCCTTTTGTGATCTAGTTTACATACATTTATGTTGTGTTGCAGTTCTGCTTTGCTTTTAATAAAAAGCTGTTTGAGAACAAAAACTGTTGAGAAAGAGCCGAGAGAAAGATGTATCTATTACTGAAACACTCTGAGACCTCATGTGACAGTAGTCAATTTAATTGACACAGAGTCAATTTACACTCAGTCAGCTGTATTGTTATAGAAACTTCTAGTCAAATACAGAGTACAATGGAAACAAACAATACAAAAGAGCAGAAATTCTATGTATTTAGCATATTTAAAATTCTCTGGATAGATGTTAAGAATTATCATGAAATACTTTATAAATGTTTATGTTTTCTGTAGCTATTTTATATGCATAATTTCCAATTTCAAATTATTCAAAGGACTCTCCTTGACATAAAATATTCTCACTTGTCAAATTTAGGAGATTTACATTAGTGTTGAAATAAGAGTAATAATAAAAACACGGATGTTATGTACTCATGTAGCAAACATATGATGGAACAGCTCATCAATTTGTTCAAGCCTTCTTAAAATATGTAGCTTTTTTGGGGGGAGTCATCCACGCATAGATTTAGGTCAAATAAATAAATAGTATGCACATTATGGACATTTCTAATTTTAATAGAAATGCACATATATTTACATGTAACCATAAATACAGTGTGTGTGAGTATGAAATTACTTGGATGTGATAAATAATATTGCCAAATAGCATTGATACTGATTTTTGTATATAAAATTTTCTGTTAATCCAGGCCTTGCAGAAGAACTTTTAATAACTAGAAGCAGTGATTTGGTTGAGACATTAAGAAACAGACTATAGTCTGTGTCTCAGTTTCTCCACTTACAAGCGCTCAGCCTCAGGACCTTCGTATTTTTTTTTTTTTTTTGAGACAAAGTCTTACTTTGTTGCCCAGGCTAGAGTGAGTGCCATGGCATCAGCCTAGCTCACAGCAACCTCAAGCTCCTGGGCTCAAGCAATCCTTCTGCCTCAGCCTCCCAAGTAGCTGGGACTACAGGCATGTGCCACCATGTCCGGCTAATTTTTTCTATACATTTTTTTTAGTTGTCCAATTAATTTCTTTCTATTTTTAGTAGAGACGGGGTCTCGCTCTTGGTCAGGCTGGTTTTGAACTCCTGACCTTGAGCTATCCACCCGCCTCAGCTTCCCAGAGTGCTAGGATTACAGGCGTGAGCCACCGCCTGGCCTGGGCCTTTGTATTTTTTAACATTTATATTTTGATAGATTTAGGGGTACAAGTGGTTTTTGGTTGTATGGATGAATTGTCTTTTGGTGACTGCTGGGTTTTCAGTGTACCCATCACTCAAATGGTGTACATTGTCCACAATAGGTAGTTTTTTTTCCCTCATCCCCTCCCAACCTCCAACATCCATTGTACTACTCTGTATACTTCTATGCACCTATAGCTTAGCTTCCATTTAGGTGAGAAAATGTGTATTTGGTTTTCCATTCCTGGGTTACTTCACTTAGGATAATGGCCTCCAATTACATCCATCTTGCTATGAAAGACGTTATTCCATCCTTTTTTATGGATGAGTAGTATTCCATGATGTATACGCACCACATTTTCTTTATCCACTCCTCAGTCAATGGGTACTTGGATTGATTCTGTATCTTTGCAATTGTGAATTATACTGCAATGAACATACAATTGCAGGTGTCTTTTGGGATATAATGACTTCTTTTCTTGAGTTGATCCCCAGTGGTGGGATTGCTGGATTGAATGGTAGGTCTACTTTTAGTTTGTTGAGAAATTTCCATACTATTTTCCTCAGAGGTTGTACTAATTTACATTCCCACCAATAGTGTACAAGTGTTCCCTTTTGCTACATCCTCACCAACATCTTTTGTCTTTTGACTTTTTACTAATGGCCATTCTGACTGGAGTAAGGTGGTATCTCATTGCAATTTTAGTTTGCCTTCCCTAATGATTAGTGATGTTAATCATTTTTTCATACGTTTGTTGGCCATTTGTATCTCTTCTTTAGAAAAATGTCTGTTCATGTCTTTTGCCCACTTTTTAATAGGGCTATTTGGTTTTTCCTTGCTGATTTATTTGAGTTGCTTGTAGTTTCTGGGTATTAGTCCTTTGTCAGACATATAGTTTGTGAATATTTTTTTTCCTAGTCTATAGGTTGTCTGTTTACACTGTTGATTGTTTCTTTTGCTGTGCATGACCTGTTTAGTTTAATTAGGTCCCATTTATTTATTTTTGTTTTGTTGCATTTGCTTTTGGGATCTTAGTCATGAATTCTTTGCGTAGGCCAGTAGGACGGTCATATTTTGATTAAGAGATAATACCAGTTCTACCTCAAATGTTGTGAGGATTAATTGAGTTCACACATGGAAAAAGCACATGTAACTTCTCAATAAATATTAACTATTATTATCTATAGATGTAAGTAACCTTCTGAGAGAAACATAAATTGCACTGTTGACATCATTGACTGACTATATTTAAACTGAGCAATGATATCAGTGTCTTTGCCCTTTATTATTTATAATAATGTTAGTCTTCTAGTTGTTTTGACTGTAAAGTAGGATTTCATCCCCTAAGATTGCATAAACTAGAAGGAATTGACCTACTACAAATCAGCTAATAAACATAACCAATATTTTAAGTTTTTCTTTAGTCTTTCTTCTGTTAAGCATTTTCCTTAAGTGGATTATCTCTTATGTATGAAAGCAAATGATAATCCCACCAAGAGATAGTGGTATCTTCTATTTTTGGTAAACTTCATAGTTTATGAAGGAGTTTTACAAATATTTTCTCATCCAGACTTCCCAGAATCCTTGCCAGATTTTCAGGACAGAGATTGTGTATTAGTTTGCTAGGGCTGCCATAATGAAATACCATGCACTGGGTGGCTTAAACAACAGAAATTTATTTTCTCACGGTTCTGGAGACTGGAAACCTAAGACTAAAGTGTGTCAGTAAATTTGATTTCTACTGAGGCCTCTCCTTGGCTTGCAGATGGCCACCTGCTTTCTGTGTCCTCACATTGTCTATGCATGTGTCTTCCTCTTCTTTTAAGGACACCAGTCATATTGGATTAAGGTGCACCCCTGTGACCTGATTTAACCTTAATTATGTCTTAAAAGGCCCTAGTTTCAAATAGAGTCACATTGGAGGTTAAGGCTTCAACATATGAGTTTTAGGGGGAGACAATTCAGTCTACAATGGATTGTGATCCATATTTTTGGGGGAGAGGACAGTAAGGTTAGAGAGGTACAACAATTTACTCAAGGTCACTTGACTTGTGCACGAGTTAAAACCAAAGCTTAGAACTCTTCATTCTCCTATTTTCCCCCATTGCACATCTCACATGCCCTTCAGGAATTACTTCTCCAGAAATGTATTCGTGATGGCATGTGTTTATGAAATGATTTCAAGTTCATGGACAAAAGATTGCAATTTTATCACATATGAAATCTAAGCTCAGATTTCATTGCTCAATTGTACTTTACTCTGTTCAACTGAACTCACTGTTTCAGATTTCACTATTGTTAATTTTTTAGATGGTTATTTCACAATAGCTTTTAATCTTGAGAAATTAAGGACCAGCTTATTTGAGTACTCCCTAGAACAGAAATCTCTTAACAATAAGCAGGGAAAAAACCTGTTATGAAATTGCTGATGAGGAATATGATGTTAAAAACCCCTCTTGGGCCAAGAATTAATTATTGCTACTGTTCCAAAGTTTCTTTTTTTTTTTAAACAAGGGAATTCATAAGGACATCTTGTGAATAGCAAAACATATAAAATGTCTACTGTGGAACAAAGTCTCAGTTCTCCTGCCCTCCACCATTCTGCAAGTTCGTAAGGAACAGCCTTCTTTGATTCATCTTTCTTCTACAAGGCTCAAAAATGTTACATTTTTCATCCTATAACTGAAAGTTTGTACCCTTCATCAACATCTCCCCAATTCTCCCACTCCCAGCCCCTGGCAATCACCTTTCCACTGTTCTGGGTATCTAATGTATAGCATGGTAATGACAGTTAAAGTGAGCAGAGAATATGAAGTCTCTGCCAGTAAAACTTCATGTGACCATATAAAAAATTTCTCTACCCAAAACAACAACAAAAATTTTTACTATTTTTTTTTTTTTTGAGACAGAGTCTCGCTTTGTTGCCCGGGCTAGGGTGAGTGCTGTGGCATCAGCCTAGCTCACAGCAACCTCAAACTCCTGGGCTCAAGTGATTCTCCTGCCTCAGCCTCCCAAGTAGCTGGGACTACAGGCGCGAGCCACCACGCCCGGCTAATTTTTTCTATATATTTTCAGATGTCCAGCTAATTTCTTTCTATTTTTAGTAGAGACGGGGTCTCGCTCTTGCTCAGGCGGGTCTCGAACTCCTGAGCTCAAGTGATCCTCCTGCCTCGGCCTCCCAAAGTGCTAGGATTACAGGCATGAGCCACTGTTTTTTTACTATGTTGAATGATAAAATTTGGTGATTCGAGGACTCAAAACATTTTCTAATCATATATTTTTATTATACTTACATACCCTTGATTCATTGTATATTTTAAACAAAAGATAGTTAATACACATTTATCTCTGATTCACTGTACATTTTCAACAGAAGATATGTTTATAGCCAGTAAGCCTTTAATCCCCTTTCTTCCAAGGACAGGGAATCATACCAATATTTTATAGAAAAAATACCCACACACGGGGTACCCCTGCTTCCCTTCTCTTACCAACAATTTGAGATCAAAACTAAAATAAATTTTATGAATCTATGGATACATATGTTTGTTTTTGAATATATACCTCTTCCTCACATGCAGGCATCTTCCATAAATAATTATATATATATATATATATATAATTCCTCTCAATTATCATATTGATTTTAAAAAATTTAAAACATCTTGGCCGGGCGCGGTGGCTCACGCCTGTAATCCTAGCACTCTGGGAGGCCGAGGTGGGCGGATCGCTCAAAGTCAGGAGTTCGAAACCAGCCTGAGCAAGAGCGAGACCCCATCTCTACTAAAAATAGAAAGAAATTAATCGGCCAACTAAAAATATATACAAAAAATTAGCTGGACATGGTGGCGCATGCCTGTAGTCCCAGCTACTCGGGAGGCTGAGGCAGAAGGATCACTTGAGCCCAGGAGTTTGAGGTTGCTGTGAGCTAGGCTGATGCCACGGCACTCTAGCCCAGGGAACAGAGTGAGACTCTGTCTCAGAAAAAAAAACAAAAACATCTTTATCACAATTATCTATAATATACCATAAATTCACTCATTTAAGTGTAAAATTCGATGCATTTTAGTATATTCACAGAGTTCAACTTTTAGCACAGTCTAAGTTTAGAAAATTTTAGCCCAAAAGAAACCCTATATTTTATTAGTGGTCATTCTCTATTCCCTCTTCCCCAAGCCCCAGCTCTAGGCTACCAATAATCTACTTTCTGTCTGTATTTGTCTATTCTGGACATTTAATATAAATGGAATTATACAACATGTGATCCTTTGTGATTGGCTTCTTTCAGTTAGCATAATGTTTTCAAGGTTCATATATGTTGTAGCATGTATCAGTGTTTCATCCTTTTCAGCAATATCCCATTGTATGAACATATCACATTTTGTATATCCGTTTATCAGTTGATGGACATTTGGGTTGTTTCTACTTTTTAGCTATTATAAATAATACTGCATTCACATATGAGTTTTTGTGTGGAAGTGTATTTTCATTTCACTTAGGTATATATCTAGTGGTAGAATTGATGAGGCATATGGTAGTTCTATATTTAACATTTTGAATAACCGCCAAACCGTCTTCCAAAGCAGCTGCACCATTGTACATTCTCACCAGCAATGTATGAGGGTTCCAATTTCTCCACATTCTTGCTAACAACTGTTATTTGCCATTTTGGTGATAGCCATTTTAGTAGGTGTAAAGTGGTATCTCATTTTGACTTGGTATGCATTTGCCAAATGACTAGTGATGGATATCTCATCTCAAGAAGAGAGAATTTACTCTTTCTCTGTTTTTTTGTTCTATTCAGGCCCTCAGCAGATTAGATGATGGCCACCTACATTGGTAAGGGCAGATCTTCTTTACTTAGTCTATTGATTCAAATGCTAATTTCTTCCAGAAACACCCTCACGGACATACCCAGAAATAATCTTTTCTTTAGCTCAGTCAAGTTGAAATTAATCATTGTAAATGAAATTAATCATTGAAATTAATGAAATACATGAAATTAATCATTGTAAATGACTCTTATTTCTTTTTCTTACCTAATTGCTCTTGCTAGGACTATGCTGAATAGAAGTGTTGAAAGTTGTCATTGTTGTCTTGTTCCTGATCTTAGAGGATTAACTTTTAGTCTTTCACCACTGAATATGGTGTCAACTGTGGGCTTTTCATTTACGGTCTTTGTTATGGTGAAGTAATTTTTTTCTATTCCTACTTTAAGTGATTTTATCATGAAATATTGTTGAATTTTGTCAAATGCCTTTTCTGCAACATTTGAAGTGATCACACATTTTTTCCCTTTATTCTGTTAATGTGGTATATTACATTGATTTTTCACATGCTGAACTATCCTTGCACTTCTAGGATATATTCTACTTGGTCATGGTGCATAATCCTTTTAATAAGTTACTGAATTTGGTATGTTAGTATTTTGTTGAAGATTTTGCTTTTAATGTTTATCTTTTATATTCGTATTCTGTTTTTTCTTTTCTTGTGATGTTTTGTCTGATTTTATTGTTAGGAAAATGACAATAAAAGACATTGAATGAGTTGGAAACTGTTCTTTCCTCTTTTATTTTTTGGATGAGTTTGTGAGAATTGGTATTGATTGTTTTTTAAGTGCTTGATAGAATTTACCAGTAATGCTATCTAAGCCTGGACTTTTTCTTGTGGAAAGATTTTAAATTACTTTTTTTTCTTTTTTTTTGAGACACAGTCTCACTCTGTTGTCCAGGCTAGAGTGCTGTGGTGTCAGCCTAGCTCACAGCAACCTCAAACTCCTGGGCTCAAGCGATCCTTCTGCCTCAGCCTCCCGAGTAGCTAGCACTACAGGCATGCACCACCATGCCCGGCTAATTTTTTCTATATATTTTAGATGGCCAATTAATTTTCTTTCTATTTTTAGTAGAGATGGGGTCTCGCTCTTGCTCAGGCTGGTTTCAAACTCCTGACCTTAAGCGATCCACCCACCTCGGCCTCCCAGAGTGCTAGGATTACAAGTGTGAGCCACCGCGCCCGGCCTTAAATTACTAAATATATTATCTTGATCTATTATAGGTCTATTCAGATTTTATATTTCTTTTTGAGTTAGTTTTGGGCATATGTCTGTTTCTAGAAATTTTTCCATTTTATCCAAGTTACCTAATTTGTTAGCATATAATTATTCATATTATTCCTTTGTAATCCTTTTTTTAAGTAATTAATTTTTATTTATAATTGACACATAATAATTGTACATAAAGAACTAGAACTTTAAATCAAACAGAAAATAATGGTTTTTTTAGTTGTTTCTCAGTGCTACACACAACTACATTGGAGTTTAGTCTTTACCTTGATATCTACATTGTCTCAATTTCAGCTATGCAAATAAGCAGTTTCTGTATGTAGGGTAAAATAATTTTAGCATCTAAAACATTTCAAATGGTAATTAATAATTTGCCAACACATTGAATGAACTATAGTATCCATGCAAGGGAACAATATACAGCTTTTTTTTTTTTTTCCAGGGTAAATTTTTTTTTTTTTTAATTTCAGCATATTATGGGGTTACAAATATTACAGTTACGTATATTGCCCATGCCCCCCCTCCCAATGAGATGGTAGTGATGTCTCCTCTTTCATTCTTGATTTTTATAATTTGAATCTTATTTTTGTCTTGGCCAATTTTAGCTAAAGATTTGCCAATTTTTTGTTTTTCTTTTTTTTAAAATTAATTTATACATAAATCTATTTCTATTTTTTTTTCACCATAGAAGATGGAATCAAGCCAATTTTGTTTATATTTTCAAACTATCAATTTTCGGTTTTGGTTTTCCTAATTTTCTCTATTGTTATTCTATTCTATATTTCATTTATTTCCATTCTAATCTTAATATTTCCTTCCTTGGCCTTGCTTTGGTTTTAGTTTACTCTTCTTTTCTTAGTTTTTAAAGGTGGGAAGTGACAAAGTTGAGTGGAGATTTTTTTTTTTTTTAATAAGCACTTAAAGCTACACATTTCCCTCTGAGCACTCCTTTAGTTGCATCCATAAGCTTTGGTATGTTGTTTTTATTTTCATTCATCTAATGGTATTTTCTAGTTTATTCTTTGGTTTCTTTTCTGACCCTTTTGTTATTTAAGAGTTTCTTATCTAATTTCCACATATTTGTGGATGTCTCAGACTTCCTATTGTTCTTAATTTCTAATTTCATTTCTTTGTAGTTGAAGAATATACCTTGTATGATTTCAATTCCTTTAATGTATTGAGACTTGATTTACAGCCTTGTGTATGGTCTATTCTATTCCATGTTTGCATTAGAAGAATGTGTATTTTGCTGTTGTGGGTAGACTATTCTCTAGATGTGCATTAGATCTAGTTGTTTAATAGTGTTGTTCAAGTTTTCTGATTTCTTATAAATCTTTTGCACAATTGTTCTATTATCTATCATTGAAAGTGAGGCATAAAGTCTCCAGCTTTTCTTTTTTTTCTTCTCTTTCTTTTTTTTTTT
>VBSM01003214.1:11657794-11686109 GCA_008086735.1 Cheirogaleus medius | reverse complement strand
TTCTGCCTCAGCCTCCCAAGTAGCTCGGACTACAGGCATGTGCCACCATGCCCGCCTAATTTTTTCTCTATATTTTTAGTTGTCAAGCTAATTTCTTTCTATTTTTAATAGAGGTGGGGTCTCACTCTTTCTCAGGCTCGTCTTGAACTCCTGACCTCGAGCGATCCTCCCGCCTCGGCCTCCCAGAGTGCTAGGATTACAGGGGTGAGCCACCATGCCCGGCCTACTTCATGTGTTTTTTTAGGCCCTGTTTTTAGGTTCTCTATAGTGACTTTTCATGCAGTTTTTTCTTGTCATAATACCTTTCTGGTTGAATTTCTAAGTACTACATTTTATAATTGATTTATTTCCAGAGAAATTATGCCATAATTGCAGTATTAAACTAAATAACAATTAGTAAGGTAAATCATTTGTTATGTCCATTTGTTTATTATTTTGCAACATTTTATTGTACTCTATCATTGCTGAACTAAAAAATATGTATATAGTTATGTAGAGGAATAGTGAGTGTGTGTTTATCCTATAGAAAGAAGTCACAGCATTTTCCTGAGGGCAGTGAGTCATATGTATAAGAAGGCTATGGATAACTTGACTTTTTCTCGTATATACGATAGGGGTTGTAGAAGATTGTTTCCCTCTGAAATGATCTTTATATATGTGGAATTTGTTAGAAAACTCTTCTGTATATAGTTTGAAGTCCTTGGCTACCTCAAAAAAAAAAAAAAAAAGAGGAGTGGAAAATTAATAATAATGGTTAAATATAATTAGGCAAAGTTTGTTTATTTTTGCTGAAGATTTAATTTTTTCATTTTAATAGGTTTAGGGGGATTGAATTCCATTACATGTATATATATTGTATAGTGGTGGAGTCTGGGCTTTTGGTGTATCCATCACTCGAGTATTGCCCATTGTATCCCACAGGTAGTTTTTTACCCCTCACCCCCTCCCTCCCTGCCCCCTTGTGAGTCTCCAATGTCCATTATACCACTCTGTATGCCATTTTATAGCCATAATTTAGCTCTAATTCCCAACTGAGAACAAGTGGCATTTATTTTTCTGTTTCTGGGTTACTTCACTTAGGATAATGGCCTCCAGTTCCATCCCAGTTGCTGCAAAAGCCATTATTTCATTCTTTCTTACTGCTGAGTAATACTCCATGGAATGTTTATTTTAAAAAGTCTCATAGCTGTAAAATATGGAATGCTAGCCCATACTCCCCAACCAAATAATTTGCCTTTGAAAATTCTTACTTATCTCCTTTTCCCCCTCTGCCTCTCTTGTCTTCTCTCCTTCCCATCTCCACCAGATCTACTCATCATAAGTAGAAAAAATTTTTGCTTTAAGATACAGTATTTTCCTGCTTCTCTTCTCTCTTCAATAAATTTTATCTGAACAATGTTAATGTCCCTATGGTTTTTACATCTATTACAAAATAGCTAGCTAATCTGAAAAATTAACTTGTACCAATATTAATATGTTAGCCCTGTTCTAGTTATCTATGACTACATAAGGCAAAAAACAAAACAAAACACCCCCCCCCAAAAAAAAGAGAGAGAGAGAGAAAAAAATGAACCTAAAGCTAAGTGTCTTAAAGCAATGATGTCTTTTGCTTTACTAAAAAATTTGCAATTTGGGAATATGTGATGACAACTCAATCTCTGCTACACTCAGCTAGAATCAGCTAGAGTGACTTGGAGGCTGGTAACTAGAATCTCTGAAGGCATCACTTGCTCATTGTATGGCCTTCATGCTGGCTGTCAGCTGGAACTTCAACTTTGCTTGTGGCCAGATGATGTGATCTGTCAATGTGGCTACTTGGCTTCCTCACAGCATGGTGGCTAGGTTCCAAGGATAAGCACTGAGAGAGAAAGAGATAAAGAGAGAGACAGATCACGCACACATAGGGCAGAAGCTGTGTTGTCTTTTCCAAACCAGTCTCAGAAGTCAGGCAGTATCTCTTCTGTTGTTTTCTGTTGTTCAAAGCAGTCAAAATAGCCCACCCCAATTTAAGGAAGGAGGAAATAGGCTCCACCTCTTGCTGAAGACTGGCAAGGTTCTGAAAGTGTGTGTGAGACCAGAAGACTAGAAATATTGCTGTGGCTATTTTTGGAACATACAATCTCCCACACCTCTTAATGGCAATATACAAATTTTAATAAGGCAATGTTGAAATCTAAAGATATGAATGTCAAAGTGGGAATTTTAGGCAATAAAGCATACCTCTGGGGGAGATATTTTGGCAGCTCATTCAATAACCTTCAAATACTAGGTAGGGAGCCAAATAGTCTACCATACATGGGACAGTTCTGTAAAGGAACAGTGAACTTTTCTAAGGATTAAGTGAACCAAGCTTTTCATGCAAATCCTTGCAAAGTAGAATTTATTTTTGCAAATTCACTAATCTCAGAATATGAAGAGAATGTTCTAATAAATTCCTTTATCACTGATGCTTAAACTTGTATGGAAATATTGCTGTCCAAAATATTCAGGATGTTATCAGTGTAGGCTCTTTTTTAAAACTCTGAAACCACTTACTTATAAAATGAGTAAAGATTAGACAGTTTTAAAGATGAATGTTGAAAAAAGTAATATGTCAGGGAAAATCAGAAAAGGAAATAGATTTGAAGGTCACCTAGAATTCCATGGAGAAAGAACGATTCTGTTGCCAAGAACATCCGCAGTGCCTTATTCATGCTGCTTTAAAGGCTAAGTGATTGGCATTTGTGTAACCAAGCCTGATCATTTCCATGGCCAACATGTGCCTGTTGAGAAAGTTCCACAGTTGGTGGGGAAAAGAACTATTTCAAAATTTTATGTTTGTCATTTTGCCAATCAGAAAGTTCTAGACATGGACACATTTTATATTTTTATGCAAATTCCAGTTTAATTACTGGCACCAAATGCTGAAAATTACTGGAATAGAGCCTTAAGTGAATATTGGGTTGTGAGAGTTAGTTACTATTCTGATTTGAGAAGAGATTGTTGCTTCATACTCTTCATCATAGGCTGTTACTCCCTGTGTACTCCCAAGAGTTGTAGGTTAAAGGTTAAGGAAACACTAATATTACCAGTTAACCAAAATATTTGACTAATTCTCCTTTATCATTCTTCTGGACAACAGAGCCTTGATTTTATATGTAAGCTTAAGACAACTGTGGTAGGAACAGAGAGTTCTTGTTAAATAAGTGCTTATGATTCAGGCTACCCCACAGTTACAATAGTGAATCATAATATTAACATACTAAGGAACCAAACACTTATGGAATTAGATTCATATCAAAGATTCTTTTACTCATTAGCATTTGTGTCCAGCCCACCCATCAGGTCAGAGTCAAGCCAAATAAATAATGTAAATAGAGCACAAATAGATTACAAAATGAAACTGCAAACTTTGTAAAAGGATGATGACAACACAGACAATCCAGAAATGATTATCAAAGGGTAAGACGAAGCTTTTGGGAGAATTGATGAAGCTCTAGAATATTTTGCAAAAATCTGAAAATTGAATATTAAAGACTGACATATGGGCTCTCATGCAATTTTGTCAAAAGAATCATGCCAAAAATAAAACAAAAATTAATCCTTAATTCAATTTTTTTTGTTCGTTTGTTGTAGGAATTAGAACATAATGGTAATTATAAACTAATTTTAAGTACAAGATCAATTTTTAAAAATAATTTTTAGTTTCTTTTCTCAATATGATTATCACTAGAAAATTTTCTCATTATTTAATATGAAATGATATTTTCTTTTTAAATAGATTTAATGTTCCTTTTATCAGTTACCCTCAAATAATGAGGACATCCCAAACTGATACCTTTCATCTTGGTAGTTTCCCAGAGGCCTGGATATAAACATAGTCCAAGACTAGAATCCTATAGATACTTTCTAATCCCAAACACTGGGTTGACCTCCCCCTTAAAATATTTAGAATTACAGTGGATTTTCAGAATGTTAGAGTTTGACATGACATTGGGGATTGTCCACTGCAGCCTTTTCATCCTCCAGTTGAGGAAACTCAACTCTTAGTCTGGTTTCCCTGTTATTGCTCTACTAACCTTGATTCTGTTGTCTCTATATGCTTGGACCTTTCCTAACTTGTGTGCAAGATCTCACCTAAACACAAATTCTTCTGCCTGAAATGTCTCCTACCACCTTCCCTCTGCTCTTCTCAATTGTGACCAGCCCTTTAGGATAGTTCAAACTCAGCTTTTGGGGTGAAGACACCTCTGATTCCCTGATCCCCAAAAGAAAAATAACTTTTTCTCTTTTAAGTTTTTATATCACTGGTCTAAGAATACAGTTGGCAGTTATCACCTTATGTCTTCTCAGTGGCAACAGTAAGACCTAATTCCATATCTATTGATGTGACTCAAATCATCTGCCCCAAACCTTCCCATCCCTCCGTTTTAAGATAAAAGTCCTCAACATTTTAACTGTTCCTTCTTACATTTACCTCCATATTTTATTTATCTTGCGCTTAATTTTTTTTTAATCACAGATAATTTAAACATACTTTAAACATAAAGTACTCCCTGTGTGATTCTTAAAAGAGTTTCTTTATTCTGTTTGTTTTAGCCTCTTCATTATTTTACTCTGGAGTCTTTACTGACTGTTCATCCCTGAAAGTAAGTAATCGTAAAGCTGATTGGAAGCTGTGTGCCTGTTTGTGGTATTTGCTGACTGATGGTTTTACTTGTAGGGTAGGAATTCTCATCCAGGGGGCAATTTTTCTCCCAGGGGAACATTTGGCACCATCTAGAAATGTTTTTAATTGTTACCACTGACATTTAGTGGGAGGGGCCAAAGATGCTGCTAAACATCCAATAATGCACATGACAGCCGCCCACAGCAAAGAATTATATGGTCCAAAATGTCCATTATGCTAAAGTGATTGGGCATAATCACCTCTGGTATATTGGTGATTAAACAATTGGGAGATCTATTCACAAAAGTTATTATCTGTAGAGCTTCTTGGGGGGCATTCATTTTCTCCACCAAGGGATCCTCAAACATTTTGTCTGCAGATTTTTTCTTAAGTTTAGCTGACAGTGTTTTGGGAGTGAGGCAGGGAAGGGAGGTAGAGTTCTCAGTTCCCCTGTTTTCAGTAAGGTGCCTCTTGCTTTCCTAGTGCCTGGTATTCCAGAATCTAGGATCTCTCTGCTGCAGGGTATCTTTAGAGAATAAGCTCTGCAGTGTTCTGTGGGGTTGGCTGTGATGTGGGCATTAGGATCTAGGAGTTTAATTGCTCCTTATACAGATTTTCAACTGATCACCACATCTCACTCTGTTTTTTAGGGTACCTGGAACCTTCAATTCCTGTGGGCCTTTCTCTCTTCTCACTCCCTCTCTCCCTTCCTTTTTTTTTTCTTTTTCATTTTCTTTTCTTTTCTTTCTCTCTCTCTTTTCTTTTTACTGAATAGATTCTCTTTTCGTGGGGAGTGGGGAGGCAAACCTTTTTTCTGAGGTCACATTTTAAGCTTTCTCAGCACTGGTAAGTCAGTTACATTCCTCTATCTACTTTTCACCTTTCAAAAACATGTTAATTTTTTCCTTCCCCATTCTCTTTACATTTTAGGTTAAGACTTTTTACGTTTATTTTACAGTTGTTTCAGCGGGTGTCTGAAGGGAGAGGCAATGAACACCTGTATTTAGTCTGCCAAGTTAAAAGGAAGCCCCAAATGGCCTTAATCCTTTTGCATGGCTTTAGAGTATCAGAAAACAATAATTTTTAAAAAATGATATAAAAGAATGACATGATTCTTACTCCAGAAATTCATCTTCTCTTTTTCTAGGATAGGGTGTCTGATATGCAAACAAGGGCAAAAGACCAGAGGGCACACATATCAGAACTAAAATACCAGTGTTTATTGGAGAAAATTCAGACAGTAGAAGGAGTAGGCATGTGGCTATAGCAGCATGTGAGTACCTTTTGTCCATTCATTCTAGGGCAGGGCAGAGTTCTAGCAAAGTCAGACATCAGACTTTTGGAGAGTGATTTTCAGCTGTATAATTAGAGGGGTAAAAGGCCAGGACACAATAGCAATATGATGTGCAGGAATCTTGGCAGCAGCCCTAGTCTCTGCCTAGAAAGTGGCAAAACCACCAATGGTGTGCAGAACCACAGGAGCCTGAACCTTAGACTACTTGTCTGGGCAAAGTCTCTTGTGCTCATTGACGGGGTAGCAATGAAGCTGCCCACTTCAAAGGGCCCTGAAATATTAGACAATGAGGATAGTGGCAGCAATCAGATCGACTGAAAATTAAATGACTTTTGTTGATTTTTTTTTCAGGTACTTATAAGCTCCCCAGATTCCTGTGTAACCTAGAGAAGGAAATATTGATAGAATTGAGTTTAAAGGAAATAGATAAATGTGAAATTTCTTATATATTTGAGTTGTTGA
Source organism: Cheirogaleus medius (assembly GCA_008086735.1). NCBI lineage: Eukaryota > Metazoa > Chordata > Mammalia > Primates > Cheirogaleidae > Cheirogaleus > Cheirogaleus medius. The sequence goes on along the minus strand of VBSM01003214.1, from coordinate 11,679,705 downwards.
ATTAAGTGCCACATATACTGTATGTGTTTGAATTTTGTTCCACTGCCTCACTATGGCCTGACATATTAATAAATTAATACGAAACAACAATGTTTAAAGGCTTATTGGGAGGCTAGCGTTGATCTCTTTCTTTTTTCTAATTTATTTTTTAATTTTTATTTATTTATTTTTGAGGCAGAGTCTCACTCTGTTGCCTGGACTAGAGTGCCGTGGTGTCAGCCTAGCTCAAAGCAACCTCAAACTCCTGGGCTCAAGTGATCCTCCTGCCTCAGCCTCCTGGGTAGCTGGGACTACAGGCACGTGCCACCGTGCCCGGCTAATTTTTTTCTATTTTTAGTTGTTTGGCTAATTTCCTTCTATTTATAGTAGAGATGGGGTCTCGCTCTTGCTCAGGCTGTTCTTGAACTCCTGAGCTCAAGCAATCCTCTCGCCTTGGCCTCCCAGAGTGCTAGGATTACAGGTGTGAGCCACTACTCCTGGCCCTAGAGTTGATCTCTTAACTGCGAAGACTATAGAGACTATTTATTGCTGTGGCTTCCACATGGCCCAACTGGATTACTAGATTTCTGCTCTTGAGATTGGGTCCAAGACTCCAGCTAGTATTGAAGTGTTCCTGGGTAATAGCAATGATAACAGCTCATTCCCTCATTGCTGAGTTTGCTAGCCATAATAATAATATCCAAATACCTTTTGATATGACTCTAGTTTCTAATACCATGTGAGATTCACAGCCCCTCTCAACTGATGGCAATTTACCTTGTGAGCTGACTTATTTCCCTTGGTATTTCATCATCAGACACATGATAGTTCCATGATATCATACTTCCTTTCTTTCCATTTTGTTGTCTAACAGCTTTCTTTCAACTTATCCTTCAAGTCTGTATTAGTTTCCTACAGCTGCTATAACAGATTATCACAAACTTGATGACTTAAAACAACAGAAATTTATTCTCACATGATTATGGAGTACAGAAGTCCAAAATCAAGGTGTTGACAGGATTGGTTCCTTCTGGAGACTCTAAGGGAGAATCAGTTCCATGCCTTTCTCCTAGCTTCTGGAAGTAGTTGGCAACCCTTGGTTTCTTTGGCCTATCACTTTAATTGCTACCTCTGTCTTAGCCTTCTCCTATTTCTCCTCTTCCTTCTCAAATCTCCCTCTCTTTTCTCTAATAAGGATAGCAATCATTAAATGTAGGGCCCACCCTAAATCCAGGATGATCTCATCTCAAGATCCTTAACTTAATTACATCTGCAAAGACCTTTTCTTCAATTAACATCACATTCACAGATACTGAGGATTAGGACTTAGATATATCTTTTGGGGCCACTCTTCAACTCAATACAAGGGCCTAACACACTTTTCTATCTGAAGGCTTTCCTGATTGGCCCATATTGTTCCCTTCTCTGTGATATTACAGCCCTATTCTAATTGTTTGTGCGCATGTCTCACATGAGAGATTAGGAGGTCCTTTTGCTTGGTGTTTCCAGCACAGTGCCTGACATGTCATAAAACTTTAATGTGTTTGTTGAACTTATGCAGAGCATTGCTCACATTAAATCATTAGTATAAGGCTAATTCACAACAACAATATGTTATTCAGACCAGAGTTACTCATAATCCACTGGAAAATCAGTGAGCTCCTGCTAAGACCAGATATCTTCTCTGTACTGAAAAACATTTTACTCATAGCTACTCATCTTTTTTATGTAATAGATAAGGGGCCAGATAGAAAGGGCAGCTGCTCATACACTCATTCATTCATTCATTCATTCAATAAATACTGAACACCTATTCTGAGTGAAGGCCTACTCAGAATACAATGTGTGTATGATAAAGCAGTCAGCACCCAGACTGAGATTGGAACAAGTGAACACTTGACTTAACGTTTATTATGGTAATGGCTTGAGTGCTGAGGGAAGTGTAGAATGCTATGAAAGTCTTAAGATGTGCCTATAACCTAGACTGGTGGTCAGGGAAATTATCTTGGAGGAGGCAACATGAATGCTGAGACCTGAGGAACAATGGCGGGAGAGGTAGTGGTCACCTCAAGTATAGTAGTGGCAGTGAAGATGAAGAGAATGAATGACTTTCAGAAATGTAGTCAATAACATAAGAAAGGTCTGCAAAGGTGCTTTTAAAAATGATGTCCTTCATCAGCTGTGTCCTATTATGAAATTCTATCATTAGAAGTTGGTCCATAGTTCCCAAAGTGTGGTACCTAGACCAGCAGCATCATATCATCTGGGAACTCATTAGAAATTCACATTTTTAGAAAGTCTAGTGATGTGGATAGTACTATGAACTTTGAAAGCCCTTCAGAATATTCTGATACACACCAAAGTATGAGAGACACTGCCTTAAAGAATTGTACACTTAATTGAAAAATATAGATTAGCAAGTGGATTTAAAAAAACAGAATTCAACCATATGCTTACTTCAAGAAATCTACCTAACTGGTAAAGATTCTTACATACTCAAGGTAAAAGGTTGGAAAAAGATATTCCATGCAAATTGAAACAAAAAGTGAGCAGGAGTAGCTATCATGGTTTTTTGTTTCAAAATATTAGGGAGGTACAAATGTTTTTGGTTACATGGATCACTTTTGTAATGGTTGAGTCACCGCTATGTGTGCCCATCACCCAAATAATGTTCATTAATCCATTAGGTAATCCATTTTAGCCCAACCCCTCCTCTCTCCAGGCCATGCTTGATTTCCACTGAGTTTTACTTCCCTCTGTGCACATTGTGTGCTCATCAGTTAGTTCCAATTTAATAGCAAGTACATGTAGTGTTTGTTTTTCCATTCCTCAGATATTTAAATTAGGTTAATGGTCTCCAGTTCCATCCAAATTGTTGGAAAAGACATTAATTACTCTTTTTCTATGGCTGAGCAGTACTCCATGGTATACATATACCACATTTTGTTAATCTGCTCATGAATCGATGGGCATTTGGGTTGATTTCACACCTTTGCAATTGTGAATTGTGCTACAATAAACTTTTGAGTACAGGTGTCTTTCTGATAAAATGACATCTTTTCTTTTGGGTAGATATCCAGCAGTGGAATTGCTGGGTCGAATGGTAGGGTCTACTTTTTAGTTCTTTGAGGAATCCCCACACTGTTTTCCACAGAGTTTGTACTAATTTGCAGTCTCACCAACAGTGTATAAACATTCCTTTCTCTCTGAATCCATGCCAGTATCTATTGTTTTTGGACTTTTTAATAAAAGCCATTCTAACTGGGGTAAGGTGATATCTCATTGAGGTTTTAATTTCATTTCCCTGAAGCTTAGTGATGTTGAGCATTTTTTCGTATGTTTATTGGCTATTTGTCTATCTTCTTTTTAAAAGCTTTTGTTCATGTCTTTTGCCCACTTTTAATGCTGTTGTTTGCTTTTTAATTGCTGATTTGCTTGAGTTCTTTTTAGATTCTTGATATTAGCCCCTTATAGGATGTACAACTTGCAGCTTGTGAATATTTTCTCTCATTCTGTGGGTTGTCTATTTGATCTGTTGATTATTTCCTTAGCTGTGCAGAAGGCTTTTAATTTAATCAACTCTTAGTCATAAATTTTTTGCTAGGCTGATATCTAGAAGAGTTTTCCCTACATCTTCTCCTAGAATTCTTATGGTTTCATGCCTTACATTTAAGTCTTTTATCCATCCTGAATTAATTTTTATGAGTGCTGAGAGATATGGATCCTGTTTCATTCTTTTGCATGTGACTATCCAATTTTCCCAGCACCATTTATTGAACAGGGCTTCTTTCCCCCAGTGTATATTGTTGTCTGATTTTCAAAGATCAGTTGGCTGTATGTGGATGATTTTATATATGGGTTCTCTGTTCCGATCCATTTATCTATATCTCTATTTTTGTGCCAATACTATGCTATTTTGATTACTATAGTCTTGTAGTGTAGTTTGAAGTCTGGTAATGTGATGTTTCCATCTTTGTTCCTTTTGCTTAGGATTGCTTTGGCTATTTGGGCTCTTTTATGGTTCCAGACAAAACATAGATTTATTTTTTCTAGATCTGTGAAATATGACATTGACATTTTGTTGGGGATTGCATTAAATCTGTAAATCACTTTGGGTAGTATGGACATTTTAACAATGTTGATTATACTGATCTATAAGCATGATATTCTTTTCCATTTGTTTATGCCATCTTAAATTTCTTTCCTTAGTGTTTCATATTTCTCTTTGTAGAGATCTTCCACCTCCTTGGTATATTCCTAGGTATTTTATTTTCTTTGTGGCTATTGTGAATGATATTGAGTCTTTGACTTGACTCTCATCTTGACTGTTATTGGTGTATAGGAATGCTACTGATTTGTATACGTTGATTTTGTAACCTTTGACTTTGCTGAAAACATTCACAAACTATGCATCTAACAAAAGACTAATATCCATAATCTACAAGGAACTGAAACAACTGAGCAAGATAAAAACAACCCCATCAAAAAGTGGGCAATGGACATGAACAGACATTTTTCAAAAGAAAACATAAAAATGATCAAACATGAAGAAATACTCAACATCACTAATCATCAGATAAATAAAAATAAAAAACACAATGAGATGCCATCTTACTCCAGAATGGCTATTATTAAAAAATCAAAAAACAATAGATGTTGGAGAGGATACGGTGAAAAGAGAATGCTTATACACTGTTGATGGGAGTGTAAATTAGCACAACCTCTATAGAAAACAGTATGTAGATTTCTCAAAGAACTTAAAATAGATCTACCATTCCAACCAGCAATTCCACTACTGGGTATTTAACCAAAGAAAAAGAAATCATTTTATAAAAAAGACATCTGCACTCAAATGTTCATTGCTATACAATTCAGAATTGCAAAGATATGGAATCCACCTAAGTGCCCATCAACTGATGAGTACATAAAGAAAATATGGTGTATATATACCATGGAATACTACTCAGCCACTAAAAGGAATGAAATAATGTCTTTACAGCAACTTAGGTAGAGTTGTAGATCATTATACTAAGTGAAATATTTCAGAAAGGAAAAACAAATACCACATGTTCTCACTTATAAGTGGGAGATAAACAAGTGGTATATATGGTCATAAAGTAGTATAATGGATATTGAAAACTAAGAAGGGATAAGGGTGGAGAGGGGATAGGAGCTAAAAAAAATCATCTACCTATCAGGTACAATGTACACTATTCTGGTGACGGGTACACTGAAAGCCCTGACTTCAACATTATACAATTCATCCATGTAACAAAATCTATTGAAAATAAAAACAAAAAAACAAAAAAGGAAAATTATATATATATGTATAAAATTATATACACGCACACACACACACACCATGGAATATTACTCAGCCATAACATAGAATGAAATTCTGAAATCCTACCATTTGCAGCAATATGGATGGAACCGGAGGCCATTATCTTAAGTGAAATAACTCAGAAACAGAAAGTCAAATACTGTGTTCTCACTTATAAGTGGGAGCTAAATAATGAAAACACATGGACATAGTAGAATAATGGATGTTGAAGACTCAGAAAGGTGACAGGGGGGTGAGGGATGAGAAATTACCTAATGGGTACTACATATACTAATTGGGTGAGGGTTACACAAAAAGCCCAGACTTCACCACTACCAACACATCCATGTAACAAATCTGTACATGGATACCATAAATCTATTTTAAAAATATAATTGTGTTTGTAGCTAAATACAGTATAAAATGGAACACAAAATAAAATAACATCTATATTAAATCAAATAAAAATGCAAATCCCCTATGGAATGACTTTACAGTAGGATTTTAAACAATAAAATATTAATGTAAATTAATTAGATTCTTCTTCACATAATAGCTGGCTGACAGCTGGTTTTGACAGGGTGGAAGACTATAAGACCACAGAACAGCAAGACGCTGGCTGAGAAGATAGGACACGCAGTTGAAGAGAACTCGAAGAATGTTTGTGTCAGTAGCGTTGTTGCTGTGATTAAAACATTTGGCACTTTGCTGTCAATTAAGTCTTGTGTAGAGGAGGTGTTTTTAAAAATTAGACGTGCCTTTTGGAAAGATTCATACCTCCGTTGCTAAATTTAAAGGGTTTGGTTTTCGCTTATTTACCCACTAGATGGCAGTCTCGTGTCATTTTCAAGCAGCCAGGTCCGTCTAAATTTGAGCGGGTGGGAGGGAGCAATGAGTTTAGGAGTTTGAAAAGGATGCCAGCTCATTCGTTTCTATCCTGCGCATGATTTTGACATTCTATTTTTTTGGACTTCTTCCATTAATTATGACACTCAAAGTTTTTTGTTCACTGAGAGGCAGAGAGCCAAAGCTTTAATTAAACCCGTGGGGGCACTGCCTCGCAGCCGAGAAGGGTAACTGCCATGCGCCAGCACTTACATAAATTGTTTCATTTAATTCTCACATCATCCCCATGAAATAAATGTTATTACCTATAATTTTACATTGGAGAAAACTGATGGTCAGAGAGGTTTAGCAAAGAGCCCAAGACTGCCCAGCCAAAACGCAGAAATGAGTTTGGAACCCAGGTTAGCTTAATTTGCCATTAACCGTGCTCATTACATCCTTGAGGAACATTCCTTTGGATTAGTAGATTTATTAAAATCTTAGCAGATTACAGCTAGATACAACTCCAAGTTGTACGATAAAATAGAAATCATACATAAGTTGTAAAAATAACTATTCTCTGCATTGCAGCATTAGAAATTGCACTGGTTTTATTTGCAGTGGTGCCATTTTAGCCTTTTCTAGATTTATTATAGAAAAGAAATCAGCTTAATTAGGATTTAGAAATTAAATCTCTGATTCCAACTTTATGTTAGAATTGTAACCGTTTTGCTCCAAAAGTGCATAGAAATTTAGGTTTGATTTTCTTATAGCGTGCATCATATTTTAATTTTTTTTCTTGGTAAAATGAAGATTTTTATTCAGAAGATATGGGGTGAAAAGTGAATTTCTGAATTTCTAACAATCTCATCAGGGATGTCAGTGCTTCTGGTCCATGAGAATATTTTGTCAAACTTCCAGTAAGTGGTAGAGGCTGGGTTTATCTCAGTTTATTGAACCAATAAACAAAGATGAGAGCCTTCATTTTCCAAAGCAAGCTATACAAAAGAGAATCTAAGAATGGAGAACTTCCACATTAAATGTGATGGTTTATGCACATCAGTTGGTAAATCTTCCCAAGGTACTTATTAATAGTAGAGAAAAACAATTTTCTCCATGGTAGAAAATCTGTCAAAGAGCACATTAACTGAGTGAATAAAATGAACATTAATTGTAACAGGACAAATGAGTATCAGGTGCTAATTCACAAAGGTAGATACAACATCACTACTGTGATAGTAGTGGCCTCCCCCTCAGAATCATAATCTGAATCTAGTCATGAAGAAACATGAAGAAACAAGCTTCATATATCTCCCATGTTTTGCAATCTCTACCAGTGTATTTAAATGGTCTTTTAAAGCATCCTAGAAAGCAAGTCTCTTCTAATTATTCTCCTTTTCAGAACTTTAATTCATATCATCCTCTTTAAGAGTGCATTTACTTCATCTTGTTCTGCATAGAGCTGAGGGAGCATCCAGATGGAACCTCAACAGTACATATTCCCCGTCTTCACTGAAATCTAAGGACCCAACCTCATCCCCAGTGAGAATCTTCTGCATCCACCTTTCCATGTTCAACAGCCACAAAGGGAACAGTTTAAATATTGCAGCTAATAAATTTATGTTGAGAATTTTTCACAGCATATAAGAAGCCTGGATGAAGAGTATATAAAGAAGACTATGCTATGTAGGGGAGATTTTGCTCCAAAGTGCATAGAAATTTAGGTGTGATTTTCTTATAGCATGTATCACTTTTTATTTTGTATTAAAGTTGTGTTCACATAGAAAATCCTCTACTTCTGTGTATATCCAGGAAGACAGGTTCCTTTCCTGAGTCATTTCCTTATATTCTTGCCTTATATTGCTTTTATTGACTTTTTCCAAAAGCATTCAAGTTAGTTCTCATAGAAATATCAACTTTTCCCCCATTTTGCACTCATTTTTCTTTGCCATATACATTTAATTTTACTGTCTAATAACAAGTACAATCTTAGTAAGCATGCAGTTCATCTGAAGCTAGCAGAAGTGTGTGGGCATTCTAAAAGGTAACATACAAGCCCCAAACATTCAGCTTGCCCTGGCTACCAGTCAATATGTTTTACAGAGGAGTTAAAGGATTTTGATTAATCTACTGAGTCTGGTAAGAGAATTTCTACTGTATCTGGATTGAGTCTATCAGGTAGGTTGATGAAATCACAAGGTGTAAACCGTGAATGGTATTAGTCTGTGTTACCAATGAAGCAATATTTGGTTCCCATTTTCCCTATCTGATTTTTTTTCTAAATCAACCACTCTCTTGGCATCATTTAGATATTGCTTTTTGTTGGGAGAAATAGTTGTTTGAATGATATATACTATAAGGATTGGTTAGTCTTCTTGGGGAAGAAAAATTTAAATGAAATGATTAACCATAGAAAGAAAAGATCTAGTAAACACTTCTCTCAGTAGGGAATGGGAGTAACATTTATTGGGTACCAATTATATGCCAGGCACCGAGTCAGGGAATACAAATATGTTACTTCATTCACTTCTTAAACAGTCCAATAAATTAAATATTATTATTCCCATCTTATCAGTGAGGAAACCTAGTCTCAGCAACTTTCAGTAACTTATTTGTGATAAAATAGTCAGTATATGGCAGAAAAGTGAGAGGAAGAGTATATGTAATCAGGAATGGTACAAAATTAATGCAAAATAAACCATGATGAGAAAATAATAAAATTTTTTAAAAGAACAATATTTGTAACAATGCTGTGCTGAACTATATTGAAGCCTGAAGCCAAAGGAGTTGTTTGATGACCCCTTAAATTTTGCACCATTCAAGAGCCTCACTTGCTTCACCCTTTTCCCAGACCTGGAAACACTCCAAAATGCTTGCTCAGATAGGTTTTTTCCAACATTTATCCAATAACAATTTATTAAATGGCTACTATGTGCCAATTTCTATGAGAGGTTTTTGAAACAAAATGGTGAATAACAATGAACCTAATTTTTGCTATCACGGAGCTTATGGGACACACTGCTCAAAGTTGGAAAGTGTTATGATATTGCAGATGACTATTAGTCACTTATTCTCTTATTGTAAATAGGAAAAACAGGTGGCAAAACAGAAGCATGTATTTGGACTTGAATGGAACCCTGTTTCTTTGCTGAATTTTATAACTTCAGAATACAATTTGTAGATCGAAATCAGAAAGTATTATTAAAGTATTACATTTGGTCTATTGAATAAATCATGGTCTTTAAGTCCTCTTCTTTCCTTAGTATCCCTTGACCAGGAAGACTGAAATATTATCCTAATCATGGGAACCATGCTTTATCTTTCAGTTTCACAGAGGTTGAGAGCATGGGTTTTGGCATGGTCAGACTTGAGTCTGAGAGTTATTTATTTATTTATTTTTCTTTCTTTTTATTTATTTATTTTAATTAATTATTTTTTTTTGTATTTTATTATTTTTCTTCTTCTTTTTTTTATTTCAGCATATTATGGGGGTACAAATATTATGGTTACGTACATTGCCCATGCCCCCCCTACCCCTCGAGGCAGAGCCTCAGGCATGACCATCCCCCAAACGTTGGACTAGAGTGCCGTGGCATCAGCCTAGCTCACAGCAACCTCAAACTCCTGGGCTCAGGAGATCCTCCTGCCTCAGCCTCCTGAGTAGCTGGGACTACAGGCATGCGCCACCATGCCCGGCTAATTTTTTCTATATATTTTTAGTTGGCCAATTAATTTCTTTCTATTTTTAGTAGAGACTGGGTCTCGCTCTTGCTCAGGCTGGTTTCAAACTCCTGACCTTGAGCGATCCGCCCACCTCGCCCTCCCAGAGTGCTAGGATTACAGGCGTGAGCCACCATGCCCGGCCGAGTCTGAGAGTTATTAAGAACAACTGGTATAGTGCTGGGGTTTGCTTCTTAGCTTTACCACCTTCTAGTGTGAGTAACTTTGGAGACCTTAACTGAAGTCTTTGTACTGCTGTTCCCTCACCAGTAAAAGGAGGGTAATGAGAGTCGATAAGCTAATCTATGTAAAGTGCTTAGGACAATTTCTGGTACATAATAGAAGCTTAATATATATGAGTTTCTACTAGTAATAGTAGCAGTAGTTCTGTCACTAACTCTGTGATCCTGTTTAACTTTCTTGGCTTATCTAAACTTCAGTTACCTCAATTGACAAATAGAAAAACATATTAATAATAGAACCTACACCATGAAACTCTTGTGATGACTAAGCCAGAGAATAAATGGAGACCATTCAGCTTGGCATAAAAATACTCAAAAAAAGTTAGCTCTTTTTAAAATCATGACTGTCTCCTTAACTAAAAATCCTTCAAAATCCAATAGCAATTATAGATTATTCATCGTCTATACTTTGGGTTGTTCACAGTGCCTGAGACATAACAGCACTCAATAAATCTCTGATGAAAGCATGCAGAAATAAATAATATTAAAGTCCTAAAAGCCTATAAGTAGCTGAGGTTTGCATGCAATTTTGAAGTAAATAAAGGTCATTTTGGTTGTGTGTGTGCGCACATGTGTGTCAGAGAGAGAGAGAGAGTGAGAGAGGGATTCCACTATATAAGAAAACAAATAAAGAGCTCCCTTGAATTCTGGTGAATCTTTCGTGCTTCCCTTGCTTGTGCTTAATAAAGATCACAAAAGAAAGCTTCAAGAAGACAATACAGATTTTTCACAAGTGGAAAAGGATATTCTCAGTTCTTTGGCTATCAATTTCTCTGATGAATCACCTAAGTCAAGTGGAGTTATTCAAATAGATGTTAAAATAGATTAATTCACTGAGAAATTTTAAAGCCAAGGAGCACGGAACAGGGAGTGATTTTTTTTGATCTTCTTCTTGATCATGTCTTCAGCCAAGCTTACCCTTTTATTCTCTTTCCACATCTTTTTCAACAGTTAGAGAGAAAAAAAAATCAAAAAAAAAACAACTCAGGTCAATCAACATTTATTTTGAATATAAAAAGCTGTAGTTTTCTTAGAGTACATCTTTTAAGTTGATACGACTGATGTGAGAATACCTGAACCCCCAACACCCTCCCAGAAAAACTTGAACCGTGTTTACTACCAGTTAAATAGTCTTGAATAATTGACAATAAGAAATAATCAGCTCAGTTCTTGGAAGTTCTGGTTGTAGTGTTTTTGTCGTCATAATGTCAAAATTGTTGTTGTTGGTTTAGTAAAAAAAAAAAATTCCATTGTCTTTTAGAATTTTGCTTGTGCCTATTAAATAATCAGTTGAATTAAACTATCCACTTAAGAAAAAACTAGTTAGAAGTACGAACTTTTGGGTCAGACTGCCTGGCTTTGAACTCTGATTACACTCTTTCTCATATGTGAGATTTTGTATAGTTTACCTAAATTTTCTGAGCCTCAGTTCCCTCTTCTATAGGATGGAGATAATATCTGTCTCATAGCTTTGCTGTAGAAATTAAATGAGGTAAATTAAATGTATGTAAAGTGCTTGGCACAGTTTTGGCATATTGCAGTGCTCAATAAATACTAATTATCATCATCATTATTCAGTTGATTGGGCATAAGATAGCTGTAGCCATTAATGAAGTCACTTCTGTAAGGGGAAAAGTCAGAGCAGACATTTTTTCCAAGGTTGCTATTTTGCAAACTTTAATATTAATGCACTCATTTCAAGAGATGAGCTTCAGAAAAATTGCATAGTGGAAGAGAAAAATTACCTAATCACCAATATGATTTTTAGAAGTTTGCTTCAAGTTACACCAAATGCTAATACTGAACTGTGTGGGAGCAAGAATGTGGATATATTAACAGCATGCTCTGGGTTATTTCATCCTCTCATTTGCACCCCGTGTACACTTTCTTAGAAAATATTGATGACCAGAAGTTCTTCCAATGTATAAGTGAGATAGTATTTTGTATGCAAACTATTTATTTGAAACTGAATAAAACAACTTTTGCAAAGAGCTTCTTGCAGAACAGAAGTTTCCAAATAGTTGGACACAAAGGAAATATAAGTTCAGGGTAAAATATTTTAATATCATCACTTCTACCACCAAATGAAGATGTGTGGGTATTTGGTTTAGGTGGAAAAAAGGATGATGTTGTTTCTGGGCCATTCTATATAATCTAAACTCATGGGAGTAAAAATATTTGAGTACCTACTATTTGGTAGACTCTGTGTTTAGGGCTGTCAGAAATATCTCATTTCTCTTAAGTCTTTTGTTGAAGGGGATCAAGAGCCTATTTGTTTCTCTACCCCATAAATATTATGTATTTATTTTATTTTAGGACACATTTTCAGGATGATCTACCAGCAGTTTTACCATAAAGAACAGTTATCAATTGAAAGTGATCAGTTCTAAATCTGACTTTTGAATGGATTAGGCACTTGTAGGGTTAATTTATTTGCAAGGCACTACTGGCAGAGACATTAAAGCTTAGACGCTTTCTAAAGGATTGTGTTTGGGATGTGAAAAAAATATTTAATTGTTTCAAAAATGCAATCAAAAAGCTAAAAATCATAATGGAATAAATGTTAAATCAAATATTCACAAAACATATTTTGTTAATTTTAATCATTCTTAAATATATTAGTCATAAAATTTTATACAATTTAAAATATTTTTCTTAAGATTAATTTTCTCACTTCATAAGAATTCCTATTGTTTGGGGTGATTGCTTGTATACATTAAATATATCACAAAGAGCCAAATAATTTAACAACTAAAATTTATAAAATGTTTAAGGATGTTTTTACAGCAAAAATTATTTTTAATAAGGGATTCGGGGTGCATTTGCTTGTGATTGATATGATGAAAGGGAGAAAACTCTAGATGTAAGAGTGATTCTGGCATTGTGATAATTTCAAAATGTCCTTGGATAGGCTTTTATTTTTAGCTGGATAGCTCTCTCTACATGACCAATATGGTAGTGGTTAAGCACCATGACAAGATTAAAGTCTAAAAGCTAAGATAGCACGGGCTGTTTGTGCCTGTCCCATCATTAAGTCAACAGAAAATAAGCAAGGTAGTTGCTTTTCAGTCAATATTGTCAGCTGGGTACTGTTCTGCTGCAATGGTCTGTCATCTCTGATCCACTTTTATAGAAAGATTAGTAGACAGAGGAAAATGCATTTTAATCATTGTCCTGAGAATCCACCTGCTCTTTCTCTGTAACGAAACCAGAAAAAACCTGAAGCATAAGTGCTGATTTTTTGAATAGAAGGTGGGGTTCAATTTTCAAAAGAAACACAAAAATCCCTTAATTTCAGAGGCTTTAATCGTTGCCTGGGGTCAAGCCAAAGCCTCAGGTTGGGGAGTGAACTCTTCGGAACCCACCAATGTGCTGAACTTTCACCCTGGAATGAATTTCATCAGTTGATTATTTTTTTAAATAATGAAGAAAGAAAATCAAGTGCACTGAGTCCATATTTTCTAATCCTAACATAGGACAAGTAGGAGTCAGCTCCTATACTCCTAATCCTAGATAGAACATTCATTGTGGGTCTCTGCTTTGCCTTCTTTTGCTCACTTTTCCAATGAATATTTGATAAGCATTTTTAAGTTGCTGGCACAATGCTTGGCATGTAGCCGTGAACGAGTTAGTTAGGTTCCCTTTTCTCAGATAGCTTGTGTGGAACACACCCTGGTCATTCAGATTGTGATGAGCACAATTAAAGAGCCCAAGAGCCTTTGTCTCCTGCTGGTCCTCCATACTCCCGTTTGTCTTCAGTGCTCCCTCTTCTTTAATATTCTTCTTTATTATAGTTAGAAACATTTGGGATCTTAGAATTGTTTTATCAGCTGCATATTTAGGTAATAAAATACAGTGGATGTTGAAGTGATTTTGAAAGACTATGTGTGAACTTAATTTTTTAAGAAAACAAGATTGTGTTTTAAAAAAAATAAAGAGGCCACGAGAGGTGTAAGATAGTGAGGAGCTGGGCTTCACGCAGGATGATCCAGGAGGCCCTGGGTGAGAACGTGGCTATTAAGCCAAGACCTGAAGGATGAGAATAAGCTGCCTGATTGAAGAGATGGAGAAGAGCCTTCCAGGGAGGGGACGGCAGGTGCAAAGGCTCAGAGGTGGGAAAGCTCTGTCTTTGGTGAATGGCACGATGAGGAAGAAGTCAGGGGAACAAAAAAAAATTAGACAAATCTCCATTATTTCTTTTACAACTGTGTATTAGGAGGCATTTTACTAAGCACTTTTAGAGATACAAAGAAGTTTAAGACGTAGTCCTTGCTTGCAACAACAGAAAAGGTTATTATTTCCTTAGTATCAGTTAATTCGATAAATCAATGGATAAATACACTACAGCTTTGTGTTTGCTGCTAACATATATTTCAAATTAATTTTGCCTAAATAAATAAATAGAAAAAAATTTTAAGACACAGATGATCAGATTTTTAAATATATAGACTTGAGCCACACCATGAAGCTCAACAGTTGCCCCAAGACCCACAATTGTTTTTAGTCTCATGTTCTTAAAATCTTAGATTTCCTATTCTATGTCACCTCTAGAAAAGGGCTTTAACTTTTCTGAGTTTCAACCACATTATCTGGAAAATGGAGTTTTTGTGTGGAACCTACCTATTGATTCAAACTGATCATGGAACTGAATGATGTGGCTATATAAGAATTGCCAAATAATCACAGAAAAAAAGGACACAGTTCCCATATATATTTTGGGCATTTTTGGGGGGGGGGGAAATGGAAGATTAGAATAGATATCACAATAATAAATATTTGTTGTTCTACTACTTTGCCCTGCTATAGCTGACGTTTAAACTCCCATTTCTTACACCCACAAACCTAGGCTATTTGCATTTAGAGAAACCAAGTTTTAGATAGGAAGCTAGATGATTTCTAGATGTTTTTTCAGTTCCCACTACTTTTTTACCATTTGGCCATGTTTTAATTTTTTTAATTCTCATGTCCATATGCTTCACATATACAAAATATTATTGGCATATATTTTCTTTTTTTGGAGTTAGAAATAATCTTTATTTTATTTCATTTTTAATTTTTAGTTGATGAATAATAACTGTATATTTATGGGGTAAAATGTGATGTTTCGATCTATGTATACATTATATTAATAGGGAAATTCAATCATGCTGATTAACATATCTATCACCTCATCCACTTAACATCTTATTGTGGTGAAAATATTAAAAATCTATTAGTAATTTTGAGATATGCAATATTTTATTATTAACTATGGTCAACATACAGTGCAAGAGCTCACTAAAACTTATTCCTCCAGTCTAACTGAAACTTTCTACTCTTTGATCAACATCTTCCCATTCCCCATCCCTCCCCCTTTCCTGCAAACAGTGGTAACCACCATTCTACTCTGTGTTTCTAGAGATCATACAGTATTTGCCTTTCTGTGTGTTGGAATGTATTTTCAAATTTTCTTCACTTATTGCTCAGCTCATTTCAATATATCCTTCTTTTCGGTCTGTCTCCACTATTCCATCTCCAGGAGGCCCTCGTTTTCTCAGCTTCATCCTCTGTTGTCCTGTGACCTGCAGGTCCTAGGAGATCTGTAGGGAAGACATTGGAACATCCAAGAAACATCAAAATGGACAAGATGGCTGACCAGAGACACCAGCTGCTAGATCATCTCAGAAAGAAGGAAAAGTTTTAGATGAAAAAGAAAAAACAAACAAACAATCATAGATCAGGTGTAATTACAAAGGAAAAGTGCCAGAACCCACAAGAGCTTCTGCAGGAAGAAGCTGTGGAGCAGAGCAAGAAGGAGTAAAATATCGGCAGAGGACAACCCTGAGAGGCTTGGAGTCCAGTGAAAAGAGTAAGTGGAGCGGTGAATTTCTCTCCCCCTCACATCTCTGGCAGTCAGTAGGCTCCTGAGCTGCTGGAGAGCCTTTCTACCCTCAAGAGCCCAAAAGCTGTTGCTGTCAGTGAACTGGGAGCTTCTTGATCACAAAGCACTAGCATGCCAGCCCCCTTGGGGTGCTTCCCATCGACACAGACCTGAGCTGAGATGGCAGATGTCAAATTGCTTCTACACCCACCATGCACCTTTGTTCTCCCTAGAGGGCTTCAGACCCTCTCTTTTTGTCTTGCTTGTTCCCACACAAACATTTCCCAACCCTGGCCCAGAGTGCAGGAGTCACAGGGGGCCAGTGGTTTCAGGGGTATCTGCTTGACCCCAGAGCTTGGACATTTTAGGCATGCTACCTTCCAGACAGAGGGACAGAGATGGCCAGAGTGATAGCTTTCCTCATTCCAGACTCTTTTTCTCCCCTTCCTATCCCCTGCGCATGGCTGCTGAGAGAGACAATTGAGCCAGGGATCTCAGAAGCTGCTGCTACCCGCCCTGTTGGTGCATATACCATACTGGGGTTTCCACAAAGAGTGGGACTTAAATCTTTCCTCTTAAAGACCTGCAGCAGACTCAGGGGCGCTCAGACTATGAGCTCCCTGCTCACTGGCCCTCCCTGCTATTGCTTGCCTGGCTGCTCCATCAGAGCAGGGTACACCCTGAAGTGGAGGGACATCAAACCTGCTTGAGCAATGGATAGACAACTCGGGACCAGCATGCTTCTCCCTGGCATGGTCAGGGATTGATATTCAGGGACCCAGGGACAGGCCAGCAGGCCAAATTCTATACTTCCAGGACTTGATCTTGTTGCTTGGGGACATGGAGGAAAGATTGTGAACTAATTTTGGGAGGTGTAGGAGCCCATGTGGGCAGAACTGAAAAGAGAGTTTAGTGTAGATCCCAGCTATAGTGCATTCACAGAGCACCCCTTTCCCCACAGGAAGGCCATGCTCTCAGCCTAGGGTAGGATTCTGGATAGGGAAGCTCCAAGCCTACAGTGCCATAATGGGAGCACTCAGCTAGTTTGAGCTTCTGCCAGCTGGCAGATGCCAGAGGGAGACTGTGGAACAAAGGAAGGAGGAAAAGAGTAAAACCCACTGGTCACAGCCAGATTGTGAATCTCAGATGGCTCCATTTCCACAGGCCAACTTTCAGGATACATGGGGCCATCTCAGCTCCTCCCTGTTGGCTTTCTCTAGAAGCTGGGAACAGACCTTTGACCCCAGCTGAAACAGCTACTTTACCAGCTTTTGTGAAGCCTGAGGGCAAGCTGATTCAAGTCACATCTGCCCAGAGTCATTCCCCTGCCTGCCTCTGATGTGGTGGAGAATAAAGACTCACCTGAAAGTTCCAGGGACCTACTCACCACCCAGGGCATTTGAATGCTTCTCCTGAGAGCCAAGAGATAGTCACAGGTCCCCAAAACAACACTATAGCTTGTTTCTTCTGGCAAGCACCACCTACTGATGGGGAGGTCAATTTGCACAGCTCTTTACATCATTTACTGACTCAATTATACAAGGTGAGATTGATTCTCCACCACAAGCACCACCTACTTGCCCAGAGATTAAATTGGGCATGCCAATATAATTCATACTGCTAAGAAGACCAAAGGGCTGTGAAAAGAGAAAGGATTTCAAAGACCTCCATCCTTCCTCATCAACGAGAGACAGGGAGTCTGCCCACACACATAGCTCACCACTTCTACAGCCAGCAAATAGCTAGCAATGGAGAAAACCATCACGCTAAGGATATTTATACCAAGGCATTCATCTAGAAACTAGACTGCAATCAGAGCACTCACAAGCAAAGCCAAAGGTTGTTACCCAACATATGCTACAGATACTCCTTTACAAGTGTAGGTGGAAGGAAAGCCCCATCTCAACAAAATAAAATCCAAAAATAAAAAGTGAAACTGCCTCAGATGAGAAGGAATCAGCTAAAGAACCCTGAAAGTATGAAAAATCAGAGTGAAAGAAAACCCCCCAAAAGGAATGCCAGCTTTCTAGCAATGGATCCCAACCAAAATGAAAATATTGAAATGACAGATAAGGAATTCCAAATATGGAATATAAGGAAATTTAATGAAATCCAAAAGAAAATGGCAAACCAACTCAAACCAGAAAGACAATTCAAGAAATGAATGAAAAATTCACTAAAGAGATTGACATATTAAAAAAATAGACTTCTAGAAATGAAAAATTCAGTTACGAAAATACAAAGCACAGTGGAAAGTTTTAAGAATAGACTAGATCAGGCAGAAGAAAGAATCTCAGAGCTTGAAGACAACTGTTTCAAATTAACTTAGTCAGTCAAAATAACAAAAAATGAAGTGGAATGAACAAAGCCTACAAGAAATATGGGATTATGTAAAGTGGCCAGATATAAGAATCATAGGCAACCCTGAGGGTGATAAAGAAAATGCACAAGGGCTGGAAAACTTACTTGAGGGAATAATTGGGGACAACTTGCCTGGTCTTGCTAGAGATTTAGACATTCAGGCATAAGAAGCTCAACAAACACTTGGGAGACTTATTTCAAAGAAGCAATTACCAAGACACATAGTCATTGGACTGGCCAAAGTCCAGGCCATGAAGGAGGAATTCCTGCAGGCTGCAAAGCAAAAATATCAAGTAACTTACAAAAGAAAACCCATCAGGCTAACTGCAGACTTCTCAACTGAGACCTTACAAGCCAGAAGGGATTGGGGGCCCATCTTGAGTCCTCTTAAACAGAACAACTGCCAGCCTGGCATTTTGTATGCTTCAAAACTAAGTTTCATATATGAAGGAGAAATAAAGACTTTTCCAGACAAACACTGAGGGAATTTGTCAAGACCAGATTTGCCTTGCAAGAAATACACATAACTGTATTATATGTGGATCAGCACAATAGATATCCACCAGCGTAAAACCACCCAAAAGCTAAAGCTCAGGCTTATAACACAATAGCACAAGAGGTAAAACAAAGCAATAAGTTGCTACCCAACAAGATGAACAGAGTAGCATTCCACATATCAATTCTATTACTCAATATGATGATTTTAATTCCCTACACAAAAGACATATGCTCACCAGATGGATGAAAAAAAAAATACCAAATATCTGCTGTCTCTAGAAAACACATCATACAGACTTAAGATGAAGGGATGGAAAAAATATTCCATGCAAGTGGAAACCAAAATAAAGCAGGTGTAATCATTCTCATATCAGATAAAATTGACTTTAAATCAACAATAGTAAAGAAAGACAAAGAATGGTCATTATACAATGGTAAAGGAAACAATTCAATAAGATGATATAACAATCCTAAATATTTATGGACCTAACATAGGAGTGTCCAGATTAATAAAGCACATTCTACTAGATCTAAGGAAAGAGATAAATAGCAGCATTGTGATTGCTGGGGACTTCAACACTCCACTGACAGAACAGGACAGATCATCCAAGCAGAAAATAAACATTGGAATTAAATGGGACTCTAGAACAAATGGGCCTAAAAGACATTTAGAGAACATTTTACCCCAAAACTACTTAATATACATTGTTTTCATCAGCACTTGGAATATTCTCCAAGACTGATCATATCATAGGCCAGAAAACAGGTCCCAAAATATTCAAAGAAATAGAAATCATACCACATATCTTCTCAGACCACAGTGGAATAAAACTAGAATTCAACTCCAAGAGTTCAATTCTACCCAGTCATGGAAATTAAACTACCTGTTGGTGAGTGAGTATTGGGTCAATAATGAAATTAAGATAGAAATCAAAAGATTCCATGAACTAAACAACAAAGGTAACACAAGCTATCAAAATCTATGAGATTCAACAAAAGCTGTCCTAAGGGGAAAATTTATAGCCTTAAGTGCCTACATCAAAAGGCAGAAAGATCACAAATTAACAATCTAATGAATTGTCTCAGGAACTAGAAATGGAAGAGCAAACCAAACCCAAGCCCAGCAGAATAAAACAAATAACCACGGTCAGAGCAGAACTAAATGAAATAAAAAACAAACAATTAATGCAGAAGGAAACAAAAAGTTTGTTCTTAGAAAAGATGAGCAAAACTGATAGACCTCTCACTAGATTAAGCAGAAATAGAATAGAAAGGGCTCAAATAAGTTCAGTCAGAAATGAAAAAGGAGATATTACAACTAATGTCTCAGAAATACAAAGTATCATCTGTGAATACTGTGAAAATCTCTATGCACATAAACTTGAAAAAGTAGAGGAAATGGACCAATTCCAGGAAACACACAACCTTCTAAGACTTAATGAAGAAGAAATAGAACTCCTGAATAGACCAATAATGAGCAACAAGATTGCAGCAGCAATAACAAATCTTCCAAAAAAAAAAAAAAGACCCAGACCAGATGGATTCACAGCCAAACTTTTTTTCTTTTTAAATTTTTTCCAGCATATTATGGGGGTACAAATGTTGAGGTTATGTATATTTGCCTTGTGCACCTCACCCCTCAAGTCAAAGCTTCAAGCATATCCATCCCCCAGATGGTGCGCATCACACTCATTATGTATGTATATACCCATTCCCTCCCCACCCACTTGCCAGAAACCTGATAGATGTTATTCTTATACGTCCACTTATGTGTTGATCAGTTAACACCAATTTGCTGGTGACTACATGTGGTGTTTATTTTTCCATTCTTGGGATACTTCACTTAATAGAATGGGTTCCAACTCTATCCAGGAATATACAAGAGGTGCTATATCACCGTTGTTTCATATAGCTGAATAGTACTTCATGGTATACATATACCACATTTTATTAATCCACTCATGTATTGAAAGCCACTTCGGTTGTTTCCACATCTTTGCAATTGTGAACTGTGCTGCTATAAACATTCAAGTGCAGGTGTCTTTTTCATAGAGTTACTTTTGTTCTTTTGGGTAGATGCCCAGTAATGGGAATGCTGGATCAAATGGTAGGTCTACTTTAAGGTATCTCCACATTGCTTTCCACAGAGGTTGAACTAGTTTGCAGTCTCACTAGCAGTGTAGGAGTGTTCCTGTCTTTCCACATCCACACCAACATTTATTGTTTTGGAACTTGTTAATAAAGGCCATTCTCACTGGAGATAAGTGATATCTCATTGCAGTTTTGATTTGCATTTCCCTGATGATTAGAGATATTGAGCATTTTTTCATATATTTGTTGGCCCTTATTCTGTCTTATTTTGGGAAGTTTCTGTCCATGTCCTTTGCTCACTTTTTGATAGGGTTGTTTGATTTTTCCTTGCTGATTTTCCTGAGTTCTAAATAGATTCTAGTTATCAGCCCTTTATCAGATGTGTAGCTTGTGAAAATTTTCTCCCATTCTGTGGGTTGTCTGTTTGCTCTCTTGACAGTTTCTTTGGCTGTGCAGAAGCTTTTTAATTTGATCAGGTCCCATTTATTTATTTTTGTTGTTGCTGTGATTGCCTTTGGGGTCTTCTTCATAAATTCTTTGCCTAGGCCAATGTCTAGAAGAGTATTTCCAACGTTTTCCTCTAGAATTCTAATAGTTTCACACCTAAGATTCAAGTCTGTTATCCAGCGTGAGTTGATTTTTATGAGAGGTGAAAGGTGTGGGTCCTGTTTCAGTCTTCT
Source organism: Cheirogaleus medius (assembly GCA_008086735.1). NCBI lineage: Eukaryota > Metazoa > Chordata > Mammalia > Primates > Cheirogaleidae > Cheirogaleus > Cheirogaleus medius. The sequence goes on along the minus strand of VBSM01003214.1, from coordinate 11,658,126 downwards.
ACATGTGGCTATCCAGTTTTCCCAGAACTATTTATTGAATAAGGATTCTATTCCCCAGTGTATATTTTTGTCTGCTTTGTCCAAGATTAGGTGGCTATATGAGGACGGTTTTATATCAGGGTTCTCTGTTCTGTTCCACTGGTCAATGTCCCTGTTCTTGTGCTATTCACAAGCTGATTTAATTACTATAGCCTTATAGTATAGTTTGAAGTCTGGTAAATTCATACCTCCCATTTTGTTTTTATTGCCTAGGATTGCTTTTGCTATACGAGCTCTTTTCTGGTTCCATACAAAGCATAAAATTATTTTTTCTATATCTGTGAAAAATGATG
>VBSM01003214.1:11625787-11639869 GCA_008086735.1 Cheirogaleus medius | reverse complement strand
AAAAAAAAAAAAAGAATCAAATCACGTAAGTGGTAACTTGGCAATTGAATTAAGTAAAATTATCAAGAGAAAGGGTACAGAAACATTACTCTTAATAAGTGATTGGTTTCACCTTAAATTGGAAAAGTTTGTAGGAACTGATGAAGTATAAAATGGAGTTGAGGGAAAAATAGTGGAGTGAGCATGAAAAAGTAAACACAAGATTGAAAAACCAAACCCAACACTATATTATCATTCTGGTCTCACTTCATCTCTGTGTGTATGGAAAGTAGGGTGTAAAGGCTAGTTCAATTGGCTATCAAATATCTGATCTACAAGGTTAACTACACATCATCGGTACACCTGTTTGAAGAGTAGAAAAGTTTCCAGTTTTTTCCTTTAATCTATCTAGTACCAGATTCCTGGTTTGAAGAATCTTTGAGATGTGATAGATCAGCCAGTCTGTTCATTGTAGTAAATTAAGCTATTATCCTGTGACCCGAGCCATGTAGACAATCAGGATTGGATTGTTCTTAGTAGGTAAGAATTTCTAGGGATTATGAGTCCATTCTGATTGGAAAACAATAAATTAAAGCAGTTTCCTCACAAGCTATTGTTCATAGAATTGATTGCTTTTGAACATTTCTGACCTTGTATAATCACTGTGGTCAAATATTAAATATTGTTATCATTGGTAATGAAGTTGTTTTTTAAAATTATTTTTAAAAAGAATATTTATACATTCCAAAGATTATTATGACATTAAAAAGCAATTCCTTTATCAAATCATTCTGTCATTGAGTAAAATTGCTCCAGAAACGTGCTGGAAAAGACCTTGGTGATCAAATAATTCAACTTCCTTGTTGATTGATATGGAAAGCAAGGTATGCAGAGACATAGTTGCCCAAGATCACCCAACATGATAATTCAAGCCCAGTTCTCCTCTTTTAAAATTGCCTTCAGAAGCACATGAGAAAACTGCTCATGACGGGAGAGCCAGTTTTTGACCAAAATAGAATAACACATTTTAATCACTACTTCACTCATGAGACTTGCTTCCAAATTAGTTGGGGCTTAAATTATTTTTATTATGGAAATTTTCAAACATATACAGAAGTAGAGAGAAAAGGATAATAAAGCCTAATATATCTATCAGTTTCCACATTATAAACATTTTGATAGCCTTATTTTATTCCCATTTCTATACTACTACTACTGCTACTATTGCTGCTGGTGGTGGTGATTTTGCTGATATTAATATATTTAATATTTTTAAAGCATCTCAAATATCATATCATCTAAATTATGTTACTAGTTGATTATGCATCCCTGACATATGAGGACATTTAAAAAACACAATTATACAGTTGTTATACTACAAAATTAACAAAAATTTATTAACATTATTAAATATCCAGTCCATATTCAATTTTCTTGATTTCTTCAAAAACATTTTTTAAAGGGTCATTTTGTCAGAATCAGGGTCCAAACAGGGTATTCACATTGCATTTGGTTTTTATATTCTTAACTCTTTTAATCTTGAATAGCTGTTCCCTTTTTATTTCATTATTTTTTCTTATTTGTTAATATTATTTTTGATCACTAAATCATAATTGTATGTATTTATGGGGTACAATGTGATGTTTTGATATATGTATACAATATAGAATGATTAAATCAAGCTAATTAACATATCACCTCACTTACCTATCATTTTTTATGGAGAGATCTTCGAAATTTATTCTCTTCATTATTTTGAAATATACATCTTATTGACATAATTATCCTGCTGTGCAATAGATCTCAAAGGCTATTCCTTCTCTCTCTCTGAAACTTTGTACCCTTTAATCAACAAATCACCACTCCCTCCCTCCCAGCCTGCAACCCCTGCCCAACTTCTGGTCAGCATCATTCTATGCTTTACTTCTACTAGTTCAGCTTTTTTAGATTCCCCATATAAGTGAGATCAAGTGGTATTTATTTTCTGTGCCTGGCTTATTTCACTTGGCATAATGTCCTCCAGATTCATCCATATGGTTGCAAATAACAGGATTTTCTTCTTTTTAAAGGCTGAATAGTATTCCATTGTGTATATATACAAGATTTTCTGTCTCCATTCATTTGTTGATGGACACTTAGATTAATTCCATACATTGGCTATCATGAGTAATGCTGTAATAAACACAGAGGTACAGATATCTCTTTGGCATGTTGATTTAACCCTTCCCTTTAACATGTTCCCTTGGATATATACCCAAACATGGGATTACTGGATCATATAGTAACTTATTTTATTTTATTTTAAATTGATATTTAAAATTTATTTATGGCTGTACTAATTTACATTCCCACCAACAATGGACAAATTCCCTTTACTCCATATTCTTGCCAACACTTATCTTTCATCTAATTGATAAAAACCATTCTAACAGATGTGAGATTATATCTTGTTGTGGTTTTAATTTGTATTTCTCTGGTAATTAGTGATGCTGAGCATTTTTTTCCCCATGTACTTGTTGGCCATTTGTATGTCTTTTTTGAGACATACCTTCTCAGGTCCTTTGTCCAGTTTTTAATTAGACTGTTTGTTTTCTTGCTATTGAATTGTTTGCGTGCCTTATACATTTTGGATATTACTCTCTGATTAGATGTATGGTTTGTAAATATTTTCTCCCATTTTTTGATACCGTGTTTCCCTGAAAATAAGACAGGGTCTTATATTTATTTTTCCTCAAGAAAACACTCTAGGGTTTATTTTCAGGGGATGTGTTTTTTTTTTTTTTTTAAGTATGGTACAACAATCTACATTTATTCAAATATAGTAAAGTCATCTTCTTCTGGAACATCATCATAACTCTCCAAACCCTGAATTCCATCCTGAATTTCTTACGACTCTATTTCCTTTAGAACCATTGGCCCCAATCTCTCATGTCAAGCAATAGAGCTCTCATGGGGAAGAGGAGAAGGGCTGTTCATCTTCTTTACCGCTCTGTGACGAAATGCATGGGTTGTGCAGATACGCTGCGTAGCCATGCCCATCACTAGGTCTTATTTTCGGGGTAGGGCCTATATTGCACAAATGCTTAGAAATCCTGCTAGGGCTTATTTTATGGGTAGGTCTTATTTTCGGGGAAACACGGTAAGCAAGATTTAACCAAAGCATGAGAGACCTCTTCACTACAAGTGAAGAGTTGTCTCTTCCCTTTGTTAATTGTTTCTTTTGCTGTACAGAAGCTTTTTATTTTGATGTTATCACAATACCTATTGTTTGCTTTGGTTGCCTGTGCTTTTGGGGTAATATCAAAAAAATTATTGCTCAGACCAATGTCATCGAGATTTTTCTCTATGTTTTATTGTAGTAGTTTTAAGTTTCAGGTCTTGTATTTAAGTCTTTAATCCATTTTGAATTGTTTATATACGATGTGAGACAAAAGTTTAATTTCAATCTTCTGCATGTGAATATCCAGTTTTTCCAACACTATTGAAGGGACTGTCTTTTACCTATTGTTTGTTCTTGACACCTTTCTCAAAAATAAGTTGACTATAAATGCATAGATTTATTTTTGGGCTTTCTATCCTGTTCTATTGGACAATATGACTACTTTTATGACAGTACCATGCTGTTTTGATTATAATTGCTTTACAATATGTTCTGAAATTAAGGAATGTGATGCATCAAGCTTTTTTTCTTTTTGATCAAGACTACTTTAGCTATTTGGGGTCTTTTGTAATTACATACAAATTTAAGGATTGTGTTTTCTATTTCTGTGAAAAATGACATTGGAATTTTATATGGATTACATTGAATCTGTAGATTGCTTTGGGTAATATGGACATTTTTACAATATTAATTCTTCCAAACAATGAATGCAGAATATCTTTCTATTTTTTGTGTTTTCTTCAATTTCTTTCATCAATGTTTTACAGTTTTTAGTGTACAGGTCTTTTACATCCTTGTTAAATTTACACTTAAGTATTTAATTTTTTTGGTTTTAATTATAAATGGGATTGTTTTCTCAATTTCCTTTTCAGAGAGTTCAATATTAGTATATAAAAACAGTACTATTTTTGTATATTGATTTTTTATCCTGCAACTTTATTGAATTGGTTTATTAGTTCTAGTAAGTTTTTGGTGGAAAATTTTCTATATATAAAGTCATGTCATTAGCAAATTAAGATTATGTCACTTCATCCTTTCCTATTAGGATGCCTTTTATTTCTTTCTCTTGCCTAATTGCTCTGGCTAAGACTTCTAGTACTATGTTAAAAAGAAGTGATGAGAGTGGGCATCCAATGTTAGAGAAAAAACTTTCAACTTTTCATTGTTGAAAATGATTTAAGTAAGGATTTGCCATATATGGCCTTTAATATGTTCAGGTATATTTCCTCTATACATAATTTGTTGAGAGTTTTTATCATGGAATGGTGTCAAATTTTGTCAAATTCTTTTCTGCATCTAGGGAAGTGATCATATAATTTTTATCCTTTATTTTTAAATGATTTGTGTATTTTGACCTATCCTTGCATCCAAGGGATAAATTTTACTTGATCATGGTGAATGATTCTTTTGATGTGTTATTGAATTCAGTTTGCTAATATTTTTGGGAGGACTTTTGCATTTATGTTCATCAGGGATATAGGCCTGTAATTACCTTTTCTTATAGTGTCCTTGTCCTGCTTTGGAATCAGGATAATCCCGAACTCATAAAATGAGTTTGGAAGTGTTTTCTCCACTCTGTTTCTTGGAAGAGTTTGAGAAAAACTGGTAGCTCTTTAAATGTTTGGTAGAATTCAGCAGTGAAGCTGTCTAGTACTGAGTTTTTTTTTTAATGGCAGACGTTTTATTACTGATTCAATCTCCTTCCTTTTTAATGGTCTGTTCAGATTTTCTATTTTTTCATGATTCAGTCTTGGTAATTTGTATGTGTCTAAACATTTATCCATTTCTTCTAGATTATCTAAATTGTAGACATAATTGCTCATAGTAGTTTCTTATGATTCTTTGAATTTCTGTGCTTTCAATTATAATGCCTCCTCTTTAACTTCTGACTGTATTTGTTTGAGTTGTCTTTCTTTTCTTCCTAGTTAGTTTAGCTAAAAGTTTGCCAATTTTGTTTATCTTTTCAATAAACCAAATTGGTTTTGTTGACTTTTTTTCCTAGTCTCTATTTTATTTATATTTGCTCTAATCTTTATTTTCTTCCTCTGCTAATTTTGAGCTATTTGTTCTTGTTCTAGTTCCTTGAGGTGTGATGTTCAATGGTTTATTTGAAGTCTTTCTTATTTTTTGATAAAGGCATTTATTGTTATAAATTTCTCTCTTAGGACTGCTTTTGCTGCATCCCATAAGTTTTGGTATGTTGTATTTTTATTTCATTTGTCTCATGGTATTTTTTTTATTTCTTCTGTGATCCATTTGTTGTTTAGGAGCATGTTGTTTAATTTCCATATATTTGTGTAATTTTTAAAAGATTTCTTCTGTTATTGATTTCTAGTTTCTTTCCATTGTAGTCTAAAGATACTTGATATTATTTTGGTTCTCTTAAAATTGTTAAGATTTGTTTAGTATCTATCCTGGAGAATAGTGTGTGTCCAATTGAGAGGAATGTATATTCTGCTGCTGTTGGGTGGAATGTTTTGTATATGTCTGTTAGGTAGATTTGGTTCAAAGTGAAATTCAAATACCATGTTTTTTTTTTGCTTTTCTGTCCATTGTTGGACCAAACAACACCATTTCTAGATTATCTGTTCATTGTTGAAAGTAGGATATTGGGGTCCCCTACTATTTTAGTATTTCAGTCTCTCTATCTATTCAGATCACATAATAATTGCTTTATGTATTTAGGTTCTCTAATATTTAGTACATTCATATTTACAATTATAATGTCCTCTTGATAAACAAATTCTTTTATAATTATAAAATGACCTTGTTTTTCTCTTTTTATAGTTGTTGACTTAAAGTCTATTTTGTCTGATATAAATATAGCTATCTCTACTCTCTTTTGGTTTTCATTTGTGTAGAGTATCTTTTTCTATCTCTTCACTTTCAGTCTATGTGTGTCCATACTAGAAAAATGAGTTTCTTGTAGGCAGCATATGGTTTGGTTAAATCTTGCTTTAAAAAAAAAATCCATTCAGTCACTCTATATCTTTTAATTAGAGAATTTAATCCATTTATATTAAAAGTACTTATTTATAGGTAAAGACTTCCTACTGCCATTTTGTAATTTATTTTCCAATTGTTTTATATGTTCTTTGTTTCTTTCTTCCTCTCTTGCTGTATCCCTTTGTGGTTTGATGATTTTCTGTGGTTGTATGCTTTGAATTCTTTCTTCTTATATTTTGTACAACTACCATAGATTTTTGCTTTGTGGCAACCATACGGCTTAAATAAAACATCTTTTCCTTTTGACAGGTTACTTTAAGCTAATTACAACTTAACTTTAATGACATACAAAAACTATACACTTACAGTCTCCCCTCCTATCTTTTATGATTTTGATGTCAAAATGTACACTTTTTTTGTTAATTTGTATCCTTTAACAAGTTATTATAGATATAGTTGTTTTTAATATCTTTATCTTTTAACTCAGAGTAGGGGTAAAACTGCTTTATACACCACCTTTATAGTATTTGAGAATGCTGAGTATGAGTATGATTATACCATTGAGTGTTTTCCTTTCATGTATTTTTTGTTATTAATTAGTAGCTTTTTATGTTAGCTTAAAGAACTCCCTTTAGCAATTCCTATAACACAGGCCTACGGGTGATAAACTCCCTTAGATTTCTTTTTTTGGGGGGAAAGTTTTTATTTCTCCCTCATTTCTGAAGGACAAGCTTGCTAGGTAAAGTATTCTTGGTTGGCAGTTGTTTTCCTTCAGCACTTTGAATATATCATCCCACTCTTTTCTGGCCTTCTGGGTTTCTGCTGAGAAATTTGCTAAAAGATGTATTGGCACTCTGTTGAATATGGTATATTCTTACCTCTTGCTGCCTTCAGTATTCTTTCTTCATCTTTGATTTTTGATAATTTGATTATATTTCTTAGTGAACTCTTCTTTGTGCTGAATTTGGTGACTCTGAGCTTCCTGTATCTGGATGTTGTCATCTTTCCCCAGAGTTGGGAAATTTCAGCTATTATTCTTTCTTCCATTTGATCAAGTATGCTGTTGAAGCATTCTATTGAAAATTTTCAATTTGGTTATTATATTATTTATCTCTAAGGTTTCTATTTTTTATTGTTATATTTCTTTATTAAACTCATTTTGTTTATGCATTGAGTTTTCTGAATTTCATTAATTTTTCTATCCATATTTTCTTGGAGTCTCTTGAACTTCTGTAAGAGGATTATTTTGAATTCTTTGTCAGTAATTTTATAGCTCTGCATTTCTTATGGGAGCTTTATTAGTTTCTTTTGGTGATGTCATATTTCCATGATTTTTCATAATCTTTGTGTCCTTTCATTGATGCCTGAACATTTTAGAAGATAGCCATCTACCTATTCCAGCCTTTACAAGTGGTCTTTGGTGGTGATAGACTTTTACTATTTAGTCTAGCCTAGAATTCTAGATGGATTAGATGATAGAAACCCTGGACAGGCAGATGTTGGTGTTGGGTTCTCTAGTTGGTCTAGGTTGCTTCCTGTGCTCTGAGGTCAAAGAATACTGCTGGCTGTGCTGTATGGTCTGGTGAGAAACACTGGCTGGACTCTGCTGTCAGATAGAGCTGTTGGCTGGCCTCTGTAGTCATCTCTGATTACATGGAGTTGCACATTGTCTTTCCAGACTGAATAGTACTATTGTTTTGAATCTATTTGGGCAATGTTAGGTGCTATGTTCTGAGGCTGAGTGAGGTCTATAGGGTTGCTGCTGGGCTACCAATGGGTAGGGCCAGAGAGGCTATTACCAACAGATATACATGGACTTGGGCTACCCTCTTGGTCAAAGATAGGCTTTAGCAGAGCACTGAGGTTTATTGGAGTTCCAATCAGCAGTTGGGGTTGGCTGGGCCAGGTGGGTAATCACTGACTTGCACTTGATTCCCAGCCCTGGGAAAACCTTTGAACTTGGCTTTTCTCAGTTGTGCAGCTGAAGAGGGTGTCTCAGCCTCACTCCTGAAGCCTGCAATATCCATGAAGGTATTCTTTCCTGTGGATAGTTGCTAGTTGGATCTGGGAGGTAGATATGGAAGTAGAGCAATAAAACTCCTATTCTGCCATCTTACTGACAACACTCTCTCTTTTAAAATTTTTGTTAAAGAACACTATTAAATAAATCAAGCTTATTGTCTGGAGAATATGATGCATTCTAGATATGGTTGATTGCTTTCTTCTGGTGTTGTGTTAACTTTTTTTTAGTTTCCATATTTATTGTAGATGGGAAGTTAGAACTCAGGAGGCTTGATTAGATTAAGCTTTCTGTCTTTCTTAAGCAAAGGCATTGTACTTTTTATTGTATTACATGAGATAACATAGAATTTTGGATATCATACTTTTAGATGGTATCAGCCCTAATGTCTTTTTTTTTTTTTGAGACAGGGTCTTGCTCTGTCACCCAGGCTGATGTGCAGTGGCACAATCAGAGTTCACTGTAAGCAATTCCTGGGCTCACAGGCTCCTGCCACCTCAGTTTCCTGAATAGCTAGGACTACAGGTGCAGGCCAACACTTCCACTTAAGTTTTAATTTTTATTTTTTTGTAGAGACAGGGTCTCACTATGTTGACCAGGCTTAAATTTAGATTAACACTGCAGATGCTCAATAACCTCTTATGGCCAATGACTACTGTATTGGACAGTACAGGTCTGTTTTAGTTCATTTAGTGTTACTTATAAAGGAATACCTGAGGCTGGGTAATTAGTAAAGAAAAGAAGTTTATTTGGCTCATGGTTCTTATGGCTGCCTCCATATCCTATTTCCTATTTCCCACCATTTACAATACTCCAGAAGTAAAGACTTTGAATTCTTCCAGCTATTTCTTTTGGTATTTATCTTCAAAATTATAAATAATAGGCTTTTAGTGTTATGTCTTTATTATAGAAGAAAAAATTTTGCTTTCTTTCACCCCTCCCTCTGCTTCTTCCCCATCATACACATAATCGCTCTCTTGGTCCTCTTCTCCCCTTACACCCGATACAGCTAAATCATAATTTTGGTCAGAAAATTCAATGTTCAGCAATATGATTGAGGTCTGTAAAAACACTATTCATGCCTTAGTCATGTGGTATCTAATAATTATTTTCTTTTCTTTCACAACTTTTTTTTTTCCTGCTGGAGTTAATAATCTTGTTTTGTTGTTTTATTTAGATTTTTATGTATGTATCCAAACCCAAACTCACTTACCTGGGAAATGCAACTTGATCTTTTGCCTGTAGTATGAATAGATGAGAACTTATTGAAGGAGGGGTGTGAAAAGAAGAGCATCTAGAAAGAGGGAAGGACATATGTAAAGGGCCTGTGGCTAGAGGGGAATGGTAGATGAGGAACCATGAGGTGGCCAATGTGAGTGCAACTTGGAGACCAAAGGAGAAAAAGGTGGAATAAACCACTGGAGAGGCAGGAAGGGGCCAAGCCATCCGTAGTTTACAGGCTATGTTGATGGCTTTGTTTTTGATATTAATTATAATTAGCAGAAATTCATTTAAGCATTTCTAGCAGGGGAGAAAGATAGCCAGATTTAAACCTTTATCTCCATTTGTGTATTCCTTTGTATTTTTATGATAATGCCCTATTTTTATTAAGTTAGTCAGGATCTTTTCTGCTGTTTGCAATCAATAAACTTCAACTGATTCAGGAGCTTTCTTGCTTATGCATTTTGATGCCAATACCCAGTTGGACTAGATTTCTTTATACTAGTTCTGCTTTATTATGTTGCCTGAATATTGCTTAGAGCTACACATATATGGTTCAGAAGACTCTTTTATATTTGTAGTAAAGAGTTGTTTTTGATTTCCTTTAGTAGTTGTTGTGGCATTCAAATTAATTCACAGCTGTCATTTTTTTTAGGTTCTCAAGTTAAACCTATTTTCAATGTGCCTTTTATTATGTCAAAAAGTACTTTAATTTGTTTCTGGCATGTTATCTCTTTTAAGTCCTAGGAACTCTAGGGATGACAATTTTCATTGCATGAGTCTGCTGCAATTCCTTTGTTTTGGTTGCTCCATTCATTCAAAACTTTTAATTTATTTATAAAGGGAGCCAAAAATCATAATGCATGTGTACTCCTAGTGCCCTTTTCTTTTCCACTACCTGAAGATGAAAATTTTTTTCCTGCTCACACTATCTTCTCTGCCTTTACCTATTATGTTGATCGACCAATCAATGAACCAGGAATGGGGAGTGGGCTATTTCCAAAAGAATTGAGAGGTACCGAAAAATGAAAAATACAAAAAGAAAAAAATTAAAAAAATATCTAATGCTACCACAAAAGGGAGTTCAGGAGGGGAATGAGAAAGCAGGAGTGTCTGTGAACTTGGAAATATTGGGTAATTTTTTTTCCAGAAATGAAGAGGGGAATGGAGAGAACAATTTTGGGCAGTTAACATGAAAGTTAGAAGTGGAGAGAAATGGGAGAAGAGGAATTTTACAATGTGAAACAGTGAGTTTTTTTTTTTTTGTGTGTGTGTGTGTTTTGTTTAGATCAAATCTCTTTTAATTAACTTGAAGAGTCAGCATAGCCCATGAAGCTACAAGTCATTTTCTGTAAATTAGCATACCAATGCCAGAGTTCTTCTTGGATATAAAGAATTAGGCTCTGGACATGGTCTGGAAGGAGGGGGCAAAAGAAATAGATAATATTTCTGCATAAAGACCTTATGGGCACATGACTTTTGAGAGGATATCCCAAGAGATTAAGGATCCAGGGAGATGGAGACAGGGCCAGGCAACATGATGAGAGATGCCAGGACTTTAAGACAAAATATAGCCATTGAAAAACTCCCAGTGGCAAAGATGGTTTTGAAAATTTTAAAAACAGGGGTGTGTAATATTACATTTGGGACTGTTTGCTCTGCTCCTTATGCTGTGATGAAATCCTTTGTTATCTCCAACATTGTCCTGGGGGAGTCATAATTTATGGGACATTTGGGTTCCCATGGGGTAGAGAGAAAATAATACGAGGCTAGCATGAGTGAGATTGGGATTTTTGAAGGATATTTAAATTAGAGAAAGTAATAATAATAAGAATATAATGTAACTCCCTAAAAAACTTGGGAAGAGAATTATGGATTGGGGTCATGAATTTTGGAGGGATGACCCTATCAACAGGGAGGCAGACATGTAGGTTACAAGAATAATGCAGCTTTTCTTCCATGATCATATCATTATGGTTGTTTCTTTAGATGGTTTTCATTTCTTGACTGTTGTGAAAATCCTCCACTATCAGCAACTGTGATAAGGGAAACCTCCATCTATTACTTGGCACATCAGCCACTTGAGACCCCCACCCCTCATTGGAAGACCCGCATCAGCATAATACTAACCTATTACCTGGCGCATCAGCATAACACTAAATCTATTCCCTGGCCCATCAACTAATCTAGTACCTGGCCTATCAGCATAATACTAATCTATTACCTGGTGCATCAACTACCCTATTACCTGGTGCTTCAGCATAACACTCAACCTATCACCTGACACATCAACTAACCTACACCTGATACTCCACCCCTCGGAGCACTCCAACTTAATAAAAGTGAGAAAGATTGGGTAGACAAGGCTCAGAATTTGGTGGCGAGACCCCTCTGAGCCCGCCGGCAAATAAACTTTGATTCTCCGACTCTCCATGTGCCGCTGGGTTTGTCCTCGGGACCACCTGCTGTAACACTTGCTGTAATGACTCAAGAAAGAATTTGCAAAGACATCCTTTCTATCTGGAATGAAGGGATAACTGAGTTCAAACAAAAAATCTACATTTCTAATAACAAAGTTGGCAAAATTACAAGATGTCTAATTTTATGGGGGGCTAGATAGGCTCCCAGGGAAACCCAAGACTAAATACCTTAACAATGTATGAAGGGCTCTACAGTCCAAGGGACAGCTAGCTCAGTGCAGCTGCAGGCAATTTGCAGGAGACTGGCAGTGTGGCATGTGGGCCCCGAGGCACTGAATGCTAATCCGAGACTATCCCTTCCAACAGTTTTTGCTATTCATCATTTTCACATCCAGATGGCTCCTATTGTCTTTCTATTCCCCTTTTTGTGCAAAGTGGCTGCTCTTAAATCATGGTATATTAGTGTTGGAAGCAATTTTATTATTCATATAGGAGTCCAATTACCACTCTTTATACAAGAGGAAACGGAAACCCAAAGTGGGAGAAATATCATGGTCAAAACTACCCCGTTACTTTGTGTCACAGCTGAGACAAGAACATTTTTATCTCTTGAATTTCAGCCTAGTGCTCATTCCAGTTCACCAGAATTTGATAATTTTGGGGCAAACATATATAGCATAGGACTTAGCGTCAAATGATCATGAATTCAAATCTCATCTCTGCTATTTAGTAGCTATGAGACCTTGAGCAGTTCATCACCAGTTTTCTCATTTGTAAAATGAGGATAATAATGGAACCTCTATCACAGGCCGTCATAACGATAAATTGATATTGGTATTTAAAGTGCTTAGCATAGTGTCTGGTACATAGTAAGTGCTCAGTTAATTAGCTTTTATCATTATGGCTCTAAATCTTTCACATTAAAACATGAAGAATGGTTTTTTTAGGAGGGAGGGCCAAAGAAGATGATGTTTTGTTCATGAGCATCTGCACAGGCAAATTTGACATTATATATGCTAATAGTATAGTTCAGTGCAGTGATCAAGACTTGTCAGCCTAATGGTCACAAATGTTTTTCTATAGCTAACATTTTGCCAGACAGCAGGGAGAATGAAAATATTTCAGTTTTCAAATACCATGCTCCCTGTTGGCATCTGGCACACATTCATCGATAATGGTAGTCAGTGGACCCTGTCACCAACTTGGGGTGCCAAATATAAATAAAAGAGGTTTTTCAAATTCATAATACTGTGTATATTTAAGGATCAGTTTGATTTTTCAAGATTAAAAAGTTGGCTTCAAAATAAAACAATATTCAATCTTTCTGCAACTTCAGAGGATAGTGTATGCACAAGCTTTCAAATTTTTAGAGGCATAGTTAATACATTGAGAAATCTAAAATAAAAGTCACATGATAGTAAGCAACTCATAGTGCTACTTTAAATTGATGCACTGTCAGTTGACAACAAAAACTTGAAATCTTAGAAAGTCATTAGTGTCTAGAAGATCCTGGAAAATATATACACTAGGGAAAAACCAGCAAAACAACAATGGTCTTTGAGATACTGACATTTACTCTCTGAAAGGGGTGGCCTTGCAAAAATAACTGGAAAATACCTAACCCTATGATTTCCCCAGGAAGGGTTAAAGATCAATTATATATATGAGGTCTGTTTTCCACAACCTCTGAAAAGAGCTGAATGAATGGAAAAGAGATGTAAATCTGTCTCCTTTAAAATTGTTTTTTTGAGAACCTGCTTTTACAGAGTTCCTGAGTAAACAGCAGAAGAATGAGCTATAGCCTCAACCATATCTCTAGGACACAGTCACATCTCCTGTGATAATCCCTTCTCCAAGGAAAGGCAGGAAACCAGGTCTTGGACTTTGACATCTTTGCCTTCTTTGTTACCTACCTGCTGCGGCTTTTGTTATCAACTGACAGCCATTGCTATTTTTTTCTTCTCTTCATCCCCCTTAAAATCAGCCGGCCACTTGGCCTCGCTGCTGGCATCTCCCGTCTCTTTCTTTGGGATGCCTGCCATCTCCCTGCTCTCTTCCTCCCCCCGCCTCCCATTCTCTCTGTCCTTCTAAACGATAAAATAAACTTTTTTTTTTACTTTTATAACTTAATCTCTGCATGAGAAATCTTTCTCCACCCGCGTCACGTACACCTACCTACTAAGCTTTCCACCTTAACACTCTACTGAAAAGTGTTTTTTCCATGAAATTATAACATCTTTACCATTATTACAGAAGTTCAATTTTCATGACAATAAAAGCCTAAGGTAGGCCGGGCGTGGTGGCTCACGCCTGTAATCCTAGCACTCTGGGAGGCC
>VBSM01003214.1:11609794-11625631 GCA_008086735.1 Cheirogaleus medius | reverse complement strand
AAAAAAAAAAAAAAAAAAAAAAGCCTAAGGCAGGGTTTTCCACAGACTAATTGTAGACAAATTACATCAGGAAGAAATTTTTGAGATGCAAATTCCCTGGTTCTACCCTAGATATTCTATTTCAGAAAGTCTCCAGTGGGGTCCAGTACTCTGCATGGGTCATATTTCTTCTCATGATTCCTGGGCACCCTAAAATTTGAAAATCACTGGCTTAATGGAAGTCCTAGTTTGGAATTTTGCTACTTCAAACAAAAATACGACATGACTTAAGAAAACCTAACATACAAAAATCCTAGAACTAAAAATGACTAGGTAATGATTATATGCATTTAAAGATTTCTTATTTTACAAAAAAACTAATGTGATTTTTAAAAAATAGTGATTTTTATGCATATGTGATGATTCTCTTCATCAAATCCAAATTTGATTAATGTCCCCAAATAAGACACTATAAAACAAAAATAAGCAACAAACTTCAATACCCACCTTAAATCTGACTTTATCCATGATGTCTTCTTCTCAGTTCAAATGCCCTCAGCATCCAAGACATTTATCACGTACTGCTTTGTAATACAGGTATTTCCACATGACTATAGCTTGTCTTCCTACCAATATTTTCAGCACTTTCAAAAAAAAAAAACAAACACTGTGAATATATTTGCTTGTGTTTCTTGTTGGTTTTTTTTTCCCTTCTTCTTGTCTACTTTCATTAATTTATTCATCAAAAACTATCAAATATCTGCAGGTTCTTGCTAAGTTCTGGGCAATAAAAAAAAATGAATAGTCATAGGGTCTGATATTTAGCAAAAAATGTCATGGAATAAATGAATGAATAAATAAAAGGGAATATATCTATTCTAAAGTGCTTGGATAGATATAGATATGTAAACCTTTGGTATTAGTTTTCTAGGGCTGCTATAACAAGGCACCACAAATTGGGTAGCTTAACTAACAGAAATTTGTTTTCTCATAGTTCTGGAGACGAGAAGTCTGAGATCAAGGTGTTGTCAGGGTTGGTGCCTTCTGAAGGCTCTGATGAAGAATCGGTCCCATTCTTATTTCTTAGCTTCTTGTGGTTTGCTGGCAATCTTTGGTGTTCTTTGGGTTGTAGAAGCATCATGTGTATCTCAAACTTCATATTCACCTGGAATTCTCCCTATGTGCATGTCTCTGTGTCTAAATGTACTCTTTTTAAAGGAAACTAATAATATTGTCTTTAGGACCCACCCTAATGTCTTTGTCTTAAATAATTACATCTACAATAATTCTATTTCCAAATAAGGCCACATTCTGAGGGACTGGGGCTTAGAATGTCAACATTTTTATTTTGGGGGGATACAATTCAACCCATAGCACCTTGCAATAAAATTATCTTTAGTATGATGAAAAGGGAATGCATTTGCAGGAGCAAGTGGCAAGTTTTACCTATTGAAGATCAGACAGTCTTTTCAGGCACGGGGTGGCTTGGCACTTTGATGTGGTAGGTACTCAACAATGCAATTGATTGCATTTTTTAATTGATCTGATATTTAAAATAAACTTGTCTCCAAAACCATTTGTATCAAGAAAATTTCTTAGAGAAGGAAAGCTCCATGTTTTAAATATTTATCCCTATGCTCAGTTTCATAGCAAAGCTATGCTCAAGATAGTAACACTGGGGCTATTTGTAAAGAAGATTGGCTTTGCAAAAGCAGAGTTTATTCTTGCCTACTCCTGCCTGCTTAAAAAATGAAATAAAATCATATCCCTATCTAATCCCCAAAGATTTAGAGGCTCTATTAATTTCTTGGGTTTTTTGGATATCTTAGATTAAGCAGTCTAAGGTTTTTAGGACAATGTCAGGCTGTAGCAAAATATTGGACTAGGCTATGGGTCAGTCATTTTCCCTTTGTGTTAGTTTGTTCAGGCTGCTATAACAAAATATCATAGACTGAGTGACTTATAAACAACAGAAATTTATAGTTTCTTACAGTTCTGGAGGCTGGGAAGTTCAAGATCAAGGAGCCAACAGATTTGATATCTGATGAGGAACTGCATCCTCCTAGATGGCTGTTCTTTTACAGTAAGCTCACATGGTGGAACGGATGTGGGGTCTCTCTAGGGTCTTTTTTATAAGTGCACTAATCCCATTCATGAGGTTTCCACTCTCATGACCTGGTCACCTCCCAAAGCCCACATTTTCTAATATTATCACTTTGGGGGTTAGGATTCCAACATATGAATTTGAGGGGACATAAACATGCATAACATTGCACTCTCTTAGGACTCAATTTCATAATGTGTAGGATGAGGGCATGAACTATATCAGAGGTTGGGAAACTACAGTTTGTGGGCCAACTCCAGACAGCTGTCTGTTTTTGTAAATAAAGTTGTATTGGAATGTAGCAATGATCATTCATTTAGGTGTTGTCTATAGTCGCTTTTGGGTTACAATGGTAGAACTGAGTAGTTGCTACAGAGATAGCATGTCCTGCAAAGCTAAAATATTTGCTATTTGGCCCTTACAGAAAAAGTTTGCTGACTCCTGAATCATATGATTGTAAAGGTTCTGCCCAGTTCATAGCACTTTATAGTTGAGTGCAGGGTCCTGTTAGAGGGTATAAAAGGGAATTTAATTTAGATTAATATGAAGGGGCCTTGGATGTGTTTCAATAAAACTTTATTTATGGATACTGAAATTTGAAATTCAGATTATATTCAGATATTATGAAATATTATTCATCTTTTGATTTTTTTCAACAATTTAAGCATGTAAAATTCATTCTTATCTCATGGGCTCTACAAAAACGGTGGTAGGGTGAACTTGGCCAGTGGGCCATAATTTGCAGATTCCTGTTTTAGTCTTAACATCCCATGTGTGAAAAATGGGGATATATTTTCTTTACCAACCATCCAGGGTGGTTATGATCAAGTAAGAGACATTTGTCCTTGAAAGTTCTTTGCACACAATATATTCAGATGTAAGATATCATCTTTTTATATTCACAAGAATTGTGGAATTATTCACGGTTGTGGGATACATAATTCTCCTGGGAGTTGATGAGAAATTTATCTTTTCCATGAATAATTTTTGTTAAGGAAAGAGAAAAATCAAAATGCATTTGAATATGTAACAGGTTCAAGTATGATTCTATTATTCCTAATACTCCTAGAACATTGGCTGATAAATCAAGTAATTTCCTAAGCACAGACGGTTTGGGGCTGATTACACCAACTTGGAAATCCTACCGTACTTTATTTTTACTCTTCTCATTAAGCTTATCATTTTCTACTTTATGGAGTTATTAATAGTTTATTGGACTGATCGGACTTGAGAAGGTACAATTAGGAGTCAGCTTCATTATTTCCTTTTTTCTTTTCTTTAAAAAAAAACTTTATTGAGATATAATTCAGGTATCATACAACTCACTCATTTAATGTAATTCAATGGTTCTTAGTATGTTTACAGAGTTGTGCAACCATCACCACAATAGATTTTAGAACATTTTCATCACAGAAAAAGGAAACTCAATAACCATTAGAAGTCATTTCCCATTTCTCTCTCCTCCATCCTCCCCACCCCACAACCTTCCCACCCCCAGCCCAGGCAATCTCTTATCTAGTTTCTGTCTCTACAGCCTCAAACCACACTCTTTGGGTCAGCCTTCTCTAACCCAAAAGATTTCTCAGGCAAATCTCAAATACTTTCAGGTATCAGAACAGTCTCATTATTAGGCATTATGAATTTTAGTAAAACCTTAATCAAAACTCTAATCTCATCCAAGTCAAGGTTTCTCTCTATCCACCCTCTTCCTCCTTGGTCTGCCCACTGGTTCCCCAGGCCCCCAGTGGGGGAAGGCAGCATGTTCGTTTTCACCTCTTGTCCCCCATTCACTCTGTGCTTCTTGTTCCTTTAGAGTCAGGCATTGAGCGAGAGAGAGAGAGAGAGAGAGAGAGAGAGATAAACAATGTGTATACCCAGTGTGTGTGCGGAATTTACGTTGAAAGGTCAAATACTGTAATACTATTTGCCTGATGCTGGTCAATTTGACTACTGGTGCTTTCTTTCATGATAAGGGTGACCTTTTGGCTCTTCCTATCAGGGGTCACCTGTAAGAATGCTTTAGATGCCTCACGAGGGATAAGTGCCGCCATCTTAGGTTCTCGACTTCCCCTCAGCCCCTGCCTATCGGCGGAGCCCTGCTGGGTTCCCTTCACCCTGCAGCAAGAGTCCTTTCAGATGGCTCCGCCAGCCACCTTCATACCTCAGCACATGCCTCCCTTCTCCCAGACACTCCGGGTCGGTCTCCCCCTGTCTCCCTGAGGGATTCTCCTGCCGATCCTTCCAGTGCCTTGAGAAGAGAGAGAGAGAGAATAAATGTCACAGTTACTCTCTTCCCGCAAATACCCTTCACAGTGTTCTCTCTCTTCCTTACTGAATCTCTGGGCTTCTGTTATTTTGGTTGGAGGTCTGTGGTGAACTAAGAGTAATACTACTGGGCTGGTTGTGTTATCACGTGGCATGTTCTTCAGGCACGTGCCTAGCATGACTGTGTTGAAAGTGTGGGCATTAATTACCCGTAATTGTCAGCATTGGTCCCCAAGAGACAACAGGAAATTGCTGTTTCATTCATATATGGCTACTTTTTTACCAGGCCAGATTTCCCCTTACTAGATTCATAAGCAATTTGAAAGCAAGATCTCTTTGAATTTTCCTCACTTTTGTTAGGTGTTGGGGATACAGCAGACACCAAAACGACATAGCCAAGGACTTCAGGTCTTCCTTTTAGTAGGGTATACATACAGTAGACAATCACAGAAATCCAAAATTAATTTCAAATTTAAATGAGTGCTATGAAATCAAAGTATAGGGTCCTGTCAGAAGGTGTAAGTGGGACGTAATTTCTATTGCGGTGATGGGGATCTCAGGATGTGGTATTTAATTTGAGACTTAAAGGATTTATAAGAGTTAAGGCAGGCCAGGAATAAGAGAAGGACATTCCAAGCAATAGCACGTGCAACAACCCTACTGCAGGGGAAAACTTGGTGTTTTATTGGAAGCTTTGAATGGAATAAAAGAAGAGGAGTGTGGCTGGCAGATTGTGAGCTGGAGGGAAGAGTGGGGTGATATGAGGGTAGAGAAGTAGTCAGGGCCCTGACCATGCCAGGAACTGCAAGGCACACAAAAGGATTTGGATTTTATCTTAATAGCAGTGGGAAGGCTTTGGAGGGTTTTAAGTAAAGGAGTGCTGTGTTCCCATTTTCATGCCCAGGTGGTTCAGATTCAATAACGTTTTGGCATAGGGGACATAGATAATAAATACAGGAAGGGTCACTTATCGACAGAAGTAAATGCCTCAATTTCAGTCTTACAAAAGTCCTGCAAGTCCTACTGCACTCAGTGAAGACACGCTTACAAAAACCTATTACGTTCCCTGCTGATCTGAGCCTGGATTTGATCAGATGGAGCTGTGTTTAAAGGACAGCCTGTTTCTCTGCAGAAACATTTTGGTGCAATCCTGCAGATTTCAGATAACCTAATGGTGAGAATTCTGTTCTTTCAGTGGGAAACCATAGCAACATGCCACTTAGAAGGCACGCTATATAATCTATCTGTTCTTCAGTTAGTATTTTGCAGTCCAGAAATAGTCATCATTGCCTAATGTGAGTATGCAAAAGGTCAGGCAAACATAAGCCCCATGACAGTGCAGTTCTAATCTCTAACCATAGGGTGGGGGTGGGGGTGGGGAACGGCACCTTCTGTTGGAGAAGAAGGATCAGGTGCATTGGGGCCAGGAAGGAGGAAGGATTTGGGGCTAGTAGCTTTGTGTTTCAATATAAATTGTAAGCCAGTCTTTAATCTCTAAGTACAAAGAACTGGACTATGATCCACAGAATTGCTCCTTTTCTAAAACCTTATACATCAACAAACTCAGGTATTAATACAATTCTTTCTAAACTGCAAGATTTATGGTTCAGAATTTTTATGTCCTAGTACCTTTCTGCTAGGTGCAAAATTATAATCCATAAGTTCTTCATTAATTACATGGGGGATTCAGGAATACAAAGGTCCAATGCTGCCAACTTGGGATCCGTCAGAGCATAAAGGTTAAAAAAGTTTTTGCTAAAGAACAGACAGAAATGGTAAGATCTTTAGGGAAGAAGAGTCTAAATAGTTGGTCACAGTATAAATTTAGTTAGTATTTGGAAGGTGAAAAATGGAGAGTAACATAAAAAAGAAAAGAGAAAAGAAGAGGAAAAGGGTTTCCTGGGGTTTTCTACTCTGCTAGTAAGATTTTTGGATTTTTTTTTGTTGTTGTTGAGTAATCACCTCTTCAGGTGCCATTTTCTTTTCCTTTTTAAATTCTAATTGGAAATTTCCCCTCTTTTTCTTCTCTGTGATCTCATTGGGTCTTGCATTTCCTTTTTGGTTTCTATTTCTTGACACTGACACCATTTTGTGAAGTGGTTCCCTAAGCAGCTATCTCTAAGAACTCTGGTAGGTGGTGTCTTAACATCTCTCACTCACTCCCTGATCCAAGCCTTACAAAGCCTGGTTGCTAAGAATATTTACTTCCCACCCTTGCTGATTCACATCCCTGATTTGTCAAGGGCTTGCCAAGAAGACCTTTAAAGAGACTGTACAACTAACATGTGCATGATAACATGCAAGGCCTAGGGGAGCAAGGTAGTACTACCTTAATGTAAAATGGGTATTTGCTGGATGCTCTTCACCTAAGGTATAGAGAGGGAAAAGAAGTCAGAGCTCCTGGAAATGATTCCCAGAGGTATTTAGTTTGCTTAATTTATCTATTCCTTCATTCTTTCATTTATTCAACAAATTTTCTTTGAGCACCCATGTGTCAGGTGTTATGCTAAGTATCGGGGATACAACAAAAGACTGAATGGACATAGTCCCGACAGACCCAAAGATAACTCTGGGTCTGCTATGAAAACAAACAAGTAAATAGGCAATTACAATACAGTGTGATAAGGACTTTGAGCCTTAGTCATGTAGATTTTGTTTGAGTGAGAAATGCATTTTTCTTGGATTAAGCCACTGAGATTTCATGGTTGGTTGTTACTGTGGCATAGCCTATCTTATCATAACTAACAGACTGTATCTGGATGAAGAGGAATTATACCTGCCTAAGTCATCTCTTAAGCTTCTTTTTCATGCTTCAAGAAGAAAGAGTTATCAGGGGCCAGGATTCATTCTACAAATTAATCTCTACTTAGTCACAGTGTTGTAGAAATTGGCCTTTCCTTCTCTCTGTCTTATGAAAAAAGAAAGCTCAAGTGGGCATTCTTGCTGCTGACTTTATGTTTAATGGAACCCTCTTGTGATTTGGCTAAATTTGGCATCTGAGGAAATTTCACACCATCCATTCTCATAAAGCAAGTTCTGTTTTTCCCTGGCTTCAGTGGCCCTACCTAATGCAAATACAAGCTAATTTTCCTCTACTTATTGCCTTTCCAGAGCATCAAAACTGTGTTCATTTTGAAATTAATGGTTTACTCATCTGATGTAACATTTTTAAGCAAGCAAATTACCTACAGCTGCCTATCAACAGGGCTGAGGCAAAGAGATTACAAATGGGAGAGATTTGATTGAAAATGAAATTGAACTGGTCTCAAACAAAACACGCAGCCTGTAACTTTCTACTCTTTGCCACAAGGGGGCAGTGTAACAACACAGTTTACTCATACCTGCTTGCACGGTCGCATTTAAGAATCTGCATTTCAAGTTTTTTTATTAGGAATCACACCGAGTGCTTTGTGAAATTATTTTTACATATATTTCCAGGGCTGAGAAATTTCAGAGCACTCTGAAAAAGAAAAGAGCCGGTATTTATGAGAGTTATTTAATGGACTCAGTTTATATTCTCGGAGACCAAAGTGAAATTTCTTCAGCTGAGAGGTGGGATGAAAGAAAGGTAGGGTGGAGGAAGAGCAGGTGAATGAGTTTAAGCCCATAGCGGCCTTTTGTCCAGTTTCTTCTACTCTTGGCGAAGTGCTTAATGCAGCATTGAAAACTCTATTTGTAGAATTTGGCTTTCTTGTATTCTGTCTCTGACTGGAGGCAGTTCACACCCAGCAATCCTATAAAAAAAGATTCCTAAATCAGCGCTAATCCAGCATACTTAAGAGCACCAACCACTAGATATTTTGGAGTAGAAATGTTGAATCTGACAGGTGTGGCCGATGAAACAGTGGATTCTGAGTCTGCTGTTGGAAGTCTGTCTTCTAAGTGAGAGGACTGGATGCGAGAGTTTCCATGGCCTTTTCTGCTTGAATGTCTACAATTCCACAGTCTGGAATTCTGCTACTGGATTATTCTGCTACTATTATTACTATTGCTACTGCTGCTGTAAGTGACATTTATTACACTATTAATATGTACGAGGGATCGTGCTAAGTGCTTCACATTCATCATGTCCTTTGATCTTCCAGAATAGGATGAGGTAGGTATTATCAACTGTATTGTGTAAGCTAGAAAGCTGAGGATCAGAGAATAGAATTGTCCAAGGTCACAAAGCTAGCAGGTGGTAAAAACTTGATCTAAATCCAAATATTCTGACTTCTGAGTCTCTATGCTTCACCACGTCCATGAATTTTTCTTCACTCCAGCACTTCCCTCCCTACATTAGTCTCTGACATGCATGTGCTTGGTGCCAGGCTAGAAGGATTGCTCCCACAGGCTGCTAGCTTTTTCCTCTGCCCATCTCTATTTTTGAGTCTCCTACTACCCTCTTCCTGGCTATCCAGATATTACTCATCCTTCAAGTTCTAGTTTATGGCTGCGCTCTTGCTTGACTACTCTAGGCCATACTAATCTGTTTTGCTTCTGGGGTTTTATTGCATTTATAATCCATTCTATATAATTTAGACTCAACCCGATATTGTCTCCCATTTTGCTCTGTGTTCTGAGTAAGTTGGTTTTGTCAGCATTAACTACAGTGCAAGGCTCCTGAGGATGAAGAACACATCTTAGTCTTTTTAAACTCCTGCTCTGAAGAGCACAGGGTTGCATAACAAGCTGGGGATCGATGATTTCTTCTTGTTTGCTAGAGACAGACCTCAGGCAAAAATGATCTCTTGTACTTCCCCAAATTATGGCAGTCTCTGAGAAAAATGGTCTCTAGTCTTGCTTTAACAACAAAGATAAAAAACAAAACAACAAAAACCTAAGACATTCCAAACCTCCCTGATCAATTATTTCACAAGTTGAACAGCCAAACATAATAATAATAATTATTATTATGCCAATAGTTAACATTTATATGTTACTACATTCCAAGCATTGGGCTTATGTGAATTTTAATGTAAAATTAAAATTATATGAATTTTACTTTTATACTTAAAATAGTACTATGAGGAGGGTAAATCTCTCCCTTTATAGACAGTATAACAGGTTTAGGGAGATTGAATCATTCATATAAGCTCTCACAGAGCTGGTCAGTGGCAGAATGAGGGCTACAACCTATTTTTTCTGATTCCACGTCTAGTTTTCCTGGGTCTGGCCTCTTTGCACCATGTTGTACTTTAGCTTGTTCCTACTAAAGGCAATGAATGGTTATTTTTCATACATATCTTTTCCATTCCACCTAGAAAGGTGTCTAGCTTTCTTATTATTTTTAAATTTTTATTTTAAATCTTCCCCTTCTCTCTAAGTGTCCAGCAGGAAGGGAGTCTTCCTCATTGTGCTAGGCTGAATCAGAGTCCCCCAAAGATGTCTACATAGTAGTCCCCAGAAACCGTGAATATCACAATTGTGGCAAATAAATTTGGCAGATGTGATTAAGTTAATGGTCTTGAGATGGAATTAACCTGTATCATCTGTGGGCCTTAAAGGCATCCTTACTGGTCCTTCAAAGAGGGCAGCAGGAAGGGCAAAGGCAGTGGAAAGCTATGTGATGACGGAAGCAGATATTGAAGTGATGCTGCCAGGAGCCAAGGGAGGCTGCAGCCTCTGGAAGCTGGCAGAGGTTAGGAACAGATTCTGCTCTGGAGTCTTTAGGATGAACTAGCCCTACCAACTTCTTGATTTCTGCCCCTTAAAACTCATTTTCACTTCTGACCTTCAAACTGGAAAAGAATAAATTTGCATTGTTTTAAGCCACTACATTTGTAGGCATTTTCAAGGACAGTAATTAGAAACTAATACACTGGTCAAGAGTTATATTAGTTATGCACACTTCCAGGGGCTAAGAAGCAGGGTTGGGTTCAATTGCTCATGCTAAACTCTTAGTCTCTCCTCTTGGAGCCAGAAGAAGTGAATCCACCTATAAGCCATGAATAAACAAGAGCCAAGGGCCAGTCTTAAATGCTGTCCAGTGTCTGGGCAGTAATAATTGGTGAGTACAGGAAAAATGTAGTCAAACCCTCACTCCAGTGAGGTTTTTCCTTATTTTGACAAAGTGGGAAAAAGTTAATGGGACAAGATATGCCTTCATAATTTATTATGGAATGAGATGGGCTTATTGTTTGCAGGCTTTAATCAAGGTGTTGGCTTTTGGATTTTTTTTCACTCCTTATTAGAATTCTTCTTGTTTGGATTTAAATGTCTGTGTTTGAGATAGCAGCAGCACTGTCACCAAAAACCTTGAAATTAGCATTAGAAGATGCTGCCATCTGACATTCTTAGACTGTCTGCCTTTCATTCTGTTTGTAAGCAGTGGAAGGTGAGTGTTGCTGACTCTGGTTTTGGGCACCAGTATTATGCATTCTTTTAAACTAGGTGATGAATATCCAGCTGGGAGGCACGCTCGGTTTTGGAGGACAATGAATAATGCTGAACTACTTGCATTTGACAATGACAAACAGAATCCACGGTTGTTATGAGCTTTGTTTGAGGAGTTAGCAGGCTAAACTTTTGATGAAATCTTTTCTGAGGACGTGCCAGCGAAATCATCCATCAAGACTGCTCCGGTCCATGTTGTCCCATTGCACTTAGCTGCTAAATCAGAATCTGAGAATTGTGAACAACCTCAGGAAATCATCTGGAAGCTATGTAACACAATGATTAAGAACAAAGTTGTGTGTTCAGGATTTCTTAATGACTTTTTGCATGACCTTGGACAAATCACTTAACTTTTCTGAGCTACAGTTTCTCCATCTATAAAATGGGGCAATTTTGGTTTCTCATGTGCACAAAAGTCTTAGCACAGTGTCTAGCATGCAGGGGCTAGTCAAGACCTTTTCAGTTATAAGTAGCAGGAATGCAATTCCAACTAGTTAAGCAAAAGGAATGTATTTCATGTAACTAAAAATCAAAGATTAGACCTGGATTTGGCACTTCTAGATTCCAAAATTTAAAGAATGTGGTTAGAGAGAGACACTCATTTCTGAGATAGGTTCTTTCCTTGCAGAGGGCGAGGAGAGATTGCTTAGCAACCCTGGGAAGGGAAAGAAACATTTTTCTCTAAGAATGCTGGCTGGACAGCCCTGGGGAGGCCCTTCCTTGGTCCTGTGTGCATCCATAAACCCCAGTCACTGTCATCTGAAGGATGGATGTGCTCCAAGTGGTCAGGCCTGCATCTCATGCTTGTTCAAATTCCTTTTGTTTGCAAGAAACAGAAAATCAAATCCAAACTGCTTGAAACAACAAAGGAAATCTATTGGCTCATAATAGATTGGATTTCAAGTGAGGATCAATCTACAAACAATGTCATCAGGCATCACATTTCTCCCTGTCCCTCCACTCTGCGTCCTAAGTCATTGCCTTATTATCAGGCTCCATATATGGCCCTGGCAGCTGGAGGTTCTCTGTTGACAGGGTCAAAATGATTTTACATCTCTCACAAAATGATCCATATTAAGAGAGATGATCATATGCATCTCAAACATGACTAAGATTGTGGAGATGAACATTCCACAAAGAAAACCAGAATAGTTCTGTTGGGAAAAGGAAGGAAAATGCTGGGGAGAAGCATATTGTGTTAGCACAAACTCAGCCCAGATTACTGTAATGGTTTTCTCATTTATGAGATGGGTTCTGTTACTAGAAAGAAGATGAAGGAATATAGAGTAGGTAGAACCAACAGTTTATCCATGATACATCAGTCAATGAATGTTAGTTATTAGGATATTATCCATCCACTCATTTTTTAGAAACTGAAAAGATGATTTGGGAAGAATTTAGAAAGGCTTCAATATTCAACCTAGATGTGACATCAAGTAGAAAGGGGAAATGCACAAGCATATTAGTGAGGGAACAGAGAAACAAAAATACAGAGAGTGGAAAAAAAATGATTTCTGGAAAGCACACTTATCTTTTAGAAAGAAGCCCCTCTGAAAACCATTTTTTCCTGAGGATCTATTGTCTAGAATTTGAGAAAACACTCACACCATTAACTTAACAGTTCTGAAGCACGTTCTTTGCAGTTAGCCACTTCCAGCTTCTTTCTCAGCTAGATTGGCTAGTTAGATAAGTGGCTTCTTTTTTGAATCCATTTTCCTTTGTTTTTTTTTCTGTTCAGACATTCTTGCTTTATTTCATAAGAAGTGTCTATATCAATATGTGGAAAACCACTTAAAAATTCAGTTCTCAGAATAATGAGGGTTAAGCATCATCAGCACGTAAAGAAAATGATCATATTTCCTAAAGTCATCCAACATCTCACGCTGAGATAAGAAATCATGAATATATTCAGAAAAAGGGGTTCTGAAACCTTTATCAGTACAGGATGAATTCCCTCTGTGGGTGAATAGACTAGACCATGCGGGGACAGCAGTAGGCCACGTGGCGGTTGCTAGAGCAACCGGAGGAAGAAGAGCCAGGCAGATGGGACCTGGCATTTATAGAGTGTGGTGGCAGGTGGTAGGTCTCAGTCCTGGCTGGTTTTTGAAAGCAGGTTACAGCAGGCAGCCAAATGGTACCTGGGGGGAAATTTGGATATTTTTTCTTCTTTCCCTTGATACCTTTTGCTCCTAGTATAGTGCTCATTACATAGTAAAGTTTTAATGTTTCCTCAAAAAAATGAACAAAAAGCAACATTTAGAGATGCAGAAAGGCAGCTGGCATCAGGGGTATGTGGGAGAAGGGAGAGAGGGAACACATCAATAGATAGGGTTTCCCAGGATGCAGGACATTTGGTGCTAAAACCGAGATGGTCATGGGCATACTAGTGAGGTTGGCCATCGAGCCCATGCAGTGGAATTCTGGGGGCCTAGTAAGAGTGGACAGCATCAACTTTCTAAGTGTCATATCTGGTTCAATTCAAGGTACATGGACAAGTATGGGACCAATTTACTTGACCCAGATCACCTCTAGTTAGTGGCTTCTCTAGGATGAGAGATGAGGTTTCTCCTAAGTCCCAGCTTTCTTCAGAAAAAACAATCACTAGCCTGGGCAACATAGAGAGACCTCATTTCTACAAAAAATAGACAAATCAGCTCAGAATGGTGCTATGAACCTATAGTCCCAGCTACTTGGGAGGCTGAGGCAGGAGGATCACATGAGCTGGGGAATCTAGTGTTGCAGTGAACTATGATGACACCACTGCACTCTAGCCCAGGCAACAGAATGAGATCCTGTCTCAAAAAAAAAAAAAAAACCAAACAAACAACCAAAAAAAACCTCCAAAAAGTCAAATAAATGATCCCTCCTCCAAAACCAAAACACAAAGCAAAGGAAAACAAAACAAAACGACCGCCCAAGTATCACAATGAGAGCAGCCATCAGAGATACACAATCTGCATCGATTCCCAGCCCTACAAAGCAGGACATATCATTTAGTTGTTAATGACTCGATCTTTGGAGTCAGAGGGATCTAGGTTTCCACTCCTGACTTCACATGATAGATTGGGTGAGTTATTTAATTTTTCTGTTTATCTCATTTGTGAAATGGGGATAATAGTCCCTATGTCAAAGGGCTGTCACAAAACCTAAGTGGTATAAAGTATGTGAGCACTTAGTACAGCACCAGCCTCATAGCAAAAGACCAATTAATAATAGATAAATGTGGTTATTCTATAATAAATGTTTTCTGTCTTCTGCTTATGTGGGTTTAATAATAATGCCTTAATATTTTCTAAACATAACTCTAGGTTTGAGGACAACTTAAAACTGCACCTGGTCCAGAAGACAAATGAATTTGATTAAGAGATAAGACAAGCTAGTACATGAAATAGGAGAAAATAATTCACATTCAGAGTATTTTAGGTACCTGTTGAAGTCTGATAAGGTTGCACATTGGGTGAATTATTAAAAAGCAACTCAAATCTGGAATGTTTATGTGATTGTGGTAATTTTTTTCTGAAAAAATATAGCTATAAAATATAAATTTATCATTTAAAATAATTTTTTTCTAAAAATCTTAGTAGCGTATTATACCAGTATAGCTATAAATCAAGCATTTGATGATACAAGGCTTCTTGAAGACTGGGAAAAACAATTCCATGCTTCAAAGAACTTGTATAAACTCAATGTAATTTTCTTTCCAATTAATTGACATTAATTAATGTTAACTTTGATGGGAATGTAATTACTGTTATCTTTCTAAATGAACATAATCATTTGTAGAAAAGCAGATCAAATAGGTGTTTATGAACCAGGAATTTGCTTTAGCATTAAATAGGAGGTCCGTTTGCTGCATTTTGCTCCCCTTTCTACTCCTAATTATATGCAGTCTTAAACAGGTCACTTACGCTCTTGCTGCATTAAATTCTTCACTTATTACCTTTATTTTTGGGAGGAAAGGATAAAATGACAAGTGTTTGCTATGTAGGCCAGTGGTTTTCAACTGGGTGAGATTTTGTCCCCAGTAGACATTTGGCAATGTCTGGAGACATTTTTGTTTGTCATAAACAAGTGTGAGGGATGATGTTGCTGGCGTATTGTGGATAAAGGATAGAAATGATGCTAAACATCCTACCATGTATAAGATGGCCCCCACCTTGACCCACCCCTTCCCCCTATATCAAAGAATTACCAGGATCATAAAACTAGTTGAAGGTTTTACTCTTTTTACCATTGAAAAATTAGAAAAAAATTATTCAAGTGTTCTCTGCTTTACAGACTCTTAGATTTGTAAATTTGTTTGTAGACAGGATTTTATGAATGAATTATAGATGTCCCACTCCATTCTAGGCTCAGTGCTGAATGCTGGTGTTCAGTGATTCTTAACCAAGGGAGATTCATGGGGAGATTTTCCTTAGAGGTGACGCTTAGGGAAGCCTCTATGAAAACGTGACTGCTGAGCTGAGGCATGAAGGAGATGACACCACTAGTCTGTTAAAGAATGAATAGAAGGGTGTTTGGTGTAGAGGGCTAGTGTGCTTACAAGTTCTAAGGTGGGAAAGAAGTTGGTATGTTACAGGAACTGAAGACATCTAGTGCAACTCAAGTGTTGTAAGTGAGAGGGAGGGAAAGGCAGATTGGAGTTAAAGAGAATAAAGGGCTACGCAGTCTCTAGAGCATGTGAGTTCTTGGAAGCATGATGATGAGCTTGGGTGATTTTGTATTGTAAGGGAAAGCCATTGAAAGGATTTAAGCAGGGGATGCACATGTTCTTATTTATTGTTTTAAAAAGATCACGTTGACTGATAAAGGAAGAATGGATTGGACAGGAGGTAAGAGCACATGCAAAAGGCCAATTAGAAGGTAATTACAATAGCTCAGGCAACAGATGATCATGGCCTGGACTTGGGTAGTGGCTGCAGAGCTGAAGAAAAGGTGATTTAATGAAGACGTAAGTTAGGAGAAGAGCAGATAAAACTTGATGTGGATAAATTTGGAACATGAAGGAAAGAGAAGAGTTCAAGATGACTATTAGATTTCTGTTTTGAAAAACTGGGTAGATGGGTTCTCTGTTCTGTTCCACTGGTCAATGTCCCTGTTCTTGTGCCAATAAA
>VBSM01003214.1:11584562-11599619 GCA_008086735.1 Cheirogaleus medius | reverse complement strand
TAAATAGATTCTAGTTATCAGCCCTTTGTCGGATGTGTAGCTTGCGAAAATTATAAACCCATATTCTTCATAAACCCAAATATTTGTCATGATGTGCCTGAATATCAGTCTTTCTCTGTTGTTTTCTCCTGGTAAATGCATTCAAACTGCACTCTCAGGCATTACTATTATTATTATTATTTTAACAAAGTAAAGGTTTCTTTGATTATTTTTTAAATTATTAATGTTTTAGCACCAGAAATCTTCTCTTATGGTTTTTTATAGGTACTGAGTTTACCTGGAAAAGATTGTAAACTCATTCTTAGTGACCCCTCAAAATTGTAATGTGCATGTCATGAGACAACATAATGCTTAAAAGAGTACTTTTAAAACAAGTATACATATGGATTACAGAAACACCTTTTCTCCAGTAGGGAGGAGGAGGTTGTTCCTTTTTTTTTTCCCTTGGCCCATAGTTTTCATAGTCATATTCTTTTTAACATACCTGGCAAAGAGTACCTAAGAGTGATTTTCTCACAATATTGGAATCCAAGATAGGTCTTTTGCTTCAAAAGATCCAAATGGTATAATCATAATGCTAGAAGGAAATCTAAATTGTTAGGTCCAAAAAACACTGGGTGTGTGGGTGGAAAGGTTGGTTAGCAATTTCTAAAATCAATGGAAAGAGTAAAAAGAAATGCAGAATTTAAGCTATTCTGATTTCATAGTGTCCATATCTTTAGCTGTGAATAAGCTGGGAAGAATCATAGTCATTACTTAACAGCATAGTTTACTCTTTTCTTTTTCATAATAAGCTCATATAACCATAACAATATACATTAATAATTAATTTTATCCCAATGGCTCTGTTTTGTTGCTTTGTAATATGAATAATTCCCAGACTGGCTCACCATTTTCTATTCTCTGTATCAGTCATTTTCTCTCTCATCAAACTTATCTTCTTGTCCTCTACTTAATCAGCAATAGTTAATAGCAATGTGAGGCAGTAGACAATGGAGTGTAAAAATCAGAGTGGAAAGTGAAAGATGAAAGTAAACTCAAAATACTAGATGAGACTTTTAGAAGGGGTGACATGTGATCAAGCCCTTTAAGGATGTGTAGGGTTGAGCAGGCCTAGAGAGGACACCTCAGAGTGACATTGAGGTGAGCACCTGATGGAAACAATGCTGGTTAAAAAGTGGTACCATCATTTGGGTAATTTTTTAGGTAAAGCTATTTCGTGAATGGCTTTGTGCTGTAGGCTGAGAACACTGAGTTTTAACTATGGGACTTGAGGTTTTTGAGCAGGAGTGATGCTGTCACAGACATGGCTGGCAGCAGGTGAACACTTCTTATGTATCAGTCACAGAAAAGATAGAGGGAAGAAAGCCAGTACTGCAGCGCTGATGGTGTTGGTAGTGAAGGGTAGAGGAAGGCCTTAGATTTACCAGTGTTCAGAGGCATCCTGAGGTTTGTGAGTCAGGAAGTCACAGTGGAAATAGGAAAACCCTGGATACCAAGATTAGGAACTAGGATGCTAGACAAAGAGGAAGGAAGGGACCAAAACGTGATGGTCAATGTCATTAATGGTATCCTGTAGTAATGGACTCCAAGAAGTTGAATAGGATCAGAATCAGTGCACCAGAACTGACATTCAGGAAGTCCCTCTAATCTGTCCCTTATTTTGGGCAAAGGCTGTGGCTACACTGGGGAAGGTCTTACCTGGATCCTTTTGTTCCCAAGTGAAATGCAGATTGCAGGACACTAAGAGACAGTGACCTCCCAGAGAGTTTCCTTCTCCATTTATTTCCTGTTTGAAACAGTGCTAAGACATCCTCGAGATGTGACCCACATGGCATCTGCAAATTGCTAAACGTGGGGTTCTTCAACTTTTTGAAAAGTCTTTGCCCCTCTGCTGATGTGGCTGGCTCTAAGTCAATGGACATTGATAAACAAAAAAAGATGGATTTGTGTGTGTGTGTGTGTGTGTGTGTGTGTATGTGGTGGGGTCTGTGTGTGAGATGGGGAGTGAATTTTCTGCCTCGTTTATTATTTTCCTTAAAGCAGAAATTATGGGCCTTTGGTGACACTCACTCATAACATTCCTTTTCCTCATTTGGAGCACTATTGTTTTATAAAATCCTAAAAAGCAAAGACATATGATTTTAAAAGAAAGGGTCATTTAACAAGAAACTTAAGAGCATTATAGATTTTCTTTTTTCATGGCAGACATACAAGTCATCTCTTAGAAGGACACGTAGACATTGGCTTACGGGCACTGAACAAAGACTTTTAGTTAAATATGGAGGACTGAACACATACATTTATCTTTTCACTCTCTTACATCTCCCAAAATGAGTAAAAAGTATACGCTCATTTAAAAAAATGAAACAGAAGAGAAGATGACAACATAGGAAAGAAGTTTACACCATTTCAGAAACCGAAAGCAGATGGAAGCGGAATTAACCACTTTGGAAAAGCTGAAACCAAAGTCTGCAGTGTATAAAGCCAGTAAAAGAAAAGAAAAATTATGTTTCTGGAATCTAGAAAAGCTTAGGAGTTGGAGATACCAGATAGACTTAAAAATGGGGCTTTGGGGGAGGTGAAAAACGGCATTTGTTAAACTTTTGTGTAATGAACATTTAGACCCTAAGTCACTTCTTTCATCCCTCTTAACCTGGAAACGGTTCCTTGTCCATCCTAATAGAAAATAGGAACTTCACACCAGACAGGTTTATAGCGCTGGGATCATGGTAAAATGCTGAATATGTGTAACTTGGATGGTGACATACCTTACCCCTATTCTCCTGAAATGCTTTCAGAGTACCGACAGCCAGGCTCATAGCCCCAGATGGGAGAAACCCACACGTGCTGACAGTTGGGTGCTTCCCAGCCAAATGGCCTAGTCCCTACCCCACCATCTGATTGTGACTTTAAAACCACGTGGATGTATTACTTTGCTAAAATTAAGAAAACATTAAGTAAAAAAGAATAACTCCCAGCCTGTTAAACCATCTGCTTCTAACAAGAAGGAAAAAAAAAATACTTGCCATGAGGCAGGAGTGGGGGCCCTAAGGCCCATGTGGGGGATTTTTCCAAGGGTATCCCATGACAGATGGGAATCTCTGTGTCCAGAGGTGTGTGTAGCAAGAAAGCCATAGCAGAGATTGACTGATTAGACTTGGGGACATGTAGTTAACTATACTAATACCTTCCTTGAGATTTTTCAGAACAAGTGTCATAAAGAGACAAAATCTGTGCTTGCCAAATCTTCTTAACTGTTTTCTAAAAATAATCTTTTTTCATGCTTTCTACAGGTGCAATGGAACTTCTAAAAGCCACATATACCTTGCTTATATTTGTGCACTTGTTCATTCAGTCATTCAAGACATATTTTCTGTGTTCTGTTGCATTTGACACGACTCTAGGCAGTGAGAATACAAAACAAAGCCCTTGACTCATGTGGCTTACATTCAAGAGCGAGGGCATGACATAAATAAATGCAAGTTTCTTTCTTTCCTTCTTAAATAAGAGTTTACTTTCCCCTCTTCTGGGTCCAAAAGCAGGGAAGTGAGATATTTATATTTTAATTTTTTTTTTTAGATTGGGAAATTGGACTTGAAATCAAAATGGGAAACCTGAATTGAAACTTTTCTACAGAAGGAGAAGGAATTAGCTCTTGAGGTGATAGTGGAAAGCTAAGTGTTATAGGAAACTGAGAAACTGGAAGATCAAAATGATCAAATAGGGTATACTGCAGTAAGCCACAAGCACACCACCCTGGACAAAGTACACACCATTATTCTCTGAAGTTTTTTTTTTTTTGTTCAGTTTCTGGGAGATTTTTTTACCCTAATCATTCAACTATTTCATTGAGTTATACACACACACACACATCCCTATACACACATATATTTCTATAAACATAAAAGAGTGTATTTATAGACACATATGTATTTAAATATATTCTTTTTCTCAGTAGCTCTTTTTTGTTCTATTTTTTCTTTATTTTCTTCCTCCCTCTCCCTTTCCTTTCCTCCTCCTCCTCTTCTTCTTCTTCTTCTTCTTCTTCTTCTTCTTCTTCTTCTTCTCTTCCTCCTCCTCCTTCTCCTTCTCCTTCTTCTTCTTCCTTTAATAGGACCCTGTTTGTATTTCATGTGTATTATAACTTTTCTAATCTTTTGAATCTAACAAGGGATAGTTTGAGATTTTATTCAACCTGCAAACACTATTTCCTCCAAGTCGCTTTTATTCCTTTCAACCCTATCTTTCATAGCCAAAGTTTTTCCAGATGTTAGTGATCCTTCAAAAGTGGGGAAATAAACAGCTGATGGGAAGCTCCCAGATGTACGTATGGGGCTTCTGGACTGATCTCAATGGGCCCTTTCACTGAAGGAGTTCCTAGGGGAGAACCCTTCTTTTCTATATCCTATCTGCACTATTACCTATGCCTGTCATTCTCCTATCTAGAGACTAAGCCTATCTTATTTTCTCTAGAGGGTAATCCTGCTTTTTCCTCTTGGGGCAGATGAGATGCACAGACTGGCTTCGTGGAGCAGGGAAGGGATCAGGGATGTAACTGTTTCTCACAATTC
Source organism: Cheirogaleus medius (assembly GCA_008086735.1). Taxonomy (NCBI): domain Eukaryota; kingdom Metazoa; phylum Chordata; class Mammalia; order Primates; family Cheirogaleidae; genus Cheirogaleus; species Cheirogaleus medius. The sequence goes on along the minus strand of VBSM01003214.1, from coordinate 11,595,045 downwards.
TCTAACTATACCTTTAATGGTCTTTCAAATAATCCTCTTGTTTTAAATTTTACTTTCATGTCTATTCCCAGAGGACCTAATGTTGCCAATTCCAGAGACATTGTAGATTCTGCAAAGCATATTTGGTTTTTTCTTGGCTTCTTCCACTGCTGGTTTAGGACTGAGCTTTCTTTATACTCTTTAGTCAGTTACCATTCATCCAACTTTCAAAATTTTGCTGCAGTTGTCTCTTTTTGCTTTGTCCATGTGGTTTTGTGCCTTTAAAAAAAGTTCTTTTCTGATGTTTTTAGTATAGCTTTGAGAGGGAGTAAAATAAATGGAAATTTACCTGAAGGTCTTTCTTGTTTTCTTAATTATTTTTAAAATGACACCAATAATTCAAAAACATGTGACTTTAAGATTCAAGTAATCTCTCATTATATGAAAGAATACATGGCTATATTCCTCCCTGCCCTTGGTTCTACATTCACCTCTTCTGAGATGAACGATATGAATGGTTTGATGATCATCCTTCCAGTTCTTTTCCTGTGTGTTTGTATGCCCTTGTTTATACATGTATACCTTTCAATTGACCATGCCAAATATATGGTTTTATGAGTTGTTTGGTTTTGTTTGCCTGTTATTTTTCTTTTTGTTTTTTAATTCTTAATTATTATGGGTACATAATAATTGTATATCTTTATAGGGTACATGTGATATATTTTTTTCCTTTTTTTGAGACAGAGTCTCACTCTGTTCCCCAGGCTAGAGTGCCGTGGTGTCCAGCCTAGCTCACAGCAACCTCAAACTCCTGGGCTCAAGCAATCCTCCTGCCTCAGCCTCCCGAGTAGCTGGGACTAGAGGCATGCACCACCACGACTGGCTAATTTTTTTTTTTCCTATTTTTAGTTGCCCAGCTAATTTTTTCTATTTTTAGTAGAAACGGGGTCTCACTCTTGCTGAGGCTGGTCTCAAACTTCTGACCTCAAGCGATCCTCCTGCCTCGGCCTCCCAGAGTGTTAGGATTACAGGCATGAGCCATCACTCCTGGCCTCATGTGATGTTTTGGTATAGGCACACAATGTGAATTAATCAAATCAAGGTACTTGGGATATCCATCACCTCAGGCATTTAACATTTCTTTGTGTTAGGAACATTCCAATTCCACTCTTTTCGTTATTATAAAGTATACCCTAACTTATTGATACTCTTTCCAAATAGGGACATGTAGTTCTTTCCTATTTTTTGTACAGCTGCCTAGTATTCTACAATAGTGGTACGATATTTCATTTAACCTGTTTTCTACTTAGGAATGTTAAATTTGTTTTCAGTTTTCACTATTACAACAATGCTGTGGTAAACATATTTGAGCAAACTTTTTTTTTTTTGCACATGTATAAGTATTTCTTTAACAAAATGCTTAGTGGCTCCTAGCTTAGGTTTGTGTTTTCCAAACTTAGCTTAATTGCATGTAATATTATATACATAATATCTTTTCCCTTAAACTGATTAATTTTAATTTAATTTTATAGAAGCTTTTATTTTCAATTTATATAAATAGGAAGTATCACTTGCCATAAATAGATGGTGACTATAAAAGTAAGTGCAAATTAAATAAAAACAGTATTATTGAATTCTAAGTGGATGTGATTGCCTGCTATCTTTGTTAAAAGGGATAGTAACAAGTGTTAGAGAGGTGTTAACATCATATTATTACAAAACCAAAGACTTTCTCCTTCAAGTCTTAAAAAAAATTAAAATTGAATATATTTTTCACCGTACAATTCAATATTATTTAATTGCATGTTCACACACCACCTACATTCAATTCATGGGACATCAGTGGGTAAACTCCCTTTCTAATCCAATATGTATACCGCTGACAGTGTTATCTTCCTTCAATACTTCCCCATTCTACTCCTCTGTTCAAAGATTCTTTGATCATTGTTGCCTAGACAATAAAGTAAATATCCTAAGACTTAAGGTCCATCACCTGATCTCAGTATGGGCTCTTTTGTATCTGCACTGCTTTTTGAGTTCCTATAGGATTACTATATACACACATTTGCTTTGTTGTGACATTCCAGTTTTTTTGATCTTTTCTTGCATTCTGGTTATTATGTCTTCTCTAATATACTATTACTTTTTGTGGGCAAGAATTGTGTGTTTCACCTTACACTTTTTATGTCCTTCATGACGCCTAGCAACCAGTACCTGCTACATAGTAGATGCTCCGTCAACATAAAGTAATGATTTATTTCTAGGCTCAGCTTAGTACCATAAATTCAGCTTTCATTACACAAAAGCTTAGTAGAGATGATTCAACTATCAAGCCATCTAAAGTCTTATGATAGCACAGTTATAAGGTTCTTCTTTATAATATTACAACATTAGAAATACACAATAAAAAGAGGGCTTTCGAGTGGCAGCAGACACTTTTCTACTGAGTTCGGGTTTGTGTTCATCATATTTATATTCTTAATTTGAAAGCCTAAGCTCCCATAACTTGTTATGAACTAGCTGATTGCTATGTTTCTGAGTCGCTTTTAGAACACATTTTATCTTAATAAGAATAACCTATCAAGCAAGAAAGCCAGCAGGCTCCTCATTATCATGCTCTGTATATAAGAGTTTGTCTTTTGGCTGCCAAACGTGTATTCCACACTGTCCAACTTTCAAAAATGGATTGTTTTAATGGATGAGTTTGAGTGACAGAGACAGAGAGCAAAGCAGTAGCCTGTCCCCTCAGTTGATGGGATTAGATCTGAATGAATAAAGACATGTGATGGACTGCAGACTTTGGGGGAAATTCTGCAGTGCACATTGGCATTTCTGAGCTGTATTAACATTCTCTGCCTGCCTTACAAACTCTTTAAAATTCCATTTGCATTGATGATGGTATAATTGACATTGCTCCTTGAGGAGCTCAGAGCATTGTGGGGAGGTGGAATCAAAGCAAATTCATCTCTTCTGAAGGTTCTCCTCTAGCTGCAAATGCAGAGACAAGGACTCCTGTTACTGGATGATGTCATATTAATTAAAAGCAAATAACACAGAATGTATCCATCATCCCAATTTTCCCTGTAGCCTTTTTATCTTACTGTACATTATCTTTCTAATTGACATGCATCAGCATTTGTCTGGATGCTTGATATAATTTTTTTTGCACTAAATATCTAAGATTCCTCATGATCCATTTGCTCACATTGATCTCTTTTTAAAAAGCGAAACTTTTGTAGTTCTAGCAATAGCTTGTTATGTTGTATTTATTCCCTAGATTTTTGCTGGACCAGTTTATATTAGCAAAATTCTTTTAAAAGTTTTGTGAACAATGGGTTAGTAGAGGAAATAAGTGATTTCTAGCTAGAATTTCATAATATTTCCTAATATTTTATAGAAATTAAATCAGGCAAAGGACCACAGAAAATCAGAGTGGAAGCACAATTTAGATTCCTAAGGGGAGAGGTTTTTCTTTTTTGATAAATGCCAGTAAAATCTGTTTCCCTTCCCTCTACTATTATACTAAATGGAAAATATCTGACTTATAATGATACTTGATGTTATGAAACATAACCCCAAGGCATTGCATTATTCTGAAGAGCTTTCTAAGTCATCCAAGAAAAGTCAAAGTATGTAATGTAGAATTTTGAGGTTGTTCTCTCAATTGTATTATAATTTTCAAAATTTTTAATCTATATGTGGTATATGTATGTCTTAGAGCATGCTTGGTTGCAAGGAAAAGAGAGTTATTCAAATTTGCTTCAGGAATTTGCTGTGAAATATAAAGGGGAAGAAAAGAGAAGTCGGTTTTAGAAAGTACAGCTGGATCTTAACATAAGTAGAAGGATGAAGACTCAACCCAAGTTAGTTAAAGCAAAAGAGATATTGTTCCACAAACCTAAAGAGCATGGGGGAATCACTATAGCCGTATCCAGGTGCACAGCCAATGTCAGGTGTTTGTCTCTGTCCTTAAGCTGAGGTTTCCTCTGAGTTGGCTTCATTCTTTGGTAACTCCTTCTTCATCATGGTATGGTTGCAACTCCACTTTATATCCTCAGATCTTAGCAATCCTAGTGAAAGAGATGTTCCTTTTCCTAATGGTTCTTGCCAAAATTCTGGGCTGGGACCTAGCTATTCCAAACTGGGTCATGAGCTTGTGTCTAAACCAATAATTATGACCTTGTTTGGGGAAGCCTGTCTCATGTCGATGGACCACTAGGATAGGGGTGTAGGGGAAAGAGTCAACACCACCAGAACAAGTTGGGAGTAGAGGAGGAGTGGTTATCTGAAGGGGCACTGAGGTCTGTTAGGAGAAGAAGAAGGTATACTAGTTGCTGTTGGTGCCCCTCCCAGATTCCTTTACCAAGGGTAGGGGGTGTGGAGGGGCTTCCAACCCTGAGCTGCTATCAGTTTTGGCTGTCAACAGCTCAGAGCTGCCCCCTTCTCTAGATAATTGCCTTCAGCCAAAGGAATAAGCTCATTTAGAAGGTAAACCACTCCCTTGCCTCAATGGCCTGAGTCTAGTGACTAACTGATTCAAGGGGGTGAAGGGCTATCTTTTGCTTCAAAGAGAGAATAGGTCTATAATAGAAGCCATGCTCAGAGCTCCAGGAGAGAGCACATACCTGCTTAGCTTTCCAACTTGTCCCATCTTGCTTTCTTCACTCCATTTTTCCTGAGAGCGTAACCTCAATAAATAACCTCCTTCTCAGGCTCTGCTTCTAAGGAACTTAAGCTAAGATATTAGGAATGAATATCAGACAGGGAAAATATGTCCACTGCAGGTAAGAACCTAAATCTTTTTCTCTATCTTTCAAGGGTTTCAGGGAAAACTGAAATTTTGACTAAAGTTTCTATTTTATGGGACTAGGTAAGAATGTCCAGGTGTGGAGAGGGCTGTGTAAGATATTTCTATGAGGAGTTAACATATACTATCTTTTGACAGCTTGTTGGAGTGTAGTTTATTCATTTCTATCCAAATATGTGTTCAGCTAGGCTCATCTGTCCAAATTAACTTGTTGAACAATTTAGATCTAAAACTCCATGCTATTCATTTAAAGTATCACATAAATATGTCCAATTGTCAGTTTATATGACAGTTTATGGTGTTTCAGGAAACAAAGGATTTTTTTTCTCACTTGATTCTTAATTGTAGAAATTTATTAAGATATGTATGGTAAATATGGAATTTAGGAATCACCAGCTCTATTCACTATTCCATTTTTGTTTTGCTTTCTATATATTTTAGTCTGGTAGGTATTTACCTTTGCATTGATGGAAAAACAGACAAAAAACAAAACAACACAAAACCTAACATAGCTTCATGCCCAACTTTCATGATATTATCAATTCTATTCTTTAATATTTCCATTGATTTTTTTAATCTATAATAAAATTTTAATTTTGGTGATTTATTTTAATCAATTATATTTTCACAATTATATTTTCACACTGCTTTTTATTCTTACTTTACATTTGATAATTTGCTCTTATTTCATAAATGTTATGTGAGCTAAAATAAAGTCTTAAGCTCTTCCAGCTGACTTAATGTGCCACCTCTTGTCCAAGGCGACCCCAGAAATACCCTAAAGTTGAGTTGCTGACCATGAGAAGGGAGGTCAGACATGTCTCATCATACCTGGTGGTAGAGATATCCTTTGTAACTCATTAACAGATCTAAGACTAGGAAAGACAAAGCTTAATCCACACCTGCAGGTCGTCAATTTATTTAACAGATCACTTGTGTCTGGGCATATGTCTAGTGGCTTGTCTCTGATTAACAGACTTCCTTATCTTAACTTAAAACATTACAAACTTTTAGACAAAGCTTCATTTCTTTAACCAATTACAAATCAAAGAATCTTTAAACCCACCTATCACCTGTCATTCCCCACTTGGAGATGTCCTGCCTTATCGGGCCAAACCAATGTATGCCTTCCATGCATTGATTTATGACTTTACAACGCAATTCTTGTCTCCCTAAAATGTATAAAACCAAACTGTAACCCAACCACGGCAAGACCACTTGCTTGAGGCTTCCTGAATGTGGCTCATGGGTCCACGGGGTCACACTCATTCAGCTCAGAATAAACCTCTTTAAATTATTTTACAGAGTTTGGGTTCTTTTCTGTTGACAGTTGGGTATTCTGGCATCCTGAGGATGTGATATAAAATGTAAAATGTTTTTTCCTTTATTTCTACTAGTAAATCATCTTCAGAATACTGCTGCTTTTTGATTCTTCAGTATGATGTTCCCTTCTTAATGTTTCATATATGTTATTCTTTATGGATAGCTCCATCTCTATAATCTCCACGTCTGTCTCTATCCATTCCCAAATTAGGAGACCTTTATCCAGAGTCAATGTTTGCCAACAGTGACTTGTGTTTTTCTTATGGTTCTTCTCACTGTTTGTTAAATTCTTGTATCAAATCAACCACAGGAAAGTAGCTCATGTCCAAATACCTTACAGATTTAAATACTGGGGTTCTTAAACTCTACTGCCTGGAACCGTCACATATGAACTGATTCCATATATAAAAATTATAACCCCTGCATATATTTCTTTCAGGCTCTTCCTTTCTTAGCTATTCTAAGAACACATTCTTTTCTAGTGAGTCTACGTCTTCTAGGAGAGATGCATCGCTGCCAGCCCTCATTCTGTTTCACCTATTTATGTTTTTGGGAGTTGTCCTTCCCAAATACCAAACACTGGCTCTGGATATCTTAAGCCCTAAAGTATTATATTTGGTACTTTGGAAGATGTTAAGAAATCATACAAGTATTGGGATGTTAGAGGGGAGCATCACTGCTGTGGTTGGGAATGAAATTTAAAAGTCTTTCACCTTTGTGTCACTTGATCTAACTTTAATACAGAGAGTGAGAACATCCAGTGGGCTAGGATTAGGGCATGTGTCTGGGGTGGTAAGTGGAACATTGTGACTTCTGTCCCTGTAGCACAGGGCAGCAGAGTACTGTCTCACACCAGAACACACATGTTGTGGGTTCAATTATATCCTCTAAAAAGATGTTGAAGTCCTAACCCCCTGTACCTGTAAAGGTAGCCTTATTTGGAAATGGGATCAGATGTTATCAAGTTAAGGTGAGGTCATACTGACTTAGAGTAGGCCCCAATCCAATGATTGGTGTCCTTATGAGAAGAAGGAAATTTGGACACAGATATGTGAGAGGAGAACACCAAAATGTGGTGGAAGCAGAGACTGAAGTTCTGCAGCTGCAATCTGAGGGACATTGTTACCGAAAGCTTGGCACTTGTCCTCGAGGCCACATCAGAAGAACAAGAACAAGTGGTTTGAGGAGAAGGAAAGAGAGATGTATTAATTTGCTGACAAGTGAGGAGGATGGAGACTCCGTCTGAAATGCAATCATTCTCCCAATAAGCAGAAATACAGAGCTTTTAAAGGGTGGGTTCTCAGCTTTAGGCAATTGTTGTTCAACTACAGTTGATAATTTGTGGAAGACAATTCCATGACTCCGCCCACCTAGCAAGCCCACCCGGACCTCTGGGGCCTCCACCTGTCCATCTGGGAGGGGCCCGCAGTTCCACTGAACCATGTCCTGTAGTACAAAGAACAGAAGACATTACCCCGCCTCTACCAACCACTGGCCTGAAAGGCAGGGATGTAGGTTCTAGTTTTCTAGAAGGTGTGGGGAATGTTTTAAAGAGACAGAAAATATTTTTGTCGGTTTCTTTTTTCAGGCCATTCCCTCCGTTACATATTCTCCACTGTCAATTTTATGCTTCCATATCTATGGGAGGAGGGTGACTACTCTGTTACAACATTAAGGATTGCAGGCAACCACTGGAAGCTAGGAAGAGGCAAGGAAGGATCCTCCCCTAGAGCCTTCAGAGGAATCGTGGTCCTACTGAAACCTTGATTTCAGATTTCTAGCCTCTAGTGTGTTGAGAAAATACATTTCCATTTTTCTAAGCCACTTGGTTTGTTTTAATGTTATTGCAATCCTAGGAAACTAATATAATACGCAATGGGGGATTCTTTTGCAAAGAGGGTTGGATGTTGGACAACCACAGAAATGCAAAAGTCTAGGTCCAGCAAGGAGAAGGTATAAGGAGATAGTATTCGCTGTCCATTCCAAAGCAGCACTCTCTTAGCAGATCACTGCTTACCAAGCTTTTTATTGGTACAGACCCTGGATCTCTCAGGCATCAGCCTGGAGTGAAAGAGGAATAAAATGTCTTCCTACTTTCTCTCTAGGTTGCTCGGTTTGATGAACCAAAATGTGGGTAAGGATTTTTTTTTTCCTTATTCAGTTTCATAAGTCATAGAGTTGTAAGAAATTCCTCCCAGATTTTGGCAATAATGTATCTGTTCATCTTTATTTTAAGCTCTTTTTTAGTTGTTATTATGAATATTATGTGTGAATATTCATGAGAATATTTTTTGTTACAAGCTAGGAGGAGCTGCATCAAAGACATCTCTTTAAACTCCCCCATTACCTTTTCTATCTTTTAAATGATACACCTAAGTGTAGAAGGTTAGAGAATAAGGGCAAAATTGGCACCAAGTGAGAAATCAGGTCATATTGTGATATAATCTAAAATTTTGTCAGCTTTCTGTTCTTCTTCTCCATAATATGGGACAATTTGCCTATTTCTGGAGACTTCTAGGTTCTCTAGGGCTATCTTTGCATGGGTACTGCAGTCTTAATTAACAAGTTATAGAACTGAAAATTTTCCCTTCTGTAATATCTTGGTTTGTTAGTTCTTGAATTATGTAATATGTAAATAGCATGAAGCCAATTTAAAGAACTTTAAAAGTAAAATTATGCGTTAAAGTACCAAGCCAACAGAATTAAGAGTCAAAAGAATGTGGCTGCTCTTGAATAATAATGCAAAGGATTTAATGATTATAAATTGCTAAACAAGTGTAAGAGAATAAGGACATAATCTTGGACTTCGAAATATGTTTGAGAGCATTTTGAGCAATAATTTGTTAGCTTGAAATTTATTTCAAATGTCTAGCCTAGGAATGTAACTAAAGAAAAACTGGTAGTCTAATTTAGAACTCTATCCTCTATTTTAAACTTTGAACAAGTTAAAAAAACCGTGTTAGGACCATAAAGAAATTTTTAAAAACATCATAAATCTTCCTTTATTTTACTTATGTTGAAGATACAGTTTTTGATTAAAAAGAAGAAAAAGCTATACTTTTGCAAATTTAGAGGCATCTGTTCTCATAGATATGGTATTTACAAATGAATACTATTCAAGATAATTTAAAAAGCAGTGAGACTTGATGAGGGGAAATACGTGGATTGTTTTTGTAATTTTGCTGCTGTCAATCAACTCTGCAGAGAAAAAAACAAAGAAGAAAGAAACAATAAAAAGAAAAAGTCATTTACCTTTATTTATTTATTTTTTTATTTCAGAATATCACGGAGTACACATTTACCTTTAAATATTCAAAAGGTGCAGGTGCTGTCTGTGCATTGGTTTGCAAATGAAAGGATTTTTTTTCCTTTCACTTATGTTTTTAGACCTCCCTGAGCAAGGAGAAAATGTAATTTAGATAGAAGATTCAAAGTCAGTGAAAATTGTTGTGTGTGGGAGCTTGTAAAATTAATTTTAGCTGTTAGGCCTTTAATACTAGGGTGTGTCCTATGTACTGTGCCCTCTTAAATAATTCTTTTATGTTGCTCAGGGCAGACATACTTTGAAAATGGCACCTCTATTAACCTTAACTGTATGCCTTTCAGAAAGGAAGGAAAAAAAATCACTGGAGTTATATTTTGAGTGCTACCCATGCTGAACAATTTTCACAGAATATTAGTTTGAAATCTAAATGGAGTCTTGACTATTTTTGTCAGGTAGGAGAGAAACAAGGCAGGAAAAAAAAAAAACAACAAAGATGCTTCTCACCCTGAATATCTATTATGATATTGTGATGTTATATAGGAGCATCTAGAGAAAAGTCAAGAATCAAAACAAGACACATTAAAAAAAAAGGAGAGAGAATTATCTATAGACGTCACAGTGCCAGACAGCTAGATGACAATAACTAATGCTTCTTGAGTGCTTATACCATCAGAGCATTAAATGCAGCCCATGTTCAGCTCTATTAAATATTTCTTCCCTATAACTGTAATATTCTTATCCTGATAGGACCCCCACCTAATAGTATCATCCCAATTTTACAGATAAAAAGACTGAAGCACAAGAGAAGTTAAGAAAGTTGGCTGGAGTTCTCATCAGTAGAAAACATGGAAACGGCAGAGCTAAGATTTGACCCTGCAGACTGCCTCCCAAACCTCACTCCTAACTTACCTATGCTCCTGCCTCCCTACCTTGTAATCCATCTCAGGTCCAATTTAGAAGTGTGCAGGATCTAAAGTTCAGTGAATAAGTGGGCTGATTATTTATACATTTCCAGATGTACGATACCATTTGCAGAATAATGCTAATGGACTGTGGTGGGCTTATCTTGATTTTGTCTGCTCAGCATTTCTTTCTGTTTTTTTTTTTTT
>VBSM01003214.1:11571620-11584462 GCA_008086735.1 Cheirogaleus medius | reverse complement strand
AAAGTCTCACTCCATCACCCTGAGTAGAGTGCAGTGGCGTCATCATAGCTCACTGCATCCTCCAACTCCTGGGCTTAAGGGATCCTCCTGCCTCAGCCTCCTGAGTAGCTGAGACTATAGGTGCATGACACTGCACCCTGCTAATTTTTCTATTTTTGGTAGAGACAGGGGGCAGGGGTCTCATTTTTGCTCAGGTTGGTCTTGAACTCCTAACCTCAAGCAATCCTCCCATCTCAGCCTCCTGGAGTGCTAGGATTACAGGCATGAGCCACCGTGCCCGGCCTTCCTTTCTGCCTAAAGAGAACCAGATTCTATTGATTTTGCTTGTAACCAAAGAACTTTAATGGATTCACTGACAACTAGTCGTTTTTCATCAGACTGACTTAATGGTGCAATAGGGCCTCCAACAATTCAGTTTAGAATGCTACGACCTCAAGGCTTGAAGGACAGGTGTAAGGGAGCTTTGAGTCTGTTGCTTTCTTACTGTGTGATTTGGTAGGAACTTTGTTCTTCCAGGCAAACAGCCATTTGCTACTTTGTGTCAGAAAAGTAAAATTTTTCTAGTAGAAAGGAATTTTTGGTAGAAATGAATTCTAGTTTTACTCAAAAGCTCATGTTGTCCAGGAAAAAGGAAGACAGGCAAAAGACGAAAGAGTTGCATTTTGTTATTAGCTTACTATTAGAAAATTCTATTATATTAAACTCTTCTTATCACATTTAAATAAGGAAAAAATAATCTCAGTTGACAAATGTGATATAGCTTAAAAATGGTTAAAATTATTATTACATCTTGGGGGACGGCAAGTAGACTTTTATCATTCCCTACTTCCTTCTTTCCCCTACTTGCCTCTTATTAACCAGCAATACTCATCACCTCAGTTTCCTGAATTGACCGGGCTTTTTCATGTGTCTCATGTAATTTCCCTGCATGGGGTACCCTTCTGCAATATGTGAATCCAGCAAACTTCTGTTGATCTTTCAAAACCTAACTCCAGCATCTTCTCTGTGATCATAGCCTTTCCCTATGGTTCCAAGCTTGGTTAATCACTTTGTCCCATTATGCTAATCTATGTTATCTTATCTTATTAGAACATGCATTACACGGGTATTTCAATTATTTAACTGTAAGTCTGTTTCCACCATTTTACTATAAACTTTCATAGAACAGTCCCTTGCATTTTTGCATGTCTAGCATATTTCGTAATATCAAAAATGCTTAATAAGTATTGAGCATGCCTTGAAAAACTTCCTGAGGAAATTTGCCACTTAAAGGGTTTCTGTTACTGATATTCTGTAAATTCAAACCTTCTTTGAAAAAACTAAAAGTCATCCCACAGATGATATGTTTTATAACTCATTTTTTCTTCCCTATTAATACATTTTTGGATTATGTTACTAAGTTGTTAAGAGTTGCAGCTCATTCATAGGAAATCATGTCTGTTACCTGCACAGTTCATGTCCTGAGGACTTGATGACTGTCATTTTTCCTGTGGGCCTTTCTGTATCTCCTACCTCTAAATCCCTAGAAATGTCATTAATCATGTGTTTGAAATAGGCAATGCCACACCAAGTTAAAGCAGCGAGGGAGAAAAAGAGATTCTCAGCACATTTTGTACAAAGCATTCAAAAAACAGACTATGAGGTTGCTGGGGGCTATACATCCATTAAAAGATGTGATTGACAATGGAAACAGTATTTTAAAGTTGTTGGAATTTTTAACTTCATATCGAACTAGCTTTATTTCATTTTTAGAGGGACTGTCATCCCCTAAAGTCCTTCTTATGGTCGAATTTATCTTGATTTTAGGAGACACAAAAATATCTCAAGTAGCAGAATTGAACACAATAAAAAAAAATGTGTGCTATCAGGAAAGTTTTACATGTACATGTGGTTAAAGACCTACTAATATATATCCGTTCTTGGAATAGGTTTTCCCTTCTATCTACTTCCTGTCTCTGACCATGTATGTCAGTGTTTTCCAAAGAGTATTTTGAAAAATATTGCTTTCTCTAAGTATTCATAGGTGCTAAAATGTGGAGATTAATTAAGTTTGGAAAGCACTAGATTAATCAAGATGGAATCACTTTTTTCATCATCACATGTGTTCCTTGTGGAGGAAGCTAAGGCGTTCAGTCCAAACCTACTTGACCATGAAACCCTCCCAGAGTGTGTTCCATGGAGTGAGTACACTTAGGCAAACGCCGCTCAGATAAACGACCTGAATCTTTCTGTTAAGAGAACAAATTCAGATTCATGGTTGTTGAATATTTTGTAGCATTGCTAATCTAGATTCACTTGTTTTCAGCCCCTGGAGAGCCTTAGAATTAATTTGCTATTTTCTGTTCTTCTGTGATGAATGGATCTTGTTCATTTTCTTGCTTAGCTTTTTGTAGGTGCTTAGAATACTCTGCCTTTATGTTTTTTCTTTTCCTTTTCTTTCTTTTTCTTTTCTATTTTTTTCTTTTCTGTTTTTAAATGGCTGATACTAATATCAAAGCATTTCTTTCCACAGAAGAAAACAGAACCGAACAAAACCAACAAGCAAAATCCAAATGCCAATGGTTCTTCCTTAATGTCTGCATAGGAAATCGGCCTTCAATGGGATGAGTTCCGTAGCAATAACTCTGGCTTGGTGAGTTCTGAATCTAGTGCAGCTCTACATTTGCTGATTGGACAGATTTTATTACGTATAAAATGAACATACAATGTTCATAAGCCTCAGGAGCAAGTTCATTTTTCATGAATTAAACACATTAATTAATTCGACCCATATTTATGAAGCATCTCCTACTGGTCTTAGGGGCATAGTGAATAAAATTAAACAGATGTGACCTATGATGGAGGTTTCTGTCTGATAGGGTAGAGAGAACTACAATGCAGGTGGGTGGGTGTATGGATCCCTGAAGCTTTATGGAAATACACAGAAAGGCCACTTGTATATCTGAAAGAAAAGTCATTCATAATAAAAAGAAGGTGGGAGGGGGAGAATATTCCAAGCATGGAAGAAAATGTATGAATACATTTTTTTTGAGCATTTAATTTGTGTCTTCCTGTTCTAAGCACTGGAGACAGCACAGTTCCAGTGTGTATGGGAACACACATAAACAAGTGAGTATTTGCAGTCAAGTTTGTAAAATGTTTTCTTTTTTTTTTTTTTTTTGAGACAGAGTATTGCTCTGTTGCCTGGGCTGGAGTGCTGTGGCATCAGCCTAGCTCACAGCAACCTCAAACTCCTGGGCTCAAGCAATCCTTCTGCCTCAGCCTCCCTAGTAGCTGGGACTACAGGCATGTGCCACCACACCCAGCTAATTCTTTCTATTTTTAGTTGTTTGGCTAATTTCTTTTTTTAAATTTTTAGTAGAGACAGGGTCTCGCTCTTGCTCAGGCTGGTCTTGAACTCCTGACTTCAAGCGATCCTCCTGCCTTGGCCTCCCAGAGTGCTAAGCTTGTGAAAAGAGATTTAGGAATGTGTTTCTATGGGGACACAGAGGAGAGAAGGAGTTTTGTATTATGAAGTTGACTGACACATGGTGGCTGAGAGTTATTCAGTTGTCAGGTGCTACCTTAAAGCATCCCTAAAATAGGTTGAGATATATTTACAAGGCAGGAACTCTCTGGGACAAAATTATTTTCCCAACATTGCTGTGACATTCACCACCTACAGCTCAATTCTGTGCAGGGAACCTGTTACTACCATGCTGTCTCAGAGATTCTGAGCTCCTTTTGTTCATTGGCTCATTGAATAATTCCAGGATTTGGAATGGTTTCTTCTTAACTCCTTCTATGGTTCAAATTTGACCCATTTGCTATTTACATGTTGAACAGTGACCCTCTTTATCTTCTGAGCACTGTACTTTGGCCATACTGACTCCTGTTCCTCGAATGTGCCAAATCCCTTCCACTTCCTGGATGTTTCAGACATTGTCCTCTATACTTGGAGATGTTTCCTGCTCTCTTTGTTTTGAATAACTCAGCTTACTCATAGTGCAGGTCCTGAGAAAATCCTAAGAAAACAAGTAGGACCACCCCTTCCCTAGGGTAGGTTAAGCTCCTCTGTACTTTTTCTTCATGCACTTATTGCCAAAGAAATTAACAGCACATATAACTATTAATTGGTTGTTTTTCTTCTGGTCTTGACTAAAGGATTGATGAGGGCAGACACAGTGTCTATATCTCTTTGTCGCTCCTTGCTACATCTCCATCCAGTAAAATAATTTTTGAATGAATGAATCAATGAAGAGTAAGACAGACTGTTTTTTTTTTTTGTCTTAGTTCCATTAGAGGATCAGAAAGGAGAAAACAATAAGATGGAATGAAATGTTAAGCCAGGAATGCAGATAATAACAACTACCATTTTGAAGTGTATGTGATGTACCAATGAGTCAGGTTTTTAAAATGATTATAAATTTATACACTAACTCAGCAAGGATGAAATTGAAACTCACAGAGGTGAAGGTAACAACACATCAGTCTGTGTCTGCAGGAGCAGATGTGGACCCAGATCTGTGTGACTCTAAAACTTCCTTCTACTGCATCATATGGCATTTCATTGATAGGTATGGTGAGCCAAGCAGAGCAGAAGTGAGTTACAGAGAAGTAACCGATGGCTGTGGGGGTCAGGCAGGCGTAATAACTCTGAGTGAGTAAGGAGCATGTCGAGAGACTGGCAAAGTCTGCTGCAGCAAAGAGAAAGACACTGTGCTATGGAGATAAAATACAGATACTAAGGTGGTTGGATAAATAAGACACAAAGCCTAGGCTCGAAGACCAGTATCCATTGGATTCAGGTTCCAATCCAGGAAATCCAGAGGGTGTTGGAATCTCTGGGTTATGATGTAGACTGGGAGCTTGAAGCTCAAGGCACCCACCAAAATGTGTGCCTCTGGTCTGTGTGACATGCATTGTGCCTTGTAGATCACCCGCTCCCACCCTGCCTTCAACCCAGAGCCAGGCCTAACTTCGGGACAGAGGCTGTTGTTCTGTACTTTATTACACACTTGTTATCACTTGTGTGCTTAGAATCTTTTTCATCTTGCTTCTCCTTTCTCTCTTTCCTTTTTTAGTGAGCTCCATTTGAAATTCCTGGATTCAGTTAGTTCATTTCTCTTTTACTTTCCATTTGATATATATGTGTAGTGCCCATTTTTCTTTTTAGTCTTAAATTGGCTAAATTCCTTTTCCTGCCATAGAAATGGCAAGCCCAATTTTAAATGTCTCACGTTGTTGTAATAAGACATATGAGTATACCGTGCTTGGTCTTGCTTCTATTTTACAGAGGGTCTTCTGAGAAAAAATATATATATGTGGAATATATACATATATAATATATGGAATATGTATGAATATATATAAAATGTATATGAATATATAGAATATATATATTTATTTCCTAAAATATATATATTCTTAATTTGAATTCTATGTAATTTTGTTTTATATGTTAGTTGTCTTGAATTGATCCCCATGAAATTCATCTAGATGCACAAGTTTGATTTACTGTCAGTTTATTTTTTTATACTTTTAGTTTATTTGAAATAGTTTCCCAATAAGATTGCAATTTATCTGAAAATAAAATAAGTGCTACCTAATTTTTTAATTTCATAGGTGAATTAGTTGCCTTTGGTACGTGGTCTTCAGGATTTTTTTCTGTCATGGAGTGTTTGGGGTATTGCTGTTTGCTTTCTAAGACTTTCTTACCTGTCTTGTTCCTGGATTCATGCTGATCTGGGTGCAGTGAAGGCTTCTTAAATGATTGGTTACACTTCGCTGTTTTTTTCTATGACTTTCAAGTGGATAATTTGAAATAAAGTTTTATTTCAATTTGTTCCCTAAAGCAGAAAGATTCTGGGATGATGCTTTATAGTGAAAAAAAAAGCCACAAAGAAGTCAACAATAACAAAAACCATCTCAAATTAGAAATCATAACTGAAAACAATTTAAAAAAATTTGCATCTGCAGTGCTCTTTTTGTGCAAAGACAGTTATAAATCTTGGTCAAGATTTTTTCAATTAAAATAGGAAACTGGATCATGTTTTAATTTCTCTGTGGCCCTTCAACACTTCTTTAGAGGTAAAAAGAGTTGCAAAGTATTATTTTTCACAAGTTTGAAAATATTTTTATATATTGGATGGCCTGTGTGTAAATCTTTTAGGTCAGTTCTCTCTCATCAGCTTTCTTCTCTGTAGAAGGTGTTTATATTTAGATATTATGACCTTAATATTGTTGTCATCTTCATTATCATCATCATCATTGCTTTCATAGTTTTAACCAAAGCCAGCTGTAGTTTGTCAAAAGTTATCATCCCAAAATTCTAAATATGCAATTTCTCTTTATGAGAAAAGTAAATTCCCATTCTTCAACTTAATTTGAACATACAGAAAGCTCTCCAAATAAATTTATACACCCAAAGAGATTAATTATTAAAATTTGTTTCCCTTAATTTTATTAGAAGCACCCGAATAATGTTTTGTGCCATAATTTCAGGTGGCTGATGTTGACATAATAAAGCCCAGGCCTGGAATGGTAAATAATCTTTCTTTCTTAATCCCCTGATATTTCTGGAGCCTATAGTATTCATCACTAAGCAACCATAAAAACATTCCCCTCCATCTAGATATTACCAAATACACCAAGAAGCTTTCTTTCCACCCAGGAGAAACCAGACCTGCTTTTAAACACTTCTCAACATGGAGCTTCAGGCATCCACTCACAATAGATGGATCCTAGTTGGCTTATGATTGCAAGATTGTCTTTCCTTCCATAGGCCTTCAGGTGGCAACATTCTCTCTTTCTTTATTGACATCTTTATCTCCTCTGGTCATTGTTTTTTTTTTCTTCTTTTTTTTCTGTCAGTAATTAATTTTATGTGTCAATCGTTTTTTTTTTTTTTGATGATGCAAAGAATATTTTTCCTTTTTTTTTTTTTTTAAAAGAAGCACAGTACAGAAAGAAGACAATGGAGGACCATGATGACCATGCAATGTAGTAAAAAGAACAAAATATTAGTAATTCAGAGTCCCAGAATATGGTCTAGCCTCTCACACTAACTAACTATACTTTAGGCTACTTTGGGTAAATGACTTAATTTTGTTGGACTTAAGTTTTCTTATTTGAAAATGACGATTAGAATATCTTCTCTATACACATATCAGAATTTTGTAAATATCAAGATAAAATGAAATAATGAATGCCAAACTCTTTGATAAGAAAAAAACTTAAGTGCTATGTTATGAAATTATCCTTTAGTTGGAGCAGAGTACCCGTTAATCCAAGCTTGTCCCATTCCATTTCCAAGGTGGTTTCTTTAACATAAATCTCTATCACCCTACAACACAGACCACAATAAATTGGACTAGAGGTGAACACCTGACTCTTAATCACCAATTCATGAGGTGGCCTGTGGTAGTTCCAAGGGGAACTCAGACTTAGACTGAGTAATAACTGCCGAATAGAAAAGTCTCACCTTAACCAGCCACTAACAAGCCATAGGACAAATCAGCTCTTTTTTTGTTTTTCAGAGTTTGGATTTAAGCCTTGCATAGATATTCAAACAGTTAATAGTGGGATCAGAGGCCAAAAGACAGATGGGCTTGATTTTTCTTTCGTTTTTTTTTTTAGTCTTTTTTGTTTGTTTGTTTCTTGTCTTTAGAGATGGGGTCTCACTGTACTCAGACTGGTGTCGAACCCCTGAGCTGCAGCTGTACTCCCGCCTCGGCCTCCCAGAAAGCTAGAATTGCAGGCGTGAGCCACCGCACCTGGCCAGATTTTTCTAAAAGGAGATATTCAAAGAATGGAAGATTTTCCTGACTGCCTTGAAGAAGCCAACTGCCACGTTGTGGAGAAGGCCACACAGCAGGGATCTGAGGATGGCTTCTAGGTGGCCTAGAGTGGTCCCCGGCCACCAGTTAGTAACACATCAGGGAAGATTTGCTCAGGCCCATTCAGTCTTCCTGTGTCACAACGTTGCCTTGCCCACAGCTGACCTGTATCATAAGAAAATTCCATAAGGAAACCATAGAAAATGATGGCTCTTGGAAAAAGACATTTAATGACTTCTTTGGGTAACTAGCCTTGTTACACTTCAAATTACAATGAAGCTGTCTCCCTGTGGTCTTTCTCTCTCTTTCTTCCTCTTATCCTTGCATGGAAAATATTAATAGTAATAAACAATAGTCTAAATTATAAATATTTACCCTATGTTTTTTTTCTTTTCTTTTCATTTTTTTTTTAGTATAAAGTCTCACTCTGTTACCCAGGCTAGAGTGTGGTGGCATAAGCCTAGCTCACAGCAACCTCAAACTCCTGGGCTCAAGAGATCCTCCTGCCTCACTCAGCCTCCCCAGTAGCTGGGACTACAGATGCATGCCACCACACACTGTTAATATTTTTTTTTCTATTTTTAGTTACTCAGCTAATTCTTTCTATTTTTAGTATAGACAGGGTCTCATTCATGCTGAGGCTGGTCTCGAACTCCTGACCTCAAGCAATCCTTCTGCCTTGGCTTCCCAGAGTGCTGGGATTACAGGTGTGAGCCATTGTGCCCAGCCTACCCTATGGTTTTTATATCTGCAACGTTCTCAAGCCTTAGAAGACTCCGAAGGCTCTGTATCTTCCCGCATCCTCCAGCTCTTTGGATTCTGTCAGCCCCCCTCCCCTAGTATTCCTTCCTAGGCTTCAGCTAATTCTAGCTAGACTCCTCCCAGTTGAAACTAAAAGAGTTCTGTCTCTCTTAAATTCATATTATTATATACATATTCTAAGGAAGTGATTAATATTCACGTTTTAGGAAAAAGAAGCACAGTTCAATTATTTGCCAAAGATCTCACATTAGTAGATCTCAGATTATTTTACACTAAAATTTATGTTCTTTTGGTCCCACTAAACTGTCTCCTTCCTATATGAAATCTCCTTCCAATTTCTTTTTCCATTATCTCTTCCTCTCTCCCTCCCTTCCCACCTCCCTTCTTCTCTCGCTTCCTCCTTTTCCCTCCCACCCTTTCTTTCTTCCTTCTTTTTCAAGATATGAATAGGAATAAATGGAAGATTTCTGTCAAAATCTCCTAGTTGAAGTGAGAAAATGGTATTCACTCCAAGAACAAGACCACTCAGCTCCCTACCTCTTCATAGTCTTCAGCCCATAAGTAAATATCATTGAGCCTCTCCAATGGGCCCATCATTGTGTTAGTAAAAAGGACATGTAAAAGGACAATGAAAAGGGAAATGGCACCAATATCTTAAAATCTATTTGGAGAGATGGTATATAAACCTAGGTAAAAATAAGTGAATATATCATCGCATGGTTTACATGCTTGATCACAAAATAAAACAATTTCAAAACAACTGCAAAGATAATCTTAAATGTTGATTGGGTTGGTCTAGCAATAATGTGCAAAAGAGAGTTAGAGATTTCTGTGGCTGGGAGTCACTGATGAAACAGCCTAATGACTTTTCTGTATCTTTTCTACCATCTTATTCTCATCCATTTATCTCTCAAAGGACCAGAGACATCATATATTTATTCAATATTTACTGGGCACTTAATGGGTACCAGGAGCTGTGCTAAGTGCTATGGATAAAAGGATGACTAAGACATGGGTTTCTAGGGAAGATGAGTTGCTTTACCAAAATGCCAGTACTTTCTTCTCATTTCTCTCCAGAAGACTTGACATTTCTTCTTTTTGGAATTCCATCCATGTGTTTTCCATTGGCCCTAGCTTACATCCTAGGGAAAAGTCCTAAGAGAAGGCAATAACCAAGGAACAGGAGTCTTCAAAGCAATAGGTCTCTCACATATCGTTGGTGGGCAGTGGATTGATAGTTTTATTTAAGAGCGTTTTAGGGGAAGCAAGCAGGTTGTGGGGGAGTGGGGTTAGAAAGTTTGCTTTAAAACTATGTTTGCATAGCAAGCATACTGATTTTATTTGGAGTTTGCATTTGAATTAGTTTGGAGGAAGAGGGAAAGAAAGAAATGGAGAATACCGAGAAAAATCGAAAATTTCCCCGAGGCACCCCTTGGTGCTGGTATTGTTAGTAGGACAGAGGAGTATTCTGCTGTTTCTATAGCTGAATGTCTTAAAAGCCGAGTGTCTTACAAATTTTTGGGCCGCCTCAAAAATTTAAGGAAAGACAGTTTCTATAGCAACACTAGAACCATTTGAAGTGTGACTAGATAATCCTTTCTTATAATCAAGGAAGCAGAGAGATGGAAATTTATTAAAGGTATATTTTGTATATCCTGGGTAATACTCAGGGTGAGTATGTTCCTTCCATGACATGTCATATGCCTGACTTCAGTCTCAGAACATTAATAAGTACTGATGCATCTCAATGGCTCAGTTAGTTTTCCAAGATGTATTTGGACTGCTAGGAGTATTAACATCATGATAAAGACATGTACTGTGGAGTCCGACTGCCTGGACTCAGATCCTGGCTCAGACCCTTGTTATACTCTCATTTTTAGTTTGTTGACCTATCCTCAGTTTCTGACATGCTTGTCAGTTTCTCATCTTTAAAATAACAACAAACATAATATCTACTCATATAGTTTTCTTAAGCCTTAAGGAAATGAATATGTACGAGCAGCTTAGAACAGTGCCCTGTAAATAATAACAGTGAATAAATATTAACTATTATAATTAGCAAGTTTTTCAGAGACCAAGCTGCTTTCTCCTTTCGGATACAATTAGAATTCACAGTACATTTCAACAAATACATGTAAGTTCAACTACCATTTCTTGGCCACCTACATTTCATAAGGCATCATAGTTGACAGTGTTGGTAATGCAAAATAAATGCTACATCATTTCTGCCCTTATATGGCTTATAATCTATTGGTAAAAGGGGAAAGATACATAGACAACCATTTATATGCAAGATTCCAATGGCAGAACGGCTTCCTAGGGGGTCACATTCTCAGCCCCTCTTCTCTTCTCTCCTCTCTTTAACTCTAGACATTTGAGCCTACATTTGGTTTCTAAAACACCAAGTTTATTCCTGCCTCAGGATCTTTGCACATGCTGCTTCTGTGCTGGATCATTCTATCTTAGTTTTTAGAAAAACCAGTTTCTTTTAGTCAGTCAGGTCTCAGCTCTGATGTCACCTCTTCAGAGAGGCCTTCCTTAAATATTCCTTCAAAAGTTGGTTCCTCCTGGTCATTATCTACCAGAGCACCCCATTTTTGATTCCTAGCATTTTCACAATTTATAATTAATTATTTATTTTAATTAACTTATTTAATTGCCTATCTCGTTGACTAGACTGAAGTTTCATGAAGGGAGAGACTATTTCTGTTTTGTTCACAGGTTTATCCTCAGTGCATTTATAGTGTCTGGTGTCTGGTAGGTACTTAATGAATGAATGAGTATGGTGAATGGGAACATAAAGGAGAAATGAGCAGTTTTAACTAGGAGGTCCACCAAGTTTTTAAGAGAAAGGTGGATGTGTGGGATCGACTTTGCAAAGCTCAAGAGCAGCATGAGGAAAGACACGGAGGATTTTTTTGCCCTTATCTGCTTTTCATGGAGAATTTACCTCCTAGCTTTTAACACATTACTGCAAGGTCAGCGTTCAAATTTTCTGCCTATCCTTAGAAGCTGCTTCTCCTTACCTAGCCCCTGCTACGGTGTAACTTTTCCTTTCACAGTCTTGCCATTCCAGTCTTATTATCCTTCCACTTAGAGAACCGTACCAGAATGGAGTGCCATCTTGTTGCTCCGAAGCAGGAGATTTTGTTAAAACATTCACACCCACGCTCCAATTATGTATTCACCAGGGACTGTATGGAGAGCACAATCATGCTCATGCAGCCGAGAGCAAGAAATGATCAGGTGACTGGTAGAGATCACTTAGCTAAGAGCTATGGGCTTCCATTAACTGTGATAACCACAGTCTAATTTCACTGCTGAATGAGGGCTGTAAAATAATTAGGAAGAGTGCATACCAGGATGCCAGTGCATATTTCTTCTAAATTAATACAGCCTCATCAAATAGGTTATATTAAAAACAGACACGTTATGATACAAGATCATTGATTGGCTTAATAAATATGAATCAACAGGCAGAGTCGGAGCCTGCATTAACCTTGGCAGTCGTTGAGAGTTTGGGGAAAGTAACTGAATGAGAATGATCTGGTGGAGAATAAATCTGTGCTCACAGAATAGCTTCTGAGATGGAGTCTGGCTGCTGTGCATTGATAGGACTGTTGTGGCCTCCACACCAGCCTTTCTCCCAAAGGACGTTCCCTGGGAGTGCCCACGAGGGTGGTGTTCTGAAGCAAGGGAGGGAGCCTGACCGCAGAAAGACAGATGTATGGTGCTAAGTTCACTAGTGAAGATGAATCAATCAAAAAGTTCAAAATTTTCTAGCTCTGCTAGTGAAAGGGGCTCTAGAAATTAAAGCAAAAAGACAAAGTGCAAAAAGATAAACACTTAGAAATGATATTGTCCAATTTTTAAGCAATGCAGGAATCTCTCCTACAGCATTCCTGATAAGGTAGCTCTCTAGCCCCAGTTTAAACCCCTGTAGTGAGCTGTTATTAGCATAGAAGTCCTGCATTCCATTTTATGGAGATTTGGGGTTATCTTACTTCCTAGGCCAGGGAGAAACTTTTGTTCTGGTTTTGAGTGCTATTCTAGGAAATCTCCAGTTATTTTAAGTACATTCATTTTCGGGTTGCCACATTTAGCAAATAAAAATATGAATGCCCTGTTAAATTTGAATTTCAGATAAACATGCAATATTTGGGAGATATTTATACTAACAACAATTAGTTTTCTGAAATTCAGATTTGACTGAGTGTCTTGTATTTTATCTGGCAACCTTATGTTGTTTTTTTTTTTTTTTTT
>VBSM01003214.1:11538728-11549289 GCA_008086735.1 Cheirogaleus medius | reverse complement strand
ATATTTGTACCCCCATAATATGCTGAAATAAAAAAAAAATTAAAAAAAAAGAATTTCTCACACAAATCATACGCACAGTTTTAAGTTTTCTTTAAAAAGAATCACATGGAGGCAGATGCCTTTGTTATAGAATGTCTTATACAGTGAGTTGATACAAGATCAGAAGAATGGGCTCCACATGTACTCGCCATCAAATTGGTACTGACTGATTAACACTATGGTGCTCAAATGGTGGTGGTGTCCACCAGGGATTCAGGGGTTGGCGGGGTAGATTCACATCTGAGGGATGCGGTGAGCATTGTGGAGGGGAGGGGCATACCTCTAACCCTTGCTAGGGAGAGGCAAAGATATAAAATGCAACCAAAATGTTTGTACTCTCATATTTTCTTGAAATAAAAATTAAAAAAAGGAAAAGAAACAACAGCAACAACAAAAAATCACATGGGGTTTTATTTTCACTTTAAAGAAAGTAATGTGAGGATATAAAAAGACAACTTAAAAACTTGTGGAAAAAAAAATTACTAACCCTTTCCTACCAAAGTTCTTAAGGATTCGTGTGCCCAGTGATAAATACAGTGCAGTCCTATTTCATCTTTAGCTACAGGAAGATCTCTCTGTATAGAGTGATAAAGCTCAGAGATGCAGGAAGAGAGAAGATCAAGCTCTCAAACTGCTTCTCATCTTTTTGACCATATAAGATTTTGTGATAGCAGATTCTGTAACCATGTTTGCACATTTTTGACATCTAATGTTTTCTTTTTTCTAGGCAGTAAATAGGACTGATTAAATGTTTAGATTTTAGAATCAGTCAAACTACAATTCTGATCTTGGAATCTATTCTAACTAGCTGATCTTTGGTCACTTTAATCCTCAGTTTCTGTAACTGTAAAATGGGAATAGGTGTACTATACAGAGTTGTTACGAAAATTAAATATAAGATATTATAAGGCCCTTGACAATGCTTGGCACCTAGAAATCACTCATTAAATATTATTCACCCCTTACAAATTGGAAGAAGAATAATTTATTTTTCAATTTAATTCTGTTCCTCTAGGCCCCTAAAGAAGTATTTCAGTAGGAAGAGTTGTCCTCAAACTTTTTCAGTGGTGTAGTGGCTGAAGTTATGATATTTTATGGGTGTAAATTTTATAATAAGCAACTGTACACAGTGAGACATCATGATAGTTACTATGTGAGTTATTTGGAACAGTGTTCCACTGGATATGGGGAACAAAATTACTAGAAACTTGATTTTCCATATATTTTAAATCTCATCTGTTTTAAGTTCTATTTCTATATTTGGTAATATTCATAATAATTAGTAAAATGGCATGATATAATACTTATAAATAAATAACAATACGACTGCTTGTTCAAATTTTCTTTACTGCTGGTATGGTATGTGAGAGCAACATATATTTTGGAAACCACTGATCTGGAAAGTAGTTTTTTAATTCTGCGATTTGGGACAGAGGAAAGGAATTGTAAATCTCATAGCCTGTCAGAATCCCCACACTTCACTGTGTACTATTTCAACATTATTATGTATAAAGTCTCATCATTCTTGCAGTTTTCAATAACAGCAGAGGTAAATTTTAAATGTTCCCACCCCAATCGTCCTTTCAAGATTGATTGAAGTAGGGAAGCAGGTTAAGCATTTTTTCTAAGTCATTGATAGTACCTGGGAAGATTTTATTTCTCTCTGTTTTGGAAATGGAAAATAAGATACAAGATTCTGTCTTTCCCTTTTGAAAAATACAAGCTAGACATCAGGGGACAACAATGCCCAAATTTAACCTTGCCCTTGTCCCTCCCTCAAACCCTCCGTTGAAATAAGGATATCTAGAAGATAAGGAAGACATGTTGTCATTGGAGGCATGTAATATGACATAAGGTTTTAGAAACTGGTGAAAGGGAGTGGGTGGTGTATCTGTATGTGTATATTTGTGTGTGTGTGTGTGTGTGTGTGTGTGTGCATACTCTCACTCATGTTCGAATAGGGGAGCTGACATTCATTGTGTTTCTGGTGTCTGACAGCCTCCTTACCCTGGACACTCACCATCCGATTTCACTTTCATCCAGGCAAAATAAGGGAGAAGAGAATTTCTTGCCCCTCTCATGGTAAAAATTTTGGACAAGTAAAGAAAGGATAGGGTGAAATGTTAAGGTGCTGTGGTATCCCATGTTGATCCCACCCTAGTGTCCCACTCCATAGACTTATAAGTATTTTGTACTTCTATACATTTCTATGTATGCAAGAAAGTAAATATATAGGTATATACTCTTTCCACAAAGGAGAATCATACATAGCATACAGATGGGAATCATATTACAGATATTGCTATTTAAACTACTTTTCTTCACTTCGCAATAGAACTGTGATATTTTCCATATCAGTATATATAGATTTCCCTTATTCTTTCTAGAGGCCTCATGACATTCAACTGCATGGATTTACTATAATTAATTTAGCTCCCTCCTTATTCAACACTGTAATATCTTCCGTATGTATCTTTGAACACTTATCTAGGGATACATTTATAGAAATGAAATTAATGTTTCAAAATGTATGCATGTTTAAAATTTAGATTTAGCAAGAGTGCATCAATTTATCTTCCCGTAAGTGAGAAATTTTCCAGTGTTTTTTCCCCAAATCCTCATATTGTTTGAATTTTATGGATAAAAATAGCAGTTAATTTTTGCCTTAATTTGTTGTTCTTGAATAATGAGTGAGATTGAGCACCTCCTCGTAAGTCTATTTGTCATGTGCGTCTCCTAGAAATAAGTGGTTTTATAAACATTATCAAGAGTACCTTTTCCAATGAACTGGTTGCATCTCTGTTTTATACTTAGGGTTGCCACAGAAGCCAGAGTGGAGACTGCAGGGATTTTGGGTTGGTTGTTCCATCAAACAGACTGATCACTGAGGAAACAGCAAAAGCTCCACCCAAGTGATTCATCACCCAAATTCAACAGAGGTAATAGAATAACTTACATCGCTCAACCTTTGGGCTATTTAGTTGGCTGTGCGAGATCAATGGTGTCTACCTTCTCTGCTGGATTTTGCTTTGGGAAAGAGATTTATTGCTTAGACCTCATATTACAACACCGTCAGTGGCTTTGGGACCTGATTCCCAATACTCAGAAACATAGAGCAAAATTATTTAACTTCTTGGCCTCAGGTAACAATATCTACTTCATTGAGTTGGATCAGGCATCAAAGTCTGTAGGGATATACTATTATCCACTGCATGAACTATCCTTCCTGTTGTTTTATTATTTTTGAAGTTTTGCTTTGTATTAGATGGTGAAAAGTTGCTTTGTATTACATGGTGAAAAGCTTGCAGCTAGAGGTAAACCAAATGGCAATTTTAAGAGGCATGTGAAATAAAAATGTGACTGGTTATGCATATGGATTATTAGATGTATAATGTATAGTGTAGCTTTCTATATGTAGTGCTACCTAGATTGGGCTCGTGTGCTATTATGAATTTAAAATTTATTGCTATCTTTTTCATGAAGTTTAAATGGTCTGACTAGTTTATATTCTCTAAACATTTCTTGTTTTACTCTTTCATCAGATTTTACTCTTAAAATTCACTGCATGTTCTCTACTGACAAGAAGCAAAGGTTCTGCACGGCTACAGCCTCCCATTAAAAGACAGAGAATCCACATTTTCTCTCATTTTGCTCTAAGACGGCCAGTCTGTTTTATAGTCTCTCCCATACACTTTTCTTTTCTCAAACACATTTCAAAGTATAATATTATGTTTTTAAGAAGTCAGATAATTTTCAGGTAATACAAGTCTGGAGTCCTGCAGGCTTTAAAAAATACAAAGCATTTTTTATAAAAACAACTCATATATAGAACCATTTGCCACATCATCTAAAAATTACAGATATACCTTTGTTAGTTGAATTATTACAGAATTGCTAATATCACCTATTTGTAAAAAGCATTCAAATAAACTTGTTTAGAAGTAATGTGATTTGCTTAAAAAAGTAGAGCAGAATAACACATATATATGTTGGTATAGAATTGATGAAGTATATTTTATGGAAAATAAGACATTTTCAAGATAAATCTTAACAGGGAATTCTTTTTCATGTAAATATCTTATAAATGTACATTATATAGTATTGGAGTTTTTCCTCATAATTTATGGTTTTGAAAACTATAGGGTCTTAGTTAAAATTTACTGATTTGAAGATTCTTATTGAAGTTTTATAATGAGGGTACACTTAACAAAACAAATAATGTATCTCATGTTATTCTTTTGTGTATCTAGTCTGGTCAAATGGAATTATGTACTTCAAAAGTTATTGTGAAAGAAAAATAAAAAAGAATAAGTTGCATGGAATTCAGGTAAAGAATAAGCTTTTACTGATCGGGTAGAAATTACCAACAGCATACTTGCTCCCTGGGCTTTTGTAGTCAGTAGTAGTTTAGAAATATTATTTTGTATAAGAAAGAATATTTTTAAAATGTGTTAAATTGTTCTGTATTGAAGGACATAAGAACATTGAGTGATCTCTAATTCTTGTGAGAGAGAGACTTTGACACTGGGTAGGACCACTTTTATAGTCTATTCATTTATTCAACCAGGATGTATTGAAGCTATCTTTTTTTTATGTTCTTTGTATGCATGCTGCTAGGTACAGAATTTGGAGTGGGTATATTAGTAAAAAGTTCACATTTAGTATATGTTAGCGGTGAAAATGTCAGTGAAGCACATTGCACAGGGGATGGAGAAGCAATCATGTAAACAATAAATGATAATGTAAACAAGGATGAAAGTAGTCATCAAAAGTACAAATGACATAATAGTAACTGCTAATTTCAGTATAGTGTTTTTACTAATTGCTCATCATTAGCTAAAGATTTGACTTTCCATTGTGGATGTTATGCCATCTCCCTAACATCCATTCCTCATCTATACTTACTGTGCAGTTTATAGGTGGAAAGATATCTTTCAGGATTTGTAATCCCTCCCACCCCCAATTCATGATTGGTCTTTTGAGCAGGTCTGAGCCAATTAGCACATGAAATTCCTTTGCCCCTGCAATGGTTCAAGAATGGGCTTTTTATTCACATCTGGACAACAAGCCATGAGAGCTTTCCGGAGAATGTGTGGAAAAGTTCCCTCTAACTATTCTGGGAGAACTTCTTGAAGTGATCATTTTGTTCATTCCTTTCCTTTGGATGAAGAAGATGTAGCCCAATGATAGCCTCTTGTAATTATGAGGGGCAGCCAGCCTTCTGACACCCTGGAAGGCAGAGCTGAGGGAGAAAACCAGATTCTTGATCTCTGGCTTAGTCACTGAATCAAAGTCAGCCTGAAGATTTCCTCTCCTCTGGACTTTCAGATAAGTTAGGTTTTCTCTTATTTTCAGCCAGTCTGAATTAGCCAGGAGTTATCTCTTTTAATCTTCATAATGACCCCTATGAAATAGATGATATTACTGTCATCATTTTAGGGGTGAGAAAACTGAGACCTAGAAAGGTTAAATAACTTGCCCCTTTACCACTATGTGGTAAAGCCCGGACTTTGCCTATGTAGTCTCATCCAGAGACCACACGCCTAAGCAGTATATCCTACAGCTTCACATGCTCTGTGGATGCATAGAGCATGTCAGCCAAGTTGTGGAAAACTTGTCATAATGGTGCAAGCATTTGATCAGGACCTATGGGTAGAGCTTAAATCAACAAGAGATGGAACTGAAGCAACAGCTTTGGAGTAGAGGAGACAAAGTAGCTGCCGATGGCGTCTAGTCCCTGTGTAGTTCCTCAAGGGGACGATAGGGGAAGGAAAGCTTAGGGGTCCCACAGAAGTTAGAAAACAAAGATTGAGATTTGAAAACAATGGCATGACTAGATGGAGGTGGTTAAAAGGAGGAGTCCCAGAAAGGAAATGGTGAAATGGTGGAGGAAGCAGAAAAATTGAGGCTGATACTGATCTACCTGTAGTTCCTGAGATAATGGGATGATGGGACAAAGGGTGTGTTAGGGAAAAAAAAAAATCATATCACCAGATCACCAGGATCTGCATACACTTAAGAGTTCAATATTATCATGATCAGGGAAAAGCCAGGTTTCAGTTTAGGAAATAAGGGAGAGGATGTGTTGCCAGAAGTGTTGGATGAGAATGTGTGTACAAAGGCTCAAAAGAGCATGGTGAAGGGTCACCAGGGGTATGGACAGAGGAGAGACAGGAGAGGATGATTGTGCTGTGTGCAACACAAGACTGGGAGGGCTAGTGAGCTGGAAGCCTGTGCATTTTGGTCACTGTTTCAAAAGGAACAAAGCCAGGAATTGTGGGAAGGGAAGAGGCTGTTTCCAGATTGAACAGCTTCCCAGGTTGCATTTACATATGTGGATTCCTTCACAATTCTAACTTCTAGTTCATGACATCCTGATGGCTGAAGGGAACTGGGGTGGCTATGGCAACCTGAGAAACCTCAAACAATATTAATTTTCACAAACATATGGAGGTTGCAATCCTTTAAAAACAACAACATTAGCAGTGACAGTGGCAACAGAAACAACCATGGTAATTTGTAACTCTCACCTCTGGAGAAGCACAGAGCTGCATATATTATTTTTAATAATCAGTCACAAATGAACTAATTGCTACAATCCTTAAACCTGCTTTTCCTCCTAGCTTTTTTATTATCTGCAGATGTCAAAATGAATGAAATAAATGGACTAGATTTCCTTCAGATGTTTGTTGATAATAATTGCTTGCCTAAAAAAATAAAATAAAAAATTTTATGAGTCTGGCAGCAAAAGGTCCTTTCTGGGTTCTTACTTTAAAGTTTCTTTTTTATCTTGGATTATCTGGTAGAGATTTTTTAGACTCGGCCTTGCTCTTTTTCTGAATCTCCAGTTTAGTGGTTCATTTGAAGAACTGATTAAAATTCATGGTGGGGTTGCAATTAAAATGTACAATCCTGCTCCCTTCTCTAGAGATGTGGATTCATTAGGTCTAGAGTAAAGTCCAGGAATCTGCATTTTAACTGAGTTCTCCAGGTGATTTCTGTGCAGGTGAGGCTGTGAGAAAGAGTTTCAGTTTTCTTGGTGAGCTGGTGGAGCTTGGGATAAGGAGGTGTGTGTTTCTGCTCTGAAAGTTGTTTTAGTTCTTCCTCCAACCCTTGTTTTTTTCCTCTTCACCACAAACCTTTGCTCCTAGAGGTAGAGTATTATGATGGAAAAAGCTTAGGCACAAACTCCAAAAAGAGTTTCTCAGAAATTCTGGATGTGTTTCTTAACACCACGATGCCTAAGGGCTTTAATTGTTTTGTCGTGGATTACAAATTGGCAGTTTATGGGCCAAGTTCAATCTTTAAAAAGCATGAAGTCTGAATTTGCATCCCAGCTTGGGCATTTACTGAAGGTGAACCCCCAGACAGAAGGAGGTCAACTTATTCTGAGTCTCAGTTTCTTCATCTGTTCATTGGCCCTAAGAATCATCCTCAGAGTTCTAGAGATGATATTTAGAGAGTGTCTTATTCAATACCTAGCCCATATTAAGGACTTTAATATTACTATTATTATAACCTTAATTTCTTAGCACTAGCTTGTTGCACTTGCCTGTGGGGTCACCAGCATAGAAGCATTAGCTTACGGAGGATTACATGTGATGTGGGCACACGAGGGGAATTGTTCTGTTCTTCTACTCCTCTCTCTCCCTTTCCCTGTGGCTCCAAAGGAAAGTCCATGAGCCCAATGATGAAGTGAAGAAAGGGAAGTGGTATTGGAGTCTGAACAGCAGAGCAAGAGAATGCATGCAGTGAGATTCTCAGAATTCTCTGACCCCATGCAGGGTGTCACATAAAGTATGATATGTATCTACATTTGTGGTGTCTGCTGGAGGCACTAAATAGAGAAAGTAGACGCTATTGTCTTTGTGTGCCAAGTTGGGTGGGGACAGAGGTTAGAAAAGGCTTCTCTGCTTCACATTGTCTCTTCTGTGTTCTGTGTCCTCTCTCTGTACTATAGACACAGAGACTTGGTAAAATGGTGGGGAGCTAGGGGATGCTCAGAGTTCTGTGTGTACTGCTTGTGCATTCCACAAAACCTGTTACCCATCTGGTGCTTTGGCATGATACGAGTTTCTGGTTTCAGAAATGTCATTGAACAGGGCCCTGTAGATGGGGTAGATATTTTAACTTTTGGCTTGGATTCCAAAAAGAGTTTCTCAGAAATTCTGGATGTGTTTCTTAACACCACGATGCCTAAGGGCTTTAATTGTTTTGTCGTGGATTACAAATTGGCAGTTTATGGGCCAAGTTCAATCTTTAAAAATTTCTACTTTTTACCAGAACTACGTTTAAAAAATAAAATAAGTCACCATTGTAAACAATCAGGCAAAAACAACCAGAAATTTTCACCTATAAATCCAAATTTCCTTTTTTTTTTTTTTTTAATAATCCAAACACATGCAATATTGGCCAAGGAGCAGGGAGTGAATGTTCCAGTTTGCTACAGGCCCTCCTGCTCTTCATGCTTCTTTCCTGGCCTTCAGAGGCACTGGGTTTGTGATCTCAGAAGTGAGAGTACCAGATCTAGACTCAGTCTTACCAGGTCTGAGTGCCCCGTCTTCCTCCAATGTAACTCTGGGGAAGCTAGTTAATCTTTGTGTTGTTTTCTCATCTGTGCACAAATATTTATTGCTCACAGTTCTGGAGGCTGGGAAGTCCAAAATTAAGATGCCAGCAGATTCCATGTCTGGTAAGGCACTCCTGGTTTGCCAAAGGTTGTCTTCTCATTGTAGCCTCCCATGGCAGAGAGAAAGAGAAAGAGAAGTAGAGAGAGAGAGAGGGCACTCAATAGAGCACAAGAACGCACATGTATGTGCACTCTGCTCTCTTTAATCATTAAGGGCACTAATAACATTCGTGAAGGCTCTACTCTCATGACCTAATTATCTCCCAAAGGCTTTATCTCCAATACCATCACATTGGGGATTTAGGCTCCAAAATATAAATTTTTTTGGCAACACACAAACATGCAGTCCATAGCAGATGATGATAATAGCTACATCGTAGGGTTGTCAAGAGAGTCACATTAGGAGAGATAAGAAAGTTAAAATACTTATAAAGACTATAGAACATAGTGCCAATAGTAATTAACTGTAATTATCATTATTATTGTTGTTGTTAAGTTATCTGGGTTTGTTGTTTCATGAACAATCTAGACTGATATCTGTGGGATGGTCCCAGCCACTCACAGAGAGAATAAATTTTCACTAATTAAATGAAGATTTTATGACTATTGTTTTCTGCCATATATGAGGATATTTTAAAAATATTCCTACTGAGTATTATTTCTTATTGAATGAAAACAAAAATAAAATGAAAGAGAATAAAGTAGTATATGAATCTTTTTATTATGCAAAATTTCAAAAACACAAAATAATTTTAAAAAGTTGAATGAACATTTGTATAACTTCAACCTAGATTCAACAATTGACATTATACAATATTGACTTTCTTTCTATCTTTTAAATTCGATTTCATGATTTGCAGAAATCAAAACTCTTCACTCTAAATCCTTTTGTGTACTTCTATTAATAAAAAATTATTTGTATACAATACTGTTATACTTAGGAAAAAATAACCTGAATTTCTTATTACTTAAGCAATCCATATGTAAATGTCCCCAGTTGTTCTGAAATTATCTTTTATGATTTTTTTTAAAAAGGGTTGAATGAATGTTCACATGGTACAACAACTCTTAATTTCTTTTAATCTAGAGAAATCCATCTTCTTTTATTTTAAAGTGAGGCACAGTTGATATAAAACTGCATATATTTGAAGCATACAATTTGATAAGTTTAGATATGTATACACCAAGAAACTGTCACAATCAAGACAATGAACATATACATCATCCTCAGAGCTTCTTCTTCCTCTTTCTAAGCTTTCCCTTCTGCCCCTCCCCTACTCTTCTCCTCCATCACCTGGCAACCACTGATATTTCTGTCATTAGAGATAAGTTTGCATTTTCTAGACTTTCATATAAATGGAATCATGCAGTGTGTACTATTTTATATCTGGCTTCTTTTGTTTGGCATAATTATTTTGAGAGTCTCCCATGTTTTTACATGTATCAATATTTCATTCTTTTGTTGCTGTGCAGTATTCTATTTGTGTATATATCACAATTTGTTTAATCATTTACCTGCTGATGGACATCTGGACTGTTTCTACTGTTTGGCTTTTTACAAATAAAGCTGCTGTGAATATTTGTGTGTGAGTCTTTGTATAGACAAATGCTTTTTCTGTCTTGAGTATATTTCTAGATTGGAATGGCTGAATCATATAGTAGGTATATGTTTAACATTTGAAAGAACTGCAAAACTGTTTTGCAAAGTGGTTATAGCATTTTACATTTTTACCAGCAATGTGAGAGAGTTCCAGTTCCTTCTTGCCAACACTTGGTTAGGTATGTTTTTTCAAATGTAGCCGTTATAATGTCTGGGCCTCAATCTTTCTTTTTTCTTTCTTCCATTCTTTTTTTCTTGCTTGCTTTCTTGCATTCTTACGTTTTTTTTTTTTT
>VBSM01003214.1:11492072-11538628 GCA_008086735.1 Cheirogaleus medius | reverse complement strand
CCTACCCCCCAGCCCTGGGCCTACTGTCCAAGCAGAGTGGAAACTAGGTTCCTCTGGACCCAATTGGCCCTGTGTGCACAGCAGGAAATGTACCCCAGGACACAGCAGAAGTCATAAGAAGGGCACAGTCTGCAGCAGGGGCAGCAGCCCTGCCCCAGGTTCCTGGGCAGGACAGCAGCTGACCCGTCTCTAGCCAGGCAAAAACATCCACAGCAGGAATCCCTAGATACAAAACTGACCAAATACAATATTTAGTTGCTAAAACAAGGAAACGCTTCAGCTAGTTTCATTTCCTTCCTTTTCATTGTGTGTGTCTGGTTTTTGTTTTTCATGACATTCATTTTTTGATGAGGCCAAGAAAGTTGTCTTACAGAACAATCTACATTTGAAAGTGTTTCAGAGAATGCTTTGTTGGGCCCCTTTATTTCACAGTCTTTGGGAGGCATTTGCTTTTTAAATTCTTTCATTAGTTATTCCAGGTGAGGATGGATATAAGGCAGGAGGCATTTGCTCATGGCATGGTGTTAGGAATTTATCTTGCAAAAATTTATTCTGGAAAAGAAACAATATGAAATCTTTTTTAAAAATTCTAATCCTATAAGAAAACTCAAATTTCATCCAGCTTTAGACTTCAGTATAGGTGTGGAATATCTTGAGTGGCATACCAATTTTGGTTGAATTGCATTTTTATATGATAGGCTTCACTTTCTTAAGCTAATATGTCAACAATTGATATCTGAAGCAAAAATAGTTATAAGAATTCTCTTTTCTTTCCAAGGAAAATTGACTAAACAGAAAAAATATTTAAAAGGCCTAGAGTTCCATTTGCTTAATGCTTTATGTTTTGGGTCCTGACTGGGACAAAATAATGGATTGTGAAATGTTTGACTCGAACATGCTTTCCTTTTGACTAGTTCATGCGGTAATAATGGCCAGCTATCTGTCACGAATGCACTTTAGAAATGTTGCCTCGTGTGGTAGAATATTTGTAGGTAAATTGATAATAAGGATTTTTGGAGTCATAAAAGAAATACCTATGAGAAAACTAAAAAACCTTAAAACATGAATGAGAACTTCTTTCCTTGTTCACTTTTCCTTTATCTTTTAAAAAAGTTATAAACTCTGCAGTTAAAATGAATCCTTGAAGCAAATTAGTAGATGGGTAAGGTTTAATATTTAAAACCTGGTCTCTTGAGAGTTTCTAAGCTACTTAAAGTTCACCTAACTTCTATTATATTTTATGCTGTGATGAACCAGAAATCAGAAGAGTCTGTTTTGCTTATTGATATGGAATTATTTAATAAGCCAGTGATCTTCGTGGACATACCCACATGGCATTACCTTGAAAACTGAAAACTGTCATATCTTTTTGGGATACAGATGGTTAGGGGAAAGCTTTAAACTAAACTGAAAGAGTCGTTATATAACAACAAGAATATCCCCTTTCTTTTGCAGGATGAGTCAAATTTTCTAAATGGCAGTGGGTCATAATATGTCATAGCTAAAATGGATATAAGATACCATAGCAATAAAATGTCTAACAATTACTGAGTATTTTCCTATATATCAGGTGCTATACTTTACATGCTGTATTTTATTTCATTCTTCCAGCAGATCTATTATTTCTCCCATTTTAATAAGGAATTGAAAACTAAAGAGGTTAAGGAAGTTGATTAAGGTTATACAACACATGTGCTCAACACTTTCATTTTGGAA
This sequence comes from Cheirogaleus medius, assembly GCA_008086735.1. NCBI lineage: Eukaryota > Metazoa > Chordata > Mammalia > Primates > Cheirogaleidae > Cheirogaleus > Cheirogaleus medius. The sequence continues at coordinate 11,536,912 of VBSM01003214.1, read as the reverse complement.
GTATGGGTTGATTAGGTACTTTCAAGGTCATGTGTAAGTAGCAATTTATTAAAAATCATTTTTGGACATAGGACTTAGAAATCTAAAAATTTCTAGTTGCCTAACCACAATTGTTGGTTTTCAGACCTTTCATGATTTAATATGCCTGTTGAGAAATCTTTTTCCTATTGCAAAGGCTTATAATGTGTGCAGACTCCAGAGCCTAACTTGACTCCCCTGTAAGATGCTTACTGAATGAGCCACAGAAAATTCTGTGTTACTGAAGAAAAATTAGGTGATGCCTTGTGTGAATAAGTGTTATGTTAGTTGCTGAAGTTGGAGCTTAACGCTTGTTAGTCTTTTTCAGCTCTCTGTATAGGTCACGTCTATGTCTAATATAGCAGCTGGCAAGAAAAGGGATAAACAGAAAAAATACAGGCAGAACAAATAATTTGTCAAACAACTTCCTCTAAGCGTTAAAAATTGATTAATTAAGATAAATTATATCAAGTGTCCTGAATTTAATATGAGAACTTCATTAAAGGTAATAAAGCTTTGATTAGCTTCGCCGTGGAAAGAATGTTCCGTAGGCAAAATGCAGGAAGCCTTTTGGCCTTAGCTCATGTTGCTTTTGGATCCTGTTGATGGACACTAATCTCTTCCCCTTAATGTAAAAATCCCATAGGCTGTGATGGTTGTGAGAATTAACACTCATGGATATGCTCAATTTTCAAGAAGCTTCCAATAATATTAAAAGCAACATCACAAAAGAATAGCAATACCAAAAAAGGATTTTTGGTAAGAGAGGAATAGTAATAGCTTTCTCTATTCCAGATTTTGGGCTGTTACCACAACTTTGTAAGTTGATTATAATGCAAATGGTAATTCTTATTTGACAGGTGAGGAATATGAACATTAGAAAAGTTAAGTAATTTAGCCAAGTAACTCTGCCACGATATGCAGAGATGTGACTAAACCCCAGGTCTGCCTGAACTCCAAGTCCCGTTCTCTGAATGACTATGCTGTGCCTTCTTATTTACAATGCCTTAAATAAAACATAAATGGTAAATTTGCTTAAACATTTCTCCCTTTTAAACAAAAGTTTGTTCCAATTTTCTAAGTCATAATTAAGCTGTCATGTATTTGAGAAATTACCAGTTTGAGAGAAATTATAGGTGCAAACAACTGAGAATTACAAATACATATATTGCATTAGTAAAGATCACAGCAGGAAAGAGATAGCATACTCATATTGGGTAATTTGAGAAGAGTTTAATAAAGGGATTTTTATAAGAGGCACTAAGTCAGGGTTAGTGTCTTAGTCTTCTTGGATAGCCATGACAAAATAATATGGACTGGGTGGCTTAAACAACAGAAATTTATTTTCTCACAGTTCTTGACTTTGAAAGTCTGAGATCATGGTGCCAGCATGGTCAGAGTTTTGACAAGGGACCTCTTTCTGGCTTGCAGATGGCTGTGTTCTTACTGTATTCTCAAATGGCAAGAAGACAGATGAGGCTGAGGGGGGAGTGGGGGAGAGAGAGAGAAAGAGAGAAGGAAAGCTCTGGTGTCTCTTCTTATTAGGACACTAATCCCATCATGAAGTTCCTACCCTTAAGACCTCACCTAAACTTAATTATCTCCCAAAGGCCTCATCTCCAAATACTATCACACTGTGGGGGGTAGGGCTTCAATATATTAATGTTGGGAGGACACAATTCAGCCTATTGAAATTATTGAAACCACAATAGATACTTAGGTACCCTGAGGCTAGAAACATTAGGGAGTGAAGGAGCTGGGGAGGTTTTGGCCATTACTCTGGAAAGGGAGAGAATGAATAGGGGGTGGTTATCTGACAGGAGTTTTAACCATAGTGAGGCATGCAGCCAGCAACTACTGCATCCTAAAAGGAATGAGGCCTTCACTCCTCTGCCTCCCTCTGATTTTGTCCTAGTGTTTCTCAGTGGTGGAAGCTAAAGAGAAAGGAAGCCCATTGATGGAGTCCATACGTATCAACTTCTCAAGGCACAGAGAAGAGCAGAAAAGGAAGGAGAATGGATCTGGAAGGGCAAAGGGAAAATACAAATTTATAGTCTACTTTTTCTTATAACTAACCACTTTATCTAGTGTAGACCTTCCTATCCATCCCTCTCCCCTTATCTTGCATTCCTGTCTAGCATTTCATTATCTCTTCTGTACCACTTACTACAATGGGGAATCATCTTGTTTATTTGTCTTTGTATATTTTGTGTTTGTATGACACCCTTCACTATGAGTTTCTAAGGGCGGGGACTTCTGTTGTTGTTGTGTTCACTGCTCTGGTTGTCATCTTCTTTTCCTTAGGTACCTGAAGAGATTATACTTCCTTTCCCATTACGTTTGGATGGAGTCATAAGGTTTGTTTCAGCCAATGAGTTGTGAGAAATTTTTAACCACTTATGCAAAGCACTTTAGAACTATTTTTTCCCATTGCCATAGTGACCAGCAACACTTAGGATGGTTGCTGCTCTGTCAGCTGGTACCAGGAGTAAAATGGTAGCCATGTGGGATGAGGGAGAAATAGACCTTTGTTTTTAACGTCACTAAGATTTTGGGATTGCTTTTTACCAGAATATAACATGCCCCCAACCCTGACAGATCATTATTTGCAGAAAGAATGAACAAACTTGTCCTTTTAATTTGGGCAGAAACTTTGTAAAGCCTGTGATTACCAAAATAGCTAATTTACATAATTTTGGAACTTTAGCTAGTCAATATGTCCTTGTTGTGACCTTAAAATTCACAAGTTTAATATTATTTCTATCTCACAGTAGAAGCATTTCTAAATATAATTCTTATTAATACCAATGCTCTTTTGCATATTGGAATGACATTCCAGCCCTTGAAACTGTAAGTTTGAGTGAGAATAACACATGAAAGACAGATCAGAATCAGACAGGCAGCCTCTCCAGGGAAGATAGAAACTAATTTGAGTTTTGAATTTATCCTTTTGATATTCTATTATTCCCAACAATAGTGAATAATTTTATGATGGAGAATTGAAGCTGCCTAGGCCTGTTCTATTCTCTCCTGTCTAGTCCACTCTTGTTATTCAAATGTGAATCTCATTTATTGCCTTTATTTCTTGACAAATAGGCCTATAGACATGTACATTGCTTTTGTCCTGAATGTTAAACAGGGAGAAAAAGGTTTTTAGTACAGCAAATTTACAAAGTGTGTGAAAAATTTGAAGTTGAGTGCATGAAGTCAAGACCATGCTTTAGTTACCTATGTTACTTCATCTTGCTTTGGGTAAGGGGTTTTTTTTCTATTGTAGGTTTAAATTAAAGCAAACTAATAAAATATTAGCCAACTGCTGTTATTGGTAACAACTGTTAACCAATGTGTGTGTGTGTATGTGTGTGTGTGTTTAATTCTTTGGGGGATATGCTACAGATGCAACGTTTATCTGTCAGTTTCACTGAACAGTTTATAAGCCTATTGCCTATCCCAGAGTTGGGCAAAGTGGGATCAGACATGAATATGGACTTGAGTATCTTGTCCAGTGGGTTTAAAGACCACCATTTTAGCACCAGCTCAAGAATCATATATGTAAATAGCCAGAGATGTTCAGAATGAGCTCTAGGATATATAAAACATAAAAGGACTTTTCTAAGTAACGTTATAACTGAAGATTAGTTGGATGTATTACTCAAAAAAGGACAAAAAGTGACTAGATCTTATTGACTCTTGGGTGACAAAATAAGATAATCAAATGAAATTGGAGTAGAAGAGTTGTAAATAGTATAGGGAGAAATCTGGGTGCTGCATAAAAGATGGACTCATGGTTGAGTAAAGAACAAGATTTCATGTTTGTTTTGTTTGGTGGAGTTATGGGAAAGGCCTTTGGAAGTGGGTGTTATTTTTGTTTGTTTCATCCATGAGAAATTCAGGCAAGTAGATTCCTGTGAAGTAACTTCCATTGCATTCAAACCTAACTGATTTCCATATATTTTTCTTTAAATTTGTAATATTCATTTTACTAGTAGCAACATTTATTATATGTTACCATATCAGTTTTTAAAAATTTATTCATTAATTGACAAATAAAAATTGTATATATTTATGATATAAAATATGATGTTTTGATTTATGTATACATTGTGGAATGGTTAATTAATTAATTATTTTTGGAATGGTTAATTTATACTGAGAGTTGATACAAAGTCTCCATGTTGGTGGCAGCTCTATTTTTGCTTTTGTTGCCTGTGCTTTTGGGATCATATCTAAAAAATCATGCTCAGATTAATGTCAATTAATGTCATAGAGCATTGTCCCTGTTTTCTTTTAGTAGTTCTACAGTTTTAGGTCTTACCTTTAAGTCTTTAGTCCATTTTGAGTTGATTTTTGCATATGGTATGAGAAGAGGATCTAATTTCACTTTCTGTGGGTGGAGATGCATGCAGTACTATTTATTGAAGAGACTGTTTTTTTTTCCCCATTGTGTGTTCTTGGCACCTTTGTTGAAAATCAATTGATCCTTAATATGTGGGTTTATTTATGGGCTCTCTATTTTGTTCTGTTTATCTAAGTGTTTGTTTTCATGCCAGTAGCTGACTGTTTTGATTATTATAGTTTTGTTGTAGATTTAGAAATCTATTATAGCTTTGTCATAGCATGATGCCTCCCATTTTGTTCTTTTTGCTCAAGATTGCTTTGGCTATTCAGGGTCTTTCGTGGTTGCATACAAATTTTTATAGTTATTTTTTTCTATTTCTGTGAAAAATTCCATATATTCTTATTCCCACTTCACACAGAGCTATCTTTGAGAAAGTAACCCTAACTATTTATTTTTCTACCTCAGTCCCAGCCATCCTTGTCAAATGCTCTGTTAGGGAGATGGAGACAGTTGTTAGATTAGAAGATTAGGAACTAGGAACTGTATATGGGATGAACATGAAGGGAATCTGATACTTCCCAGCTAGCTCTTGATTAGAAGTGAGTATATAGATAGTGGGTTTAATACAAACTTTTCCTACTGAATGGCATCAATCAAATCCTCACTTTTGGGAAATATAAATGCTGGGCAACGAAAGATAATTTAGACTTTTCAGTTCAAGTTTGTTTTATTTTGGAGGACCAAAGACCTGTTTACATTTATTACTATAGTATACACAATATTCTGTAGCTGGGAAAAACAGAGCTGGCATGACTATGCTATTACAAGTAATTTCACCTTCTACTTTATGATATTATGGATATTTGGGACAAGCTTTTATCATTTTATGTAACAGATGGGTACTTTTCTTGGTGACTCTAAAGCCCCTGGTTGGTTGGACTTGTATATGTTAACAATATGTATTGCATCCATTTAACGGAGAGCTCTAAATTATTTCTCTATCTCCTTTTTAAAAAAAGAAAAACATACAAACCTACTCACTGATATGTACAAAACAACCTAATATTAACCATCTACATTTATAGGATAATATTATTGCTGATCAAAGTCTTCTTGCAGTGTTATAAGAACTGAGTTACTAAGAAAGATTAAATCATGCATTCCATCTATCTATCATGTGTATAGTCAGAAATTATGGAATTAAAGCATCTTCTGCCTTAATATTTCACTAACTAGGCAATTCAATTAACCATAGTTTCTCAATGTTTGAGCTTTCTGTATAGTGTTAAATAATTAGATTAGCTGATAAAATATCCAATTAAAATACAAAATGAAATTTAAGGCTGTAGCACAAAAAGGGCATATCTAACCAGTTATTTATTATCATTAAAACTGTGTTTAAAAGTAGCTGTTAGAATATATTTTTGTCATCAGTTTTTATTCTTGTATGATAAGGCAGAAAATGCAGGCATTCATTTAATGTACTGAAAATAGTCTTGAAATATTGGCTAAGTGGGTACATAATTTTGAATCTCTGAGTGTGTTAATTTTATCATCATTCTAGTGTTAGTATCCCAAAAATCAGAGTTCCACAATGATTCGTTGTAATGTAAAGGCAAGTATTGTTTCTGTTTGAAGTTTTTTTTTTTTTAAGATGTGGTGCTCCTGTGACATGGGTTTCATGGCATTTACTTTGTCAAAGCTTACACTGGAGGTATGGTTGGAACCTGTGATAGTTGTGTGTTGATGGCTGTTAGGTACTGTGTGAAGAATATAGAGGGTGAGTTCTTGATGAGTTGTGTTTGAAATGGAATTTTAAGTAAAGTTAGTTCTAATCAGGGACATGAAACTCTCTGATACTCTTGGTGGTTGGGCATTTCTTTGCTTTGAGATAGGTCTGTTTCATATTAACTCTAAAAGAGAACTTCTATATGAGACGACTTGGGTTAAATGCAGGCTGAAGAAAATTGTGATTCAATTGTACTTTATTCCACATGATGATTATTTGGAAAAACTCAGTCAGACTCTTCCTTTTTTGTCTACACATAAACAAAATTACTTCAATTGATCATTGTTGGATTGAGTAGACAAATCCTCCAATATGGATTAATCCAATGAGAATGAAATAGAAGAGGTGAGCTCATGTTGACAATTGAGAGAAATTAGCCCTTGGCAAATAGCATTGTTTGTTTTGAAAATGGATAACATCTAGATTCATTGTTTCCTCGGCCTTCTCCCTTCTATCCCTGTTAGATTGATGTGTCCATCTGTCAACCTGAAGAAGTAAAAGAACGTTGCATATATAATTAGTGTGTAACTTATTGACAACTGTAAATAAAGGTGATCTACTTTTTCAGAATATTTTGGAAAAGATGCTGAAAATTCCCACTGAGTTGTTTGCTCCTTATCTTCTACCACTGCTCCAATTAATGGTTCCTTCCCTTATTATCTACCTCATGGAACCCTAAGAATAGAAACAAAATTAACTTTTTCTGCTTTCATTTCATATTGCCCTTTGTGGTAGATCTATGGTGTGCTACCGAAATTCCCTGCTTGCTCTCCTCTTTTCCCAGCATTCTCTACTTTTAGCATCAAGGCACTCATCCACTCAGCTGTTATTTTAGAGAGTGAGTTAAGATTTATAGTATATATGTTTAAATTCTCTACTTTATTGACAGCTCACAGCTAAGTGCCTACCAAGAAATTACCTTCAGGAAAGGAAAGTCTCCTTGTCCAAGATTATGCCCCCTTTTTAGGAGCAGCTCATCCAAAGACTAGTAAATGTGAGGCATAAGGGCTTCATTCTCTTGTTTTTATTTTGAATATCCCAACTTCAGAGCTCCCCATGGGATCAGCTGAGGTCTCTCTTACAACTGCATCAAAGTTCAGTTTCTTCTTCTGCCCAGTACTCTATCCTCCCTTCACTCCTCTTGGATTTCATCTTGAAAGTATTCCTTAATAAAGTACTTGAGTGAAAATCTCAATCTGAGAGTCTGTTCCTGGTGAACCTGACCTAAGACAGTGGGTACCAGCAGATTGTAAAGGAAAGGCATACTGTAAAATGAGATTTTGTTTCAGTCTTCTACATGTGGCTATCCAATTTTCCCTGCACCATTTATTGAATAGGGATTCTTTTTCCCAGTGCACATTTTTGTCTGCTTTGTCAAAGATCAGATGGCAACGTAGGATGGTTTTATATTTGGTTCTCAGTCCTGTCCATTGGTCTCTGTCTCTGTTTTTGTGCCAGTATCATGCTGTTTTGGTTACTATAGTCTTGTAGTATAGCTTGAAGTCTGGTAAATTAATGCCTCCAAATTTGTTCTTTTTGCTTTAGGTTGCTTTAGCTATACAGGGTCCACTCTGGTTCCATACAAAGCATAAAATTATTTTTTCTAGATCTGTGAAAAATGATGTTGGTATTGCATTGAATGTGTAGATCACTTTGGGTAGTATAGACATTTTAACAATGTTGATTCTTCTAATCCATGTGCATGGTATGGTTTTCCATCTGTGTTTGTCTTCTACTATTTCCTTCCTCAGCATTTTGTAGTTCTCCCTGTAGAGGATTTTTACCTCCTTAGTTAAATATAGTCATAGGCACCTCTCGCCTCTCACAAAAATCAACTCACAATGGATAACAGACTTAAACCTAAGGCATTAAACCATAAGAATTCTAGAAGAAAATGTTGGAAAAACTCTCATAGATGTCAATCTAGGCAAAGAATTTATGAAGAAGACCCTGAAAGCAATCACAGCATCAACAAAAATAAATAAATGGGACCTGATCAAATTAAAAAGTTTCTGCATAGTCAAAGAAACTATCATTAGAGCAAATAGGCAACCTACAGAATGGGAGAAAATATTTGCATGCTATACATCTGATAAAGGATTGATAACTAGAATCTATATAGAACTTGGGAAAATCAGCAAGAAAAAAATCAAACAGCTCCACTAAAACGTGGGCAAAGGACATGAACAGAAACTTTTCAAAAGAAGATAGACTAATGGCTAACAAACATGTGAAAAAAATGCTCAACATCTCTAATCATTAGGGAAATGCAAATCAAAACCACAATGAGATTCACTTATCCCCAGTGAGAATGGCCTTTATCAAAAAGTCCGAAAACAATAAATGTTGGCATGGATGCAGAGAGAGAGGAACACTCATACAATGCTGGTGGGACTGCAAACTAGTACAACCTCTGTGGAAAGCAATATGGAGATACCTCAAAGAGCTACAAGTAGAACTAACATTTGATCCAGGTATCCCATCACTGGGCATCTATCCAAAAGAACAAAAGACATTCTATAAAAAAGACATCTACACTCAAATGTTTATAGCAGCACAATTTGCAATTGCAAAGATGTAGAAACAACCCAAGTGCCCACAAATACATGAGTGCATTAATAAAACATTGTATATGTGTACCATGGAGCACTACTCAGCCATAAAAAAATGAACTACCTATTGTATTATCCTGGATGGAACTGGAGCCCATTCTTCTAAGTAAAGTGTCACAAGAATGGAGAAACAAACACCACATGTACTCACTATTAAATTGGTACTCATTGATCAATACTTATGTGCACATATGGGAATTAACTTTCATAGGAGTTGGGAAGGTGGGAGGGGAGAGGAGGGGCTGGGTAAATCTATACCTAACAGATGCAGTGCACACTGCCTGGGGCTTGGGCACACTTGCCAGGTGGTGCAAAGGCAATTTATGTAACCAAAGTATTTGTACCCCCATAAACTCTGAAATAAAAATGAAATAAATAGCTAAACAAACAAATAAATGAGAAACTGGTGGGAGTGTACAAAAGGTTCACAAACTGAACAATTGATTAAGTCAGTCTACAAAGGCTGAAATCTGTAGCCACAATATGCAACAATAAATTTCTCACTTTCATGTTAAAAAAAAAAAAAGAGAATTTAGAGTTGATTACCTGGCAGTCAGCTGGCAATAAGGACCCCATTGCTGATGGTATGTGGAGTATAGATAGCTTGTGGTATGGTGTAGCAGTGCAATTATTCAAACTTTCATTGGTGGTGAACCAAGATCAGATACTGGTACAAGGAAATCCACTAGAAGATTCAATATCTCAGAGATCTTAAAGTTTTAGGGGAAGTAGTAGTTATAAGGGCTGTGGAATTGAATATCTCTTGCTGAATACCATAAATACAATGGAGAAAGACAACAAAAGAATGAGGGTGATTGATCACTGACTTGATTTATGTGTGAAAGTCAAAGAGCATCAATAGATACAGAGAAACTCTAAGAAAACAGTGAGTATCAGGACAGAATGGGGCTCCCTGAGAACAGAGCTATAAGAGAATTTGAATTCTCAAGGCCAGCAATTCTGCTGTGCAGGGTAAGGATACTGGTTAGGAAGGAGTAAGATATTGAGTCTTGGGATGGGGACATTTGAGTCAAAATACCTGCAAAAGATAAAACTTTTGATCTCCCTGAATTCTCTAGGCCTATAGAAATAGCTCCCTCTGTCCTATTAAAAGCTAACACAATACCCTTACTTGAAGATGATACCAAAATTAAACTACCCAAATCAACTTTCTTTTGGTTAGTGTTGGCAATATATATCTTTTTCCATTTATATGCTTTTAATCAATTTTTGTTTAAATATTTTAAGTGAATTTCTTGTAAGGTGCATATAGTTGCATCTTGTTTTTTTCCTCTAATTTATGATCTCTACTTGTAATGAGGATTTTAGATTATTTACATATGATGTGATTATTGATAGGGTTAAGTTCATCTTCTATATGCCCCATATGTTCTTTGTTTTGTTTTCCTCTTTTTCTGCCTTCATTTGGATTAATTGTGTTTTTTTATGATTCCATTTTTTCTCTTTTGTTGGAGTATTAGCTATAACTGCTTTTTATTTTAGTGGTTGATTTTGGGTAAAATATACATGTTTACGTTACAATCTACATTCAAGTGCTATTATACCATTTCATTTATAGTGAAAATAGTATAAGAATTTTAATGTAGTATTTTTTTATTTTTTCTCCTCCCAACCATATGCTGTTATTGTCATACATCTTACTTATACATATGTTACAAACCCCACAATACAGTGATATGTTTTTTCTTCAAATAGTTAATTATTTTTAAAAGGTGTTTAAATAATAGGAAAAAAAGCACATATACTTACCCATGTACTTACCATTGTACTATTCTTAATTCTTTTGTGTAGGTCCATATTTCCATCTAGTATCATTTTCCTTCTGCCCCAAGGACTTCCTTTGCCACTTCTTGCAATGAGATCTGCTCTTGATAAATTCTTTCAGATTTTATATGTCTGAAAGAGGCTTTATTCATCTTTAGTTTTGAAAGATATTTTCACTGGGTATATAGTTTTTGGTAGACAGTTTCTTTCTTCCCATACTTCAAAGATGGACTCTCAGCTGTGTCTCCTAAACCCAGGGATCACTGTCCTTTGTTGCCTTATGTCCAGTGTGTTGAAAACTGTGGTTTTATATGTTTTATCTATTCTTGTGGTTGTTTCAGGCAAGAGTGTAGGTTAAGTTTCTAATTTTGTCTTGGCTGGAAATAGACGTACTTTGTGTTATATATTAATGTACATCAGAGAGCATCTGTACAGAAGTGACACTAACCAACTAAGTAGACAACAATGATTTAGACAGGTGATGTCATATTAGCCACTCTAGTGCTATAAGTAGCCATGGTGGCTAAGATGGAGGTTATTCATGGCCCCCACAGCTTGGGCTTCACCTACCTAGGTTAATCCAGCTATGCTGCTGCTTAAGGTCTAAACTGCTTAAGGCCAGTAGCAGGGACAAGTGCTAAGCCTTTGATATGACTCTATTCCTTGAGGAGACCAACTAGCCATTTGATGATTATTATAAGTTGATTATATTCAACTCCTTCCATCCTGCAATGAGAAGAGATTAATATTGACTAATATTAGAATATATTTTTGGGTTTGGTTTAGATTTTCCTGCCCATAGGGCTCAACCTAACTTTGCTTTCCATGGGTTAGAAGTGTTTGATTCATGGATATGGTATCCCACATAATGTTGCCTCAGACAAAGGAACTCACTTTATAGTAAAGGAGGTACAACCGGGAACATATGACCATGATATCTACTGCTCTGTCTTATACCACACCACCCAGAAAATACTGGCTTGCCAGAGTGATGGAGTGATGAATGAACAGCTTTATAAAGGTTTAGGACATCTTATACATTTTTAATCAATAACGATGATATGGTACTGTATCCCTAAGCTACATAGGTTTGGGACCCAAGGAGTGGTAGTAGGAGTTGACCAGATTTTTATCACTTTCAATCACCTTATTATGGAATTTTTCTTTCTTATCTCCACAACTCTGGGCTCTATGGGTCTAGAGATTATGGTTCCCAGAGGGAGAATGCTTTCACCAAGAGACACAGCAAGGGTTCCATTAAATTCTATGGCTGATGGTCTAGTCACTTTGGAATGCTTGTGCCAAGAAATCAGAAGGCAAGTAAAGGAAGCACCATTGTAGCAGGGATAATTGACTATCATCATCAGGAAGGGGTAGGACTGTTGTCATTCAGTGAACCCAGATGATCTGCTAAATGACTCTGCCCAATTTTGACCATAAGTAGACAAGTGCAGCTACCACAGTCTGAGAAAGGCACGGTGAACAGGGTCTTATACTCTGGTTCTTAGATTGACATAGGTGTGAACAGAGGGGGAAAGGAGTCTAGAATTGGTAGCAGAGGAAGGAGATGATGCATATCAGTTGAGGCCCTGAGAAAAGTTAAAGTGGTAGAGGGGCTGTAATTTATCCCACTGATTTTTTACTTGCAAATGTCTCTAGGAAAAGAGAACAACCAGAATCCTTGAGGAAGTGTTCCCAGATGAGGTGAACTTAATTACTACTGATAGATTTGGGTTGAACGAGGGGTAGACCCATGAATGTGGTGGTGTGCCAGCCAGGTCACCCACTTCAGTATCAAGGCACCCATTCCCCCAGCTTCTGGAAATATTACCTGCTGAGAGGGCACACCTGAGTCCCTCCCAGGACCTGCCCTCAGTAGAGGGCCATTGCCTCACCTATGGTTTTGTCTATTCCCCAGAAGCAACCTACATCCAATTACTGAACAATGTAGGGGCATAAAGACCTGATATACCTGCCTTGTTCAGGACAACTTAGAAGACTAGACTAGTTCCAGAGATCCCTATGGGATTGGCTAAGTCCAGCTTTTTCAGAGTTCAACTTTTTCCACATCTCACTTGTTTCTTTCCCTCCCTTACAGATATTTATTCTGAAAGCACTTCATAATGAACTTTATGCATGCAAATTTCCATTTCAGAATCTGCTTTCCAGGGAACCTGATTGATAGCATCTTTCCTCACCCTTATGTAATTTTGTGCCCTAAAACCAATTCTCAGCCTTCAGACAATATAGAATTAAGCTTGAGATATTAATATCAGGTCTATATGGAATTGTCATAAATGACTGTTGTTTCTGCCACCCAGAATCCACTCAGTTTTCTTCTTGTAAGTGTGTACTGATTTTCCTCTGGGGATCTACTCCTTTCCCCTCCTACTGTGTGTGCTTAGTGTGGCGTTGACTTATTCCCAGCTTAAGGGATTGACTTGAGATTTAGACCTAACCAGTAAAAATATTTCTTTTCCCTGGCCAAAGTTCAGGAATAAGTGTGTCACTCAATAAAAGCCAATAAAACAAACCAAAACTTACTTGAGCTGCTAAAGAAAAAGGTATGAGCACTTTGCCGACTGGATTTGAACTTGTGAGCTGGTGATCTGTAGCTGCTGCTAATCATTTTGCCCCTTGAGATTCAAGCCAACATTGAAGAAAGTAGAACCAATAGAAGAAGAGAGTTTATGTCCTTATGTTATTATTTGAACCTCTGGATCAAGACATATCTGAAGCAAGCAGATGCTAGCAATTTCAATTATATGGTTTCAATACCTTCCTTTTTAAAAATAAGCCATTTTTGTGCTAAATTTCCTGAAAGGCTGATGGTTGAAGCAGTATCTTACTGAACTAACTCATGGAAACAAAATATTAAATTACTAAAACTGCTTTGGGTGCAGGAAATAACAACATGAAGGGAATTCAGATCTAAAAAATATAAGGTGCCATTTTGAGCACAGCTAGGAGTTCTGAGGAAAGTTTAGGTTGATATTTCCCCCTTTTCTTACAGTATGTTCTATTCTTGCTACCATGATAATTACTGTAATCATATCAGCATGATATAAAAAGCTCCTGCTGTTAATTGTGGAGAAAACAGGAACACTTTGTTATATTTTGTCTAATTATTAAATATGGTATTTGCAAATCCAGAGTCTTCTTCAGGATAGAGAAAAATGTCCCATTTGTTGCATCATGGAATCTTGCTAGGAAAAGTCTATTTTAATCTCTCTGAACCTCCATTTCCTAATCTGTACAATGGGAAAAATTCTTCCCACTTAACACAAAAATTGTAAGGATAAAATGAAATGTACATCCAGGTACTTTATAAATTATACACTACTGAATAATTGGCCGTGGCTATTATTTTTAGGAATGAAGCAAGAAATAAATAAATGATGCAATTCTGAATCTTTAATTTGTTCATAGCAAGCTGAAATGTAACATGATGTTGGCATAGATATCTACTTTTTTACTCATTAAGTAAAATAATAAATCATAATATATCGAAGAACTATTAAGGACTCATTTTCTATTTTTTTTAATTGGGCTTATTTGAAGTCAGATGGATGAGAGTCTCAGTTCTTAAAGATTAATCTTTGGGGTTTAGCAGCAAGCACTATCCAGACTTCCTTTCTGTAACTCCTCCTCACTGTTCTTATATCCTGTTGAGCATGCTTCAATCTCTGAGTTGATCCCAGGATATTGAAATGATCTGCCTGTATGTCAGTTACTTCCACTCAACTGAGAACTCCTTGAGGACAGAGGCTATACCTATTTTAGTAATGTCTTAATACCAAGCAACTCACAGTGATTGACACATTGCTAGTATTAAATGAATATTTGTTAAATTTAAAGTGAAGCTTTTCATTTCATGGTCCTTATATTTCCCCTAATATATATATCACTCGTTCCTTTAGTTTTTAAAGTTAGTACTGATTTGTATACCTGATTAATTTATATTAGTAGAAGCCATCTTGATTATTAGGTCAAGATTCTAGGGCCATACCTGGACCAAATCAGAAAGAGAGTTATTAAATTTATTAGTGATGATTTAAAATACTTTTAATTACAAATGTACTATATGCTTGATGGAAAATTTAAACAATGTAAAAAGAGTAGAGTGTAAAATCTGTTAACTCCTCTTTTACCACCTTCTCTTAATCCCATCCCTTCCCCAGAGAGAATCATTATCATCTGTTTGATGTGTATCTTTTCATATATTTTTCTTTGCATTTAGAATCATGTGTGTACACATGTGTGCACAAATGCACCCTATCCACATGAATGATTTTCACATAAATAATGTCATACTCTGAAGATTGCTTTGGAACTTGCTTTTCTTTCTTTTCTTTCTCAATTGGTGATATATCTGGAATCATTATCCAAATCAGTATATAGAAATTGTTTCATAATTTAAAATGGTGGTATTGCATCTAGAGATAGCATAGTGTAATCATAGTTGATGTATACATATCCTTATTTATAAAATTATTTGTTTTTAGTTATAAAGAGAAGACAATAATATTTTTGAACATGTATCTTTGAGCATATCAGAATTCTGTAGCACAGATTCATGGAAATGTAATTATTGAGTAAAAAGGTATACATATAAAATATATGCCAAATTAGCCTCTAAAAAGGTGCACCAGTTTATACTTCTACCACTGTGACAGTAGTGATCTCTGTACCATTGTCAGCTATGGGTGTTTATCATTTAATTTTACTTTTACCCAACTGATGTGTGAAAATTATATCTCATTCTTATTTTATTTGCATATTCATAATTGCCAGTGAAATTTTCTTGAAGATAAAACTCTTCTTTCTCAGAAGCCCAATATTCTCTACTCCTATTTAGATTGGAATTATTATTTCAGAAATTCAGGCATTAGTAAATGGCATTATTTTTTTAGCAGAGAATGGTAAAAATAGTGCCTCTTTAATAGTTTAAATCTCTGAATTATTTAAAATATCACAATTTAAACTATTCAGTAACTTAGTGAAAAACTAGAAGATATTCTCAATCACTTTCTCCATTTCCAAGTTAACTTCCCTTCTAGATATCCTACTCACTGGGGGTCTGCAATTGGCCATTGCAGTTTGCTGCATTTAATGCAAGGTGGTTCTTTCTACTGGAAGGCTGAGAATTAGATACAATAGTAAGAAAAAATAATGTTCACTATTTTTTATTGAGTCCCTGTTAAATTTTAAGCACTTAAACTTTGTTGCATTTAGTCCTTTCATCAGCCTTCTGAAGACCTTATTATTTATCTCATTTTACACATGAATAAACTGAAGCTCAGAGAAATTAAATTAGTTGTCCAACGTTTCACAATTAATAGGTGTCTGACTCCAGAGCTATGACAAATCTGTGGTTTCTTTATAGTCTAATCCTAGCCTGTTTGTCTCTAATTCATACTCTGTAAACATTTTTCAATGGTCAAATCTCAGGGCAGAGAGAGTGGGGCATTTATAGGCCTTGTCAAGAAAATGTGAGTAAATATTATAATAATCTCTCATCTTGTATCTACCAGCTTTTGTTTACTGCTGTTCTGTGAGAAAAATGAAGGCATATAGAAAATGATTGGGCTACTCTTTTCTCAATTCCTTGAAGGATAACACACTAGTAGCTTTCTCTATACACATAGGAGATAAGTTAATTCTTTAAATATGATGGATGTCTTGGGCCATCAGGGCTAAATGCTCTCCTGAAATCCTTGTTCAGAAGAGCTGATAAACTGTCATCTTCCATGAGTTTCTGTCACTTGAGCAATGTTAATTGTTTAAACTTTAAAAACAGACACAGATGAAAAATGACTCTTAGTGCCCTTGAGATAATATTTCTGTAACTTTTTGAGACCTGAATGTCACTCAAGTTACAAGTCTTTCTAGTAATAAACTTGTTCTACAAATTACCTGAATGTTGATCATTTCAGTTGGCAAATATGTTAAGAAGGCTTATTTTCACTTTCAGCTCTCCTTTACTCAGAGTGTAGGATTTCTAAGAAATTCCACTGGACTATAACCATGTTATGTCCTTCCTGATTTTTTGTCAAAGACTATGTAGTTTCTAATACCTGGGTAGAGGTTCAGAGAGAGTAAGAAAATTGTCCACTGTTTGTGGCTGATAAGTGACAAAGTCTAGATTTTATTTAAGTCTACTGACCTCAAAGCCCTTTGCATTAATCTTTTTCCTAGGGAGCCAAAAAGATTGAGATGAATGCAAATGGATTATTGTCTTCTCATCAGATGGCTAGCTTTATGTTTTGAGAAAGAACCACTCAAAAACAGCAGCAACAGAAACATCAACTTCTAAAAACACCTGGTGAAAATACCAGGCTATAATCTGCTGTAGTGAAAAAAAAAGTAAATCCGTTTTAAACATCCATGAGAATGCAAGGATATAATTTAGATGAGCACTCAGTGAACACAGAAGTTTGCATCTCTTTACTTGTAGTGAGAGGAGAGACTCTTATTGAGAGATATAAGGTTTTTATGAGAGATGCCTCCAGTTATACCCACTTTATGTTTCTGGCTGCCTGAAGGATGGATGATACATCTTTGAGCTCTATAGCTTCTATAGCTTGAAGACATGGAACAGCAAATCAGAAGGGCTTCTTCTATTCTGCATGTAAAATTATTATAAAATTCTATTAAGTTTAGTCCATGCTGTTGGCCTCATTCCTGTCATAAACTGAATATGACTAATGATTTCTCTTCTAAGACTTCTCACTGCTTTACAGTTTAATTTTGAAAAATAGAATAACGCCATCTTTTCTTTGTAAAAACAGGAATCAGACTCTTGGGTTAAAGGTCTTTGTAATCCCCAAACTTATTAAATAACACCAGTCTGTTATCACTGCCATAATACTTCCCCCAATGTCCTGTAACTCAGGGTCCTTAAGAATTCTGGTGAGACAAAGGCAAAACTAGATCAGACTGGCTCCTACAACCTTGGGAGATTTATTTTGAGTTTAATGATAGCAAGATGAGCCCAAAGTAGTAACTTGATAACTCAAAGAAGAAAGATTTTATAATGAGTTTACAGATGATCTCCGACCCATTATGACAATATTTTTCAGTCTCCCAATTTTTCTCCAGTTTTCTCCCAATTCTTACTCCAGTTTCCATAACAACCCACATCCCAAGAGCAACTGAGTTACTAATAAGGAGACAGTTTTCACTGACTTTCTGTTGTTTGCTTCTCAGGGAACCTTTGCTCTTATTGATACTCTGGTCTACAATACTGCCAATTAAATTTTAGTTTCCAAGCACTCTAGGTGTCCCCGTGTCTAATATAACAATATTGTAACTTTTGTCATTGTAACAACAGTATCAATAAATTTAAAAAATTTCTTTTTTTAAATGTATGTTAGACCATAGGAGAAACATGCTTTCTTCAGCTTTAGCTAGTTTTCAGACAGAAGAAAAAAAAAATGATTATTTGTCTTATTGAGGTAAGGCATTATTGCGAATGTGGGAAAAGGATTTCTGCAGCAGTTTATTTGGGAAAACAATGATTTCAAAACCTTCACAGTATATTTATCTTTTAGTTAAAACAAAGAGAAATATACATAGCTTGCATATTTTAGTTTAACTCCCTTTAGAATTGTTCATTCAGATTATTTTTGGTTATTAGCTATCTCTGATGTTAATATTTGGAGACATCAACTTTCATGGTTTCATCCAAGTATCACCTATTTTACATATTATTCATAGGAAACAATATGGAATTTGATACCTGTATGTCATCTTGATGTTATTATGCTACACACTGGGACTTAGGTTTCAGTTACCATTTAAAGCTTCTTGCCTCACTTGTCTCTTTTATTCAGTTCAGTTTCCAAATCTACTTCAGCTCATGAATTGAAATTGGCAGAGGACTGATTGAACCATCCCGTACTATAAGGTATATCAAGGAATGAAAGAAGTTGTTTTAGCTTACTATATGTAATTTCAATGCATAATATTTGCAATTGGTGTGAATTATACTTTCAGTCATTGTATGTATATGTGATCTATCTATCTGTATCTGTATAGATATTCATTTTAGTAGCCTTATTGAAATAAAAAGTACATGCCACAAAATTGTAAAAGTGTACAATTTAATCATCTTAGCAAGCTTATAGAGTTGTATAATCACTACTACAATCCAGTTTTAGAACATTTCTATCTTCTCAAAAAGAGCCCTATGCCTG
This sequence comes from Cheirogaleus medius, assembly GCA_008086735.1. Classification (NCBI taxonomy): domain Eukaryota; kingdom Metazoa; phylum Chordata; class Mammalia; order Primates; family Cheirogaleidae; genus Cheirogaleus; species Cheirogaleus medius. The sequence continues at coordinate 11,518,171 of VBSM01003214.1, read as the reverse complement.
TTTGCCGTCAATTTCTGCTCCCTCCTCCGGCATCAGGCAACTGTTGTTTTGCTATTACTATAATTTTTTTGTTCTGAACATTTTATATAAAGGGACTTATACAAATGTAGTCTTTTGCATAAAGTTTTTGAGGCTCATCCATATTGTAGCATGTATCAGTAGTTCCTTCCCATTGCTGAACAGTATGCCATTGAGTGAATGAATATATTGTACTACAGTTTCATAATCCATTCTCCAGGTGATAGGCATTCGGATCGTTTCCACGTTTTGACTATTGTGAATGATGAATATTTGTATATAAGTCCTTGTATGGACATGCTTTCATTTCTCTTATTTAGAAATAAATATTGTGTCATATACTAAATTTACATTTAACTTTTTAAGAAACTGCCAAAGTCTTTTCTGGAGTAGCTGTACAATTTTGCATTTTCACCAGCAATGCATGGGAGTTCCAGTTTCTCCACATCTTTGACAACACTTGTAATTGTTTTCAATTAGTCAGTATCTTGGATATGCAATGGTGTTTCATTATGCTTTCAATTTGCATTTCTATAATGACTAATAATATTGACCATATTTTCATGTAATTATTAGCCATTTACATATCTTCTTTAATGAAATATCTGTTAAAGTATTTTGACTATTTTTAATTAGTTGTTTGTATTTTCATTTTCATATAGTAAGAGTTTTTTTTCTGTTTTAAAAAATGTAGTCTAGATATACGAGCTTCATCAGATATGTGAATATATTCTCTTAGTTGTTTGTTTACCTTTTCACTTTCTAAATGATGTCTTCTAAAGTGCAAAAGTTTTAATCCAAACAACCAATTTTCTCTTTTATTGATTATGCTGTTGGTGTCCTATTTAAGAACACTTATTTTGCTGAAACCAAGATCAGAAAAATTTTCTCCTATGCTTTCTTATACAAGTTTTAGAATTTTAGCTCTTACATTTAGATCTCATTGTTTTTTGAGTTAATTTTTGTGTATGATGTAAGGAAAGGGTCTAAATCCATCACCTTGCCTATTTCTTTCTTTTTCCCCTCTTTTTTTGTATTTCAGAATATTATGGAAATACAAAATGTTTTGGATACATGGATTGCTTTTGTACTGCTTGGGTCAAATTTGTAAGTGTGCCCATCATCCAGATAGTATGTTCTGTACCTGTTAGGTATAATTTCACCCATCCCTTCCTCCCCCTCTCTCCTGCATGATTTCTGTTGAGTCTTACTTCGATCTGTGCAAAAGTGCTGATTGGTTAGTTCCAAATTAATAGTGAGTACATGTGGTGTTTGTGTTTTCTATTCTTGTGATACTTCACTTAGGAAAATGGTCTCCAGTTTCATCCAGATTGTTGCAAAAGGTATTAATTCACTTTTTATGGCTCAGTAGTATTGCATGGTATACATATACCACATTTTATTAATCTACTCATGAATTTATGGGCACTTGGGTTGATAACACATCTTTGTGATTGTGAATTGTGCTGCAAACATTTGAGTACAAACATCTTTTTGATAAAATGACTTCTTTTTTTAGGGGCCAATATCCAGTAGTGGGATTGCTGGGTCAAATGGTAGGTCTACTTTTAGTTCTTTGAGGAATCTCCATACTATTTTTCTTAGAGATTGCACCAGGTTGCAGTCCAACCAACAGTGTATGAGTGTTCCTTTCTCTCTGCATCCATGCCAGCATCTATTATTTTGGGGCATTTTGGTAAAAGCCATTCTCACTGGAGTTAAGAGATATTTCATTGTGGTTTTGATTTGCATTTCTCTGATGATTAGTGACACTGACCATTTTTTCATATGTTTATTGGCCATTAGTCTATCTTCTTTGAAAAGCTTCTGTTCATGTCTTTTCCCACTTTTTAATGGGGTTGTTTGATTTTTTCCTAGCTGATTTGCTTGAGTTCTTTGTAGATTCTGGTAATTAGCCCTTTATTGGAATATAGCATTGGAATATTTTCTCCCATTCCATAAGTTGTTGATTTGCTCTGTTGATAGTTTCCTTGGCTGTGCAGAAGCTTTTTAATTTGATCAGGTCCCATTTATTTATTTTTGTTGTTGCAGTGATTGCCTTTGGGGTCTTCTTTATAAATTCTTTGCCTAGGTTAATGTCTATAAAAGTTTTTCCATCATTTTCTTCTAGAATTCTTATGGTTTCACACCTTAGGTTTAAGTCTGTTATCCACCCTGAGTTGATTTTTGTGAGAGGTGAAAAGTGCAGATCCTCTTTCAGTCTTCTACATGTGGCTATCCAGTTTTTCCAGTACCATTTATTGAATAAGGATTCTTTTCCCCAGTGTATGTTTTTGTCTGCTTTGTCAAAGATTAGATAGCTATATGAGGATGGTTCTATATCCAGGTTCTTAGTTCTTTTCCATTGGTAATGACCATCTTTTTCTTTCCTTACTGTTGTTGATTTGAAGTCTATGTTATCTGACATGAGAATGCCTATACCTGCTTTCTTTTGATTTCCATTTGAATGGAATATTTTTTTTCTATCCCTTCACCTTGAATCTGAGTGAATTCCTGTGGGTAAGATATATTTCATGGAGACTGCAGTTACTTGGCTTGTATTTTTTAATCCATTCAGCCAGCCTATGTCTCTTGAGTGGGGAATTCAAGCTGTTCATGTTTATTGAAAAAATTGATAAGTAGGATGCATTTCTGTTCATCCTGTTGGGTAGAAACTTATTGCTCTTTTTTTTTCTTGAGTCATTATTTTATATGAGCTCTGAGCTTTTGGGTGATTTTACACTGGTGGGTTTCTATTGTGCTGATTGATGTATCATGCAGACCTGAGAACTCATGCACGGCAAGTCTGGACTTGACAAATTCCCTCAGTGTTTGCTTTTCTGAAAAAGTCTTTGTTTCTCCCTAATATAAGAAACTTAGTTTTGCAGGATATGAAATTCTAGATTTCATAATTCTAGCCATTATTCTGTTTAAGAAGACTGAAGATGGGCCCCCTATCCCTTAAGACTTATAAAATCTCTGTTGAGAAGTCTGCAGTTAGCCTGATGGGTTTTCCTTTGTAAGTTACCTGATGTTTTTGTCTTATAGCTCATAGTGGTTCCTCCTCCATGTTAACTTTGGCCAGTCTCATGACTAAATGTCATGGTAATTGCCTCTTTGCAATGAATCTCCCAGGTGTTCAATGAGATTCTTTTACTGGGATATCTAAATTTGTAGGAAAACAAGGGAAGTTTTCTTCAGTTATTTCCTCAATAGGTTTTCCAATCCAGTGTGTTTTCTTCTTCACTCTCAGGGATGGCTATAATTATTTTGTTTGGCATCTTTACCTAATTCCATATTTCTTGTAGGCTTTTTTCCTTCCTCTTAATTCTCTGTTCTTTATCTTTGACTGACTTGTTTAATTCAAAGATGTTGTCTTTAAGCTCTGAGATTCTTTCTTCTGCCTGGTCTAGTCTGTTCTTAAGACTTTCCACTGTGTTTTGTATTTACTTGAATGACTTTTTCATTTTCAGAAGTTCTATTTGAGTTTTTTAAATAATTCTATTTCTTAGTGAATTTTTCATTCATTTGCTGATTTTTTTTGGTGGTTTCTTTGTGTTGGTTTTCCATTTTTCTCTTGTATTTTGTTGAGCTTAACTATAATCCATATTTGGAATTCTTTATCTGTCATTTCAATATTCTGATTTTGGTTGGTATCCATTGCTAGAGAGCTGGTGTACCATTTGAGGGTGATCTTTTTTCTGATTCTTCATACTTCAGGAGTTCTTTCACTGATTGCTTCTCATCTGGAGCAGCTGTTGCTTGTTATTTTGGGGTTTTCTTTTGTTTAGATAGGGCTTTTTCTTCTCACCTCACTTATACGTGTGTGTTTGTAGCATATGTTGGGTAAGAACCTTTGGCTTTGCTTGTGGATGCTTGGATGGCACTCTAGGTACTGATTGGATGCTTAGGTCATTGATATCATTGGTGTGATGGTTTACTTAGATGCTAGTTGTTTATAGGCTGTAGCCATGGCAAGCTATGTGATTAGGCAGATCCCCTGTCTCTCTTTGATGAGGGAAGATTGAGATCTTTGAAATCCTTTCTTTTTCCTTAGCCCTATTGTTTTCTTAACAGTGTGAGTTGTAATGGCATGCCCAGTTTAATCTCTGAAACAGTAGGTGGTGCTTGTTGGTGAGAATGAACTACACCCTGTATGACTGAGTCAGTAAATACTGTCAAAAATATCCAAATTAACCTTCCTGTTAGTAAGTGGCACTTGCCAGAAGGAACAAGCTGCAATATTGTTTTTATGATCAGCTGTAGTTCCTCAGGAGAAGAATTCAAATGCCCAGGTGGTAAGTGGGGCACTGGAACTTCAGGTGAATTCTTATTCCCTGCCACAGCAGTGCCGCTGGGCAGTGGTGGATTGGGTGAGCTTGCCCTTGGGCTCCACAAAAGCTGGCAGGGTATCTGTTTCAGCAGGGGTCAAATGTCTCCTTTCAGCTTCTGGGCAAAACCACCAAAGAGGGGCTGAAGTGGCCCTACCCAACCAGCAAGTCTGCCTCTGGAGGCTGGGCCATTCACAGTTGACAGGCTGTAGTAGGCCTCACTCTTCTCCACCCTTCTCTGCTCTGGGATTTCCCTCTGGCATCTATAGGCAGGCAGGAGCTCAAGCCAGCCTAGCTCCCCCACAGCTGTGAAGTGGGCTGGAAGGTTCCCTGTGCAGCATCCTGGCCTGAGCTGAGGGCACAGCGCTCCTGTTAGGGGAGGAGTACCATATGAGCATGCTGCGGCTAAGAACCACACTGCACTCTTGTCTTCTCCCATCTGCCCATGTGGGCTCCTGTACCTCCCAAGACTAATTCACAAATATCCCCTCTATGCCCCCAAGCAACATGATCAAGAACTGGGATTACGGGCCTGTGGGCCCATCCCTCGTTCCCTGAAAATCAATCCCTGACCATGCTAGGGTGATGTGCACTGGTCCCCAGTTGCCCACAGGGTGCCCACGCAGGTTTGATGTCCCTCCATCTGAAGGCATGGCCAACTCTGATGGAGTCACCAGGCAAGAAGCACCAGGGAGGGCCAGCAGGCAGGGAGCTCACAGTCTGAACACCCCTCGGTCTGCTGCAGGACCCCAAGAGAAAAGGTCTGGGCCCCACTCTCTGTGGAAGCCTCATATGGTGGCTCAATTAGTTCTCTTGGCAACCACAGGTGGTGGAGGGGAAGAGGAGAAAAACAGTCTGAATGGAGGAAAGCCAGTCCTCTGGTTCTGTCCATCCCTCAGTCCACAGAGAAGCAATATGGCACCTGCTGTCGGGGCTCGGGTCTATGGAGACAGAAGGCACCCTAGAGGGGCTGGGAGCCTGGTGCCCTGTCTGCAAGAAGCTCCCTGTTCACTGGTGGCAGCAGCCTCTGGGCTTTTGTGGGCAGAAAGTCTCTCTCCCAGCAACTTGGGAACCCAAAAACTGTCAGAGATGCGAGGGAGGGAGAAACAAACTGCTCCACCTACTCTTCTCGCTGGACTCCAAGCCTCTCAGGGGTTGATCTCTGCCACTACCTTGCTCCTTTTTGGTTTGCTCTGCAACTTCTTCCCATGGAGTCTCCTGAAGTTTCTGGCACCCTTTCCTCAGATCCACAGCCAACCTCTGTCTGTTTGGTTTTTTCTCGTTCATTTAAAACTTCTCCTTTTTACTGACGCACTCTGGCAGCGGGTACCTCTGGTCAGCTGTCTTGCTCCCTCTCCTTTCATCTTGCCTATTGATACTCAATTGTCCCAACATTTTTCTTTCCTAATTCTTGACACCTTTATCAAAAATCAACTGGTCATAAATATAAGTGTTTTTTCTGGACTCTCTGTTCTGTTTTCTTGATCTATGTCTGTCCTTATGCTAGTACCACACAGTCTTGATTGCCATAGCTTTATTGTATGTTTTAAATTAAGAATGAGTATGCTCTTCAACTTTCTTCCTCTTTTTCAAATTTTTTGGCTATTCTGGGTTCTTTGCTTTTCCTTATCTGTTTCAGGGTCAACTTGTCAATTTCTGCAAGAAAGGCTGTAGGAATGTTGATTGAGATTGCATCAAATGTAAAGATCAATTTGAGAAAAATTGCCATCTCAACAATATTGAATCTTTCAATCCATTAATGTAATAAAGTTTCTCCATTCATTTAGATATTTAATTTTTCTTAGCAATGTTTTGTAGTTTTCAGTGTATGCTTCTTTTGTTAAATTTATTCCTAAGTATTTTATATTTTTTTGATACTATCACAAATAGATCTTATTTCTTATTTCCTTTTCTAATTGTTCATTATTGATGCATAAAATACAATAATTTTTTATGAAGGAAGTCCTACCATTTGGAGAAACCTGTAGGAACTAGAAGACATTATGGTAAGTGAAATAAGTCAGTCATAGGACACATACTGCGTAATACCCTTTACGTGATGCATCCAAAATCATTAAAGGTATAGAAGTAGACAGGAAATTGGTGGTTATCAGGGGTGGAGGGGGGGAATATGGGGAGTTGTTGTTCCATAGGTATGAAGTTATGGTTATATAAGATAAATAATTCCAGAAATCTGCTGTCCAACATTAGGCCTATAGTTATCAATAAGGTATTGTGTACTTACAGATGTGTTAAGAGGATAGATCTTGTGTTAAATGATTTTTACCATAAACAAACTAAAAAAAACCATTAAGGGACAAAAGGAAACTTTTGTGGGTGATGAATATGTTTATTACCTGGATTGTGGTGATGATAACATGCATATATATCTATGTCCAAAATTTCCAAATTACATACATTAATTGTGTGCAACTTTTTGTATACCAATTATACTTCAATAAAGGTAAAAAAACATAAAATAAAATGTTGAATTTTTAAAATATTAGTGTTACATTCTGTGAACTAGCTGAATTTGTTTATTTGTCCCAGTGTTGTTTTTGTGGATTCCTTAGGATTTTTCTATAAGATTTTATTGTTTGTGGATGAAAAAAGATTTATGATTTTTACTTCTTCCTTCTTTACTTCTTCCTTTCCAATCTTTTTTTTATTCTTCTTAGTTTGCTTTATTGCGCTAGTTAGAACCTCCAGTACAATGTTCAATAGAAGTAGTGAGAACAGAGCGGGTGGTGACAATCTTGCCTTGTTTCTCAAATATAGGGGGAAAGCAAAATCTAATTTGATGTTAGCTGTAGATTTTTCTTAAACGCTCTTCATAAGTTGTGTTCAAACATCTCAAGCCAGTAACATATCCTCCTTTTGCCAATGAATATATGTGTGGTTTGGAAAATGCATTCAAAGTCAGTCCATTTACAAATCTTTTTTGGCTTCTACCTTCTGTTCAGCCCTCTCATTTTTCCTCTGCCTATGTGCCTGGCCCCATGTCTTGCCAGGGATGTGTGAATTGAGCAGCCTCCCGGACTACCAGGGATATGTATTGCAAGGACCACACATTCCCTGGATCTTCCTGTTAAATGTCTAGCTAATCTGCCAATTTGTTACTAGACCCAACCAGCATCACCACCTCCGGCTAGCTCTGACTTTGGTCTTCTCTATTCTTTGAACATTAAGATGGCTACTGTTTCTGACAGTGCCCAGGGGCATGGGCTTTTCCTGACTTTTTGATCCAAATTAAGACATCTTCCCATTGGGTAATAAAATTGCTGGCTTCACAGTTTGCCCCCACCCTAGCTATATGCTACCAGGCTGATGGTGCTGCGGGAGCTGGGGGGATTGGAGCAGCTTCAGGCTAAAAACTCCATAGACTCCCACCGTTATTACCAAAGGTTTAATATTTTTTTCTTGAACAAACACTCTCAAGTTTTGTATGCCTTCATTCTATTTTCAAAGAAATCAATCCTTTGGTGAATTTGTTCAGTTTTATTATTGCATTTTGAGAGAGGATCTGCTGAGCCTCCCTCCACTACTCTACAAGTCCTGCTCAATCCAATCACATTTTAGCAGTTGTTCTATTTTAGATTTCTTGAAAATTTCCATCATTAAGCACAATTGATTTATTAGCATTTGCACACATGTTGCCTATTAATAATCATCTTTTCTTTGTTTAGAATTTGCTCATAGTTACTCAAACAGCTATGATGTGATGACATTTTCTTTAACATTTTCCTTATCAAATGCTAATATAGAAACTTTACTTTGGTTAGAAGGGGGAAATTTTCCATTGAATTCTAGTGTTAGTTTTCCTTCTGAAATACATCTATCTGACTCTTTACTCTGGACATAGACATGTGCTGCCTTTGTGGAATGTGGAGGTTATGAAGTGAAAATTCTCTGCGGCTCTCTCTCTCCTGTTCTCCTATCCATGTCTTTGGTTAATGATGTTCCCAAATCTCCCATTTCAAGGACATTTTTTCAACAAGTTTCCAGACCCTGATCTGTGACATTGGTATTCAGTCCTTCCTCTTACATATATTTCTTTTTGCTTATTTCTATTCTTCTCCTCTTTGTAGTCAAAAGAACTACTACTACTTTAAAAATAACTTTTAAACCTTTAACAATCTCCTGCTTAAGTGGGATGGTAAAATGGAAGTTCTCTGTATTTGTGTTTGGAAAATATGGACTCTGTCTTGATTTTCCTTTTTGTGTGAAGAAAAGAATTGGACTAATTCAATTCAAGGATTACCTGTGGCTCTATTGTTCTATGATTCTGTGAATTAGAATTCCTATATTAGCTATGAAATGTGTCTACTTAATTGATTTGATCTTGTACGTTAAAACCCTATTAGTGTATGTGTGCAGTAAAAGGGGTAAGTGTGTATTAATTGCTCACTTGATAAAAATTGTCTTGGGAGGTGAGTGAAATTTTAGAATTGAAATAAATCTTTTTCTTTTCCATGTCATGTTTTCAAACATAAACTGTCTTCCAGAGGTGATTAGGGCCCCACAGCTTCCTCTTTTGCAGATAAGGAGTGGGCTGGCAGGCAAGGTCACAGAGGGAGTTAGTGTGAGAGTCAGAAACGAGATTCTAAACTCTAAATAGCCTTCCTTTCCCTACTCACCCATAAGCCTTTGGACTGCCAGAGCTTGGTTCTGTTTTTAGAAATACAGTTAGCCCATTTTGAGTTGTGCTAATTATTCAGTGTGTATTAAATATCAATGTGGATATTAAGACTGAAAAAAATTGCGACATATTTCTTGCAACTACACCCCATGAGCACATGCTTTGTCAATGAGCCACTATAATACTTCATCAATAAACATCATATGACAGTACATTGAAGCTTACATTATTAATAAATGTAATTGTTATTTGAAATATTTTAAAGCAAATATGGCCATTTGTTTACTTGCTATTAGAGAGGGTAAATTGAATAGTTTTTTAAAGGTATCTTTTCAACTCTCTGCTTGTTTTTGGTTGAGATTTAGAGTTATTCTTGCTTCTTTTGTCTCACCAAAATAATAAGAACTATCTTTTACTGAACATCTACTATGTGGCAGACCTTATGCTAGATACTTTACAAAGAGGATATCTAATTCTTGAAATAAACCTGCACGGTAGGACTTGCTTTGTGGATGGGAAAACAGGCTAAAAAAGGTGACTCAAGCACTCTGCAGCTTGTAGGTGGTAGAAACAGTTTTTAAAGACAGAACTCTGCCTCTGAAGCTTGAATCCTTTTTATTACCCCACATAAATCCTCCCTGCTTAACACACCGATTGGCTGTGTTAAGGGATATTTGTGGATGTTGGCTAACCTATTATATCTATTTTTTTGGCTCTTCTGCATCTGTTCATTTCAAGAACATTTTTTCCCCATACTCTGCAATTCTGAAGGGTTCTTAATTTTGTGCTCCTTAGTTGCCCATCAAAAGTTGAGCATGTCACCCAAATAGGGATGGCACAGTCAAGGAACTGACATAGCCACTCAGGGGTGCTTGGTTTATTGAATTTGCAGGCTCCGAGGACCATGTACACAATATCTCTGTATTTATACAGTGAGGGTTAGCTAGGAAATCAGAGAATAGGGAAGGAGTGAGAGACACGATGGCATTGTTTAAACTCCTCAACCATCTGCGCTTTGAGGCCAGATCAGATCCCTGTCCTTCCAGGTTAAGTGAAACCATATATTTCTGCTGTTGCATAAACCAGCTCCAGTTGGGTTTCTGATATTTGCAACCAAACAATCCTAGTCGAGAATTCCTAAAAATTCTTACCCTTAAAGGATTTGAACAGGATGTGAGGCTTGTCCCTGATACTCTTATTTGACTTAATACTATTTGGTGGCTGCATGGCCGTTACTGGTGACCAGCCCAAGCTCCAGCCTAGAGCCTCAGTGAAGGAAGCCATCTGCCTTGTCACTCAGGTATGACAAATTAATGCTGACTGGGTAGAGATGCCAAGTCATCTTACACAGTTGGGAAGGGAAGTCGGGGGGAGTAAGAAGCAAGTGACTTAAAATGATAAGCCCTTCTTAAGGTTACATTTAATTGGATGTGCTGAAGTTTTTGTTCTTGGTGTTGAATATTCATGCATAGTGAAGAGTCCCAGAGGCTTCACAAGAGTGTCATTTTCTACAATTTCAGAGTGAAGAGAAATAAGCTTTGTACTGATAATGTACCCGATGAGTTATGAAGGTGAGCTGGTGAATCATTTTTAACCATTTAAGTTCTGAAAAACTTTTATTTTTTAAAAAAGTTCATAATTCAGAAAATATTGAGAGTGCCGTGAGGAGTTTTACTTAATTTCTAGTAAACTTGTTTTTAAATGAAGATACATGAAGGGCAAAAAGGCATAAGTGATCCATCTTTTAATAAACCCTGATTAAACTCAGTATGAGATGCATGCATTATTTCAAAGTTATTAACTTCTTGACTCCATTTAAATTGCCATAAATTACATCTGCACAAGCAATGTAGCCACCCGCTTCCCTGTGCACCCACCCCTAGGAGTGCAAAATGTCGTGGGATGATAACAGGGTTAAAAGTAAACTGAAGCCAGAATGAAATCTTAATTCATACATGTTGATAGGATTCCTTATCACCACTTACTGTCAGAATGCAAAGACTTGCTATCTTTTTACTTGCCAGCATTTTTAGTCCTACTACAGAGGGATTTCTTAATAAGTACTATCCTCAGGGGTTTGGCTTGGGAGAAGCAAAGTGAATATCAGGAGAAAGTGAAACATGGTTAGATTAGGAAAACAAAAGACTCCCTCTTACCTAAGGCAATTAGGAAGGATGGATGGTGGATTGCTTGCAAAAGTTATTTAGAGATGGGATCATAAAAAAATGAAATACACCCATTTAACTTAAATATTTTATTTGAATATTTAAATGTATACAGATGCTCCTCACCCAAATATCGTGGGTTGAAAATGCATTTAATACCCCAATAAAACCATTGTAAAGTTGGAAAATTATAAATCCAGCCATCATTTATATTCTGTAGCCTTCTATACTCATTTGCCAATCTCATTAACATGACCCGAGTGCTTCCTTTGAGGATAGCTCCACTGTCTGGAGTCCTGCATGTGTTCTGGTGGTGAAACTACTCCCATAATGCTTTGTCTCTTATATTGTTTCTAGGTTCTATTTCTTTAAAAAGAGTTAGAATTTTAAAATATTGGTGAAGTTGCCTACTTCCACACTACATCTGGATTTTTGTGATTTCCCTATCTCAATCGCACCTAATTCAATAACAATTTTTTTTATAGTGGTCACATTTAGAACATCTTTTCAAAACATCCAATTTGGTGTTCATAGAAAAACACCTTTTCATTATAAACTCTTATTTTAAGGGTTAATACAATAGTTCATAAAGTGCTTTAATTACCTTAACAAGTGCAGCTGGTAGAAACAACAGTAGGGGACAAACAAACATATCTGATTCTTGTTAAATGTACATTCCAACTGGCGAGCCCATAATTGGGTAGAGTGCTAGAAGGTTACTGTGATACTGTGGTGTAATAAGATATATGTGGTTTCTGTTCCTTCTTCCAAGCACACAGCTCCTACAACCCTTAAAATCACCAAAGTGATGTCTTTTTGTACGCTAATGGGATAAGTGGTGGCTAGGGGCCCTCACCTAGCTTCAGGATAGGGGCTGGTCACCAGAAAGAAAGGCAGGATTAGAAGGTTCTGACTTTCAGCCCAACACCCAACCTTCTGGGAGGAGACAGGGGCCAAAGGTTGAGCTGATCACCAATGGCCAATGATTTAAACAATCATGCCTATGTAGTGAAATCTCCATAAAACCCCCAAAGGACTGGTTTCGAATGGCTTCCAGACTGCTGAGCACGTGGAGGTTCTTGGGGAGTGATGTGCCCTGAGAGGGCATGGAAGCCCTTCACCACTTCCCACCAACTTTGCCCTGTGCATCTCTTCCATCTGGCTCTTTCTCTGTTTCCTTTGTAATATTCTTTAAAATAAACCAGTTAACATAAGTGTTTCCCCGAGTTCTGTGAGCCATGATAGCAAAATAATTGAACTCACAGAGGGGGTTTATGGGAACCTTGGTTTATAGCCATTAGTCAGAAGCACAGGTCACAACATGTGGCTTATAATTGGCATTTGAAGAGGGGGCAGCCTTGTGGGACTGAGCAGTTGACTTGTGAGATCTGACACTATCTCCAGGTAGGTAGTATCAGAATTGAAGTGAATTATAGGACAGTCAGCTGGTGTATACTGAAGAATTGGTTGTGGTAGGAATAAATCCCCACACACATTTTGGTGGCCAGAGGTGAATGTTGAGAGTAGGAAAACCACTTTGGTTTTTCTTATGTCTTACAGACGCCTGTAATTTTATCATGACATGGATATTAGTCCATTTGGTAAGTTCAATCAGAGGGAATAGAATGGATCTGTTAATCTAGTGAGCAGTTTAAGTGAAGGTTAATTAGATTTTCCAGAGGAAAGTGTTCATATAGAAGGTACTAGATTGTACTTTGTTGTTATTAACAGATTTTTTTCTTTTAAAGATTGCTGGACTTTGCCTCAATGCACAGGTTAGAAAAAACACAACTTGTACCATGAAAATAGACTCCCTTTCTGTGTGTCTGCTCTCAGAATAAATAAGCCAATTAGATGTGAACTCTGGTTTCTGATGTAGCCACCATAGGTTGGGAAGGTGACAGGTGAATCTTTGCTTCTGTTGAAACAAGCACAAGGGAAAGACTGTTAAAAGGCCAAGATTGCTGGGATACACTTGTTAAATTCTGTCTTGAGAACTGACTCAATCTTGAAGATATTCTCCATTGAACTTGTTATCTCACAATGTCACTGTCTTATTCCCTCATGGGTAGAAGTGTCATGATGATAGAACTGGAAAGTACATGCGGCCCTTGACTGTCCATTGTTGTAACCATGTATCCAGCTTTCTCGCAGTCAAAATCTCATAGCCCTTGTTTGTAATCAGGTCCCATTCCCATATCCTAGCAAAAGAACCTGAAACATTACAAAATTGCAATAATAAATGTTTGGTGGCTTAGAATAGCCTGTAAGTCTTCAATCATTGACACTTTCTTTTTCCTACTAAGTTATGTTGCTATTAGAATTTATAGAAACTGGTTATTGATGCATTATTGATTAATGGAGGATAAACCAGTCATGCATTTTCATGAAAAATGCTGTTTGGGTATATTTGTGTCCACAGAATTGTTGAATATGTCATCTACTGAATATCTAAAGGCTGTAACCTTATTGGAGGGTAGAGTAGAAAGCAAGAAGATAAGAAATCATGTCCACACTTCGGTAGATACTGAGCAATAGTTAAGTCCTGCCTTTTATGCCATGTGTGAACAACTGCCAGGATTTGCTACAAGAGGTATGACAAGCTGTGTTCAGTATTCATAACACAAATGGAAACTCAAAAGCGTTTGCATTTATCCTGCTTTCTGAATGTTGCCTTACAGTAGGAATGTGAATCACAAATAATGAAATCTAAGCAATGGGATCCTTAGGAACTGTGGGATTAAGCTACTCTTGATGGGGAAGACAGATTCCAGATAAACAGGCCTTGTTATGATATGTGATGAAAGCTGAGAATTCTGCACCCTCCATGTACTTCCCAACCCCAAACAGGACATGAAGAGCAAAGAGAAAGGGTTTGAATCCAGAAGAAATGCTTCTAGAATTAGTGACAGTCTTTTTACTCATGCCATTACTTTGCATTTATAGTATTAGATGACATTATAGAGACAGAACTGTTTTCTATTAATATAGATAAGAAAATTAGGTGCTTTTTAAATAGAGAGTTTCAAAGACTTCCTGACTCATTTCCCTACTCACTTTCTTTTGAGTTCTACCTCTGACTCAGCCATGAAATTTCTAATTACGAGAAAAGTAAAAAAAAAAAAAGCTAGATTTGGTCTCATAGGTAGAAAACTATGATTAGAAACATTAATGCATTTATACTATTGTATTTTACATGTGGAATTATATATCAGCTAATTATAGTAGGAACAATTATATTTCCAGTCATTTCTGCTGCTGTTCCTTATGACATAGGTATTTAAAAATGTTATTATAAAAATGTTTGTTTTTGGTAACTATGGGGATTAATACAAAGAAACTGGTTAATGTTAAAAAAATCTATCGCACTTTAGCACTGGGATGTGGCTGTGGGCACATGTATAAAAGAAGAGATATTGTTATTTATGTAAATGGAGTGGTATCGTGACCGCTAAAAATAACTGTTATAAATCTTCTCACAATGCCTTCAGTAAAAAGTAAAAATTGTGTCCTAAATAATTGAAGAAATGTTAATGATTTATGCAGTTTAAAACACCTGAAAAGCTCAACTTGTCCTTTAAGACATCTCTTCTGTCAGGTGCTTGCATTTCTTTCAAATATTCCCTGTGCTTGATTTTCCAAAGACATGTTCCTTATGCAGATGTATCTATTTATTCATGACTCAGCAAGTAATGTATCAAAAGGTGACAATATTTCCTATTACATAATGATATTTTTTCTTATCAGAGCTAAGTATTTTATATTTTCATTTAGCCATAGTGAAGAATAGATTACCATATGATAGATAAATGTCTAGGTCCGATTTTGAAAGTTTTTAATATTTGGAAATTAAAGTAAACAATCCAATTTTGTACTGCCAAAAAGAATTGTTCTGCTTTCAGGGCAACTCTGTGTCTACTAATCTGGAAAGAGATAGAAGTGACATAACACGCTAGAAGCAGAAGAATGATTGTGTCTCAACAAATAATGGAAATAAAGTAAATGCAGGCCTTGGCTCCACTATAATTTTAAGGCCAAATGTGAAAAGTTTTTATATAAATATCTATATTTATATGTATATACATATACATAGCTGATAGTTCTCTATGTAAATATCAGATATTCTCAAATAGGGCTAAGATGTTTTTGCATTTAGAGGTGACATTGAATATTAAGAGTATGCTCTAGTCTATAGAAAAAAAACTTTAAGGCTGTTTGTGTAGTTCCATTATTTTATTTATTTATTTCTTTTTGTTAGCTCATCAGAATTAGAAATGCAGGCCTTGATTGTTCTCAAGGGCTTAACAGCCAATCTTGTTCAACTTTTCCTTTATCGTTGATTTATTTTGGATGTTGATTAAGTCTGATCCTGATCCAAAAACTGATGCTTCAGCATTCCAGGGACTCTGGCCTGAAGAGGGATAGCAGGCAAACTTAATCACCTTTTGGATCCCATCCAGATGTACAGCATTTAGTAACATTATCAGTTTCTCTAGGCTTTTCAAATATCATTTCAATATCAAATTTATTATAATCCTGGGACGCCTAAGTCAAATTGTTTGGAAATGTTGATAGAGATTTGTCATCATTGACTAAAGCAGGTCATAACTGATGGCATCATCCTATAGCTAGGACCAGGTATAGTCAGAAGGAAATTATACATTATTGAGTTATGTTATTATTAATCAGATGGCTAATATTAAAATCGGTAACAGTAGTATGCTCAAGTGGAAGAAAGTTTTCAAACTTTAGTTTCTCCTCCATTCATTGTTAGGAAGCATTTGAAGCAAATAGTTTTGTTGATTACTTATCTGAGTCATTTTTTTTGTACTTTTCCTAGGTGAATTAGAATACTTTTGTAAAACCATGTTCATTCAGAACATGGATTAAATTAAAATCCTCTAATAAGTGCTATAGGTGCAAAAATAGAATAATGATCCATTTGTCTTTCTTGTTAAATGAAATGTAGATTTTTAGGATTTTTGAAGTCTGGTATGGAGTACTACTTGAGGCTGCCACATGTATGAGCTACTTGCATCTACATCCATTGTCCTGCCTTCCCTTTTCTTTAGTATGGAAAAACTATCTGTTTTTCTACCTAAGATCAATACTTCTTTGGTCCACTAGCTCCGATTTTCTTGTGATTTTTCAAGGATTATAATTTCAGCAATTCTTCTCTCTCTTGTAAATCAATTTTCTGACTATAATTTTTAGTCAGCATAATCACATGATGGAATATTGCCTATTTTTTTAAAAAGCTTGTGTTTGTGCTTCTTTCTTTCATTCCTATCCCATTCTCTAGCAACCCCATAACAAAACTTCTAGCAATAGCTGTCTATATCAGCTGTGCCCAGTTGTTCTCCTCCCACACTCTCTTGGTCTTTTCCTTCTCATTTCATCAAAATTGTGCTCATCAAGATCATCTGTGATTTTCTCTTAGCTTAATGTAATGCTTGATCCTCAGTACTTACATGACCTTTCGGGTCATTTGACACAGGTGCTCATGCCTTAATTTACAACATAGCTTTGGGTGTACTGCTCTTTTTTGGTTCTTCTTCAACCACACTGGGCACTTTTCCTCAGTCTTTGCTAGTTCCTCCTTATCTCTCCAACTTGTTTGGGTTGGCTCAGGGCTAAATCCTTATACCAGGGGTGGGAAACCTGTGGTCTTAAGGCCACATGTAGCCTTATAGATCTGACATTTTTGTTCATCTTTTCTATTTTATTTTGAAAATGAATGTATTTAAAATACATGACTGTAGAAATTCACTCCCCACTTTTCAAGAGGGGAAATATGTGTAATGCATTTCTTACTCTGTGCAATATTTACTGCAAAGCACCAAAGGAAGTAGAAAGGTAGACTTTCCTTCAATTTTGTTTCTAGTTACAGAGATTACTGTCATGGATACTAAAATTAAGACAGTATCTATTTACTACACTCCCACAGAGTGATCTTCTCCAATTTTTAGCCTTTTGAGTTCCACCTCCACCCTTTTTATATACTACTTTTGTGTAAGTTATCATTATGTATAATAAATAGAATGAAAATGTAAAAATAAATTCTTGGGAATTTTTGTTGTTTGATGACAAAGTGATTGTCACAGGGCTCTTTTATTTAGTTTTTTTGTAGGTGATTTTACCCTTACTACCTCTTAAAGTTTGCTTTGCAATTAGATAGATCCCAGGCCATATCTTTAAGATGAGCATACCACATTCATCCGTTTCCTGTTATTCCCCACCTAAAATAATCTCTAGAGATGTCATGGATGTGGGCTATTCATTAAAAAAGAAGACAGAAAATATGTCAGAAAAAAGAAGACAGAAAATATGTCAGAAAAAAACCATATCGCCGAAGGCTTAATTTCTGCATGCTAGAAGCTTACAAATCTGTTATAGTGTTAGATAATGAGCATGTGAACTAAGTATTAATGCAATATAGATCAGTGCTTCCTAAATTTAGAGGATCACCACATTCACTCAAGTAGCCTATTAAAAATGCAAATTTCAAGACTTTTTCTTTCAATGACTGATTTAGTAAGTCTGAAATAGAGCTTTGGAAGCTAGTTTTTTTAAGTTCCTCAAATGATTCTGATGGGTGGTGAGCTGTCTGAACCACTACTGCAGACAATAGAGGTTAATGAGCTAGAGCAGGGTATCTTCTCTTGAAATGAGGTTGTCAAGTGTTGAAAATATCATTGGACTTTGATTAATATATAGGTCAGGTTCAGAAAGACAAACATAAGTTGAAGTGGGGAAGAACAAATTTGTGGAACAGTATAATTAGATCTGTAACAGTTATGGTGATCTTGACTTTAAGGTGAGACACAACTAAAGGAATCGGAAACCATAAAGATATTTATTATTCATTTAACAAGAAGTCTAGATGTGGGGGCAGATTTTAGGATTAGCAAATTTGGCAGCTAATCATGCCATCAAAAGACAGTGCTTTTTATATCTTTTAGTAAACCACCATTCTTGGTGGTTTGACTTTCACTATTAGGATTGCCTCCATCTTGGTTGCTATTTGGTTATTGTAGTTCCAGGCATCATGTTCTCATTCAGTTACATCCATGACGTGTATATGAAGGACAGAGAGATTTTCCTTACATCTCTTTTAATTAGGGAGGAGAACTATTCCCAGAACCTCTTAGCAGAATTCCCCTCATATTCCACTGAGCAGGATTGTATTACATGTCCAAATCTGAACTTCATAGATGTCTGAGAAGGTATCTGTTTCTTTCAGCCTTTATAGTACAAGGCAGTCTCTGCCAGCAAATGAGGAAACAGGGATAATGGCTGGTGGGTGGACAACTAAAAGTGTCAGAATGAAACTGGTGACTTCCTGGTATAAAAATAGGAGAGAGCACATTTGTAATTTAAATTTGTGAACACTGCTCCCTCTTTCACCCTTCTTGCCAAGACAAAGTCTTTCTCTGGCTCTCAAGAGTATGGTAGAAAATTTTTGTGTGTGAAAGAATGAAGACAAGAATGTGTTCTTGAGGAGTAAGTGCTTTAATAAGTATAACAATCTTTATATGAGTTTTACTTGTCTTTTTCTTCCACACCTTTTTTGAGGTCGCAACTGGAAGATTTTTATGATACACGATCTAGTTCATCCCTGACTCAAGCATTATAAAAGCTACCCATGTAACAGAAACCTTTGTACTCCCTTATTATTTTGAAATAAAAAAGAGACCTTGTTCATGAGTAGCCACCAAAAATATTTAATTATTTTTAAATAAAATTTTTACTTTAGAATCATTTTAGATTTATAGAAATATTGTGAAGATAGTACAGAGAGCTTCCATGTACCATACATGCACTCAAGTTCTCTTATTATTAACATCTTATATAAGTATTACACATTATTCACAATTCATGAATCAGTATTGGTAAATTATTAACTAAAGCCCATATATTATTCATATTTCCTTTGTTTTTACCTAAATATTTTTTTTCTTCCTATTCCAGAATCCACATTAGTTGTCATGTTCTTTTAGGTCCTTTTGGCTATTACAGTTTCTCAGGCTTTCTTTGTTTCTGAAGTCTTTGACAGTTTCAAGGAGTATGGGTCAGGTAATTTGTATAATGTCCCTCAACTGGGATTTGTCTGATATTTTTATCATGATTAGACTGGAGTAATATGTTCCTGGAGGAAGAACAGTGGTAAAGTGTGAGTCTCATCACACTATATCAAGAGATCACACTAGCAACATGAGCTAACTCTGTTGATATTCACCTTGTTCACTTGGCAGAGGTAGTGTTTGTTAGGTTTCTCCACTGTAAAGTTATTCTTTTTCCTCTTTTTCATATTCTACTCTTGGGAAAAAGCTACTCTGAGATTTTAAGAATTGGAGAGTTATGCTCCATTTCCTTGAGGGGCATTGTCTACGTAAACTATTGGGAATTCTTCTGAAAAGATTATATATACTCCCCCATTTATTTATTCAATCATTTGTTAATATCAGTATTGACTTTATTTTATACTTTTGGTTATAATCCAATATTTCTACATTTTGGTTCCTGTTTTCCTTTGACATACCCCCAACACTGTGTGTGCGTGTGTGTGTGTGTGTGTGTGTGTGAGCACTTATTTGCTTTCTGGTACTATGAGATGCTCCAGGCTTATCTTGTATATTTCCTGCAGACATTCTGGAATCAGCCTTTTCTCCAAGAAGCCCCAATTCATTTATTGGAGAATGATACTAGAAACTATGATCTGGGTGCTAGGTATCATTGGCTCTGGGCCCTCCCAGCTGACAGACCAAGGAAATATATGTGCATATATACACACATCTATAAATATTTCTTTTTGCAACCATCTGTATCTCTGTTAAGATAACACATGAGTTCATACTGATATCTCCAACTCTGATCAAGTCCCACATGGATTATTCTAGCCTTTTCTTGCTTGTCTTTAATCTCCCACTTCAGCAGTGAGAAACTTGGCTCTCACCCTCCATACCGTAAGTTGAAAATGCACTTAGTACTCTTAACCTACTGAACACTATAGCTTAGCCTAGCCTACCTTAAACATGCTCAGAACACTTACATTAGCTCACAGCTGGGCAGAAATATCTAACACAAAGCCTATTTTATAACAAGGTATTTAATATTTCATATAATTTTTTGAGTACTGTACAAAAAGTGAAGAGCAGAATGGTTGTATGGGTACTCAAACTATGGTTTTTACTAAACATGTATCATTTTCACAGCATTTTCCAGATGAAAAATCATTAAGTTGAACAATTGTAAGTCAGGAACTATCTGTATATTATCGTTGGATTCTTTTTTTTCACATACTTCATTCTATACTTCAATCCCTGACCTCCTAAATTATTATTTTTTTAAGTCTGCATACATTAAGGTTCACAGTTGGTGCTGCAACAGTATAGAGGTTTTGACAAATGCATTGTCATGTATGCACTATTATGTCTACCATGCCAAATCCCTGGCAGCCACTGACATATATTTTTAAACTACTAATCTTTTTTACTGTCTCTATCATTTTGTCTTTTCCATAATTTTATTTAGTTGGAACCATTCCATATGTATCCTTTTCAGACTGTCTTCTTTCACTTAGAAGTATGCCTTTAAGATCTATCCATGTCTTTTTGTGGCTTGATAGCTCATTTCTTTTTGTTGCTCAAAAATATTCCATTGTATAGAATATAGTTTGCTTATTTTATTTACCTATTGAAGGACACCTTAGTTGCTTGGGCAATTAATGAATAAATTTGCTATATACATCTCTGTGCTAGTTTCAGTGTGGACAGAAGTTTTCAAATAAGTTGGATAAATAGAAGCGTGTTTGCTTTATTTGTTGTTTGACTATGTTTAGCATTTAGAAAGTGACAACAGTGTCTTTCAAAGTGGCTAAAAATTTTGCATTTCCACTAGCAATGAAAGAGTTTCTGTTGCGCTATAATTGGTATTGCCAAGTTTTTGGATTTTGGTTATTCTGACAGGTGTGTAGTGGTACCTCATTGTTGTTTTAATTTGTACTTGCCTAATGATAAATGAAGTTGAACATTTTCTCATATGCTGTATAACTTCTTTGGTGAGGTGTATATTCATATCATTTGCTTCTCAAAATTTGGGGTTTTTCTTTTCTTTTTGGTGAGTTTGAACAGTTCTTTGTATATTTTGAATACAAGCCCTTCATAGGTCTTTTTTTCCCAGCACTTTAAACATTTTATTTCATGTCTTCTAACTTGCTTGATTTCCAGTGAAAAGTCTGATATAATTGCTATTCTTGTTACCTCTGTAGGTAAAATGATTTTTCCACTTTGACTTCATCCAAGATTTTCTATTTGTCTCTGCTTTTCTGCAGTTTGAATATGCCATGGCTAGGTGTGGATTTTTGTTTTGTTTTTCTCTTTTGGTATTTATATTGCTTATTGCTCACTGAGATTCCTGGATATGTGGTTTTGTATCTGCCACCAGTTTTGGAAAGTAGTTTGTTGTTATTATTTCAAATATTTCTTCTGTTCTGTTGTTTCTTTCTTATCCTTCCAGTATTCCAATTATGGTTATGTTACACCTTTTATAATTGTCCCTTAGTTCTTGGATATTCTGGTGTTTTTGTTTGTTTGTTTGTTTTACCATCTCCTTTCATTTTCTCTTTGCATAATAGCTCACTGCAACCTCAAACTCCTGGGCTCAAGCAATCCTCCTGCTTCAGCCTCTCAAGTAGCTAAGACTACAGACACATGCCACCACACCTGGCTAATTTTTCTATTTTTTGTGGAGATGAGGCCTTGCTCTTGCTCATGCTGGTCTCAAACTCCTGGCCTCAAACAAACCTTCTGCCTCAGCCTCCCAAAGTGCTAGGATTACAGGTGCAAGCCACTATGCCAGGCCATCTCATTGTAGTTTTGATTTGCATTTCTATGATGACTAATGTTGTTGAACATTTTTTTCATATACCTGTTGGCCACTTGTATGGCTTCTTTTGAGAAATGCCTATTCAGATCCTTTTGCCCATTTTTTAATCAGATTATGTTACTTTTACCTATTGAATTGTTTTAGCTCCTTATATATTCTACTTAATCCCTTTTCAGATGGGTAGTTTGCAAATATTTTCTTCCATTCTGTGGGTTGTCTCTTCAGTTTGTGGGTTGTTTCCTTTGCAGCACAAAAGCTTTTTAGCTTTATGTGATCTCATTTGTCCAATTTTGATTTGGTTGCCTGTGCTTTGGGGATATTTACACAAGAAGTCCTTGCCCAGACCAATGTCCTGAAGTGTTTCCTCAATGTTTTCTTTCAGTAATTTTGTAGTTTCAGGTCTAAGATTTAAGGTTTCGTCCATTTTGATTTGATTTGATACATGGCGAGAGATAATGGTCTAATGTCATTCTTCTGCATATGGTTATCCAGTTTTCCCAGCACCATTTATTGAAAAGACTAACCTTTCTCCACTATATGCACCTTTGTCTAAGTTAAGTCCACTATGGATGTGTGGATTTATTTCTGCATTCTCTATTCTGTTCCATTGGTCTGTGTGTCTGTTTTTATGAAAGTATCATGCTGTTTTAGTTATACAGCTCCATAATATAATTGGAAGTCAGGTAATGTGATTCCTTTAGTTTTGTTCTTTTTGCCCAGAATGGTTTTGGCTATTCTAGGTCTTTTGTGGTTCCATATAAATATTAGGATTATTTTTTCTATTTCTGTAAAGAATGTCATTGGTATTTTGATGAGGATTGCATTGAATCTGTAGATTGCTTTGGGTTGTATGGACATTTTAACAATATTGATTCTTGTAATCCATGATAATGGAATATTTTTCTATTTTTTTGTGTCCTCTTCAATTTCTTTCATCAATGTTTTATAGATTTCATTATAGAAATCTGACACTTCTTTGGCTAAGTTTATTCCTAGATATTTAATTTTATTTATAGCTATTGTAAATGGGATTACTTTCTTGCTTTCTTTTTCAGATTGCTTGCTATTGACATATAAAAATACTACTGATTTTGTATGTTGATTTTGTATCCTGCAACTTTACCGAGTTATTTTTTTATCAGTTCTAATGGTTTTTTTATGGAGTCTTTAGGTTTCTTTAGATATAAGATCATATCATCTGGAAGCAAAGATAATTTGACTGCTTCCTTTCCAATTTGGATGCCCTTTATTTCTTTCTCTTGTCTGATTACTCTAGCTAGAATTTCTGGTACTGTGTTGAGTAAAACTGGCAAAAGTGAGCATCCTTGTCTTGTTCCAGATCTTAGGAGAAAGGTTTTCAGTTTTTTCCCATTCAGTATGATACTAGCTGTGCATCTGTCATATGTGGCTTTTATCATGTTGAGGTAAGTTCCTTCTATACCCAGTTTTATGAGAGTTTTTATCATGAAGCTATATTTAATTTTATCAAATGCTTTTTCAGCAACAATTGAAATGATCACATGGTTTTTGTCCTTTGTTCTGTTGATATGATGTAGCACATTGATTGATTTGCATATGTTGAACCATCCTTGTATCCCTGGGATGAATCTCACTTGATCCTGATGAATAAACCTTTTAATGTGCTGTTGAATTTGGTTTGCTAGTATTTTGTTGAGAATCTTTGCATCTATGTTCATCAGAGATCTTGACCTATAGTTTTCTTTTTTTATTGTGTCTTTGTCTGGTTTTGGTATTAGGGTGATATTGGCCTTGTAGAATGAGTTTGGGAGTATTCCCTCCTCCTCAACTTTTTGAATTAAGTTAAATAGGATTGATATTAGTTCTTTGAATGCTTGGTAGAATTCAGCAGTGAAGCCATCAAGTCCTGGATTTTTCTTTGTTAGGAGACTTTTTATTATTGCTTCTATCCTGTTACTTGCTATTGGTTTATTCAGGTTTTGAATTTCTTTCTGGTTCAATCGGTTTTGTTAAAGAAAAATGTTTCATGATGCTTGTTAAAGATAGTAAAGAAGATTTTATTCAAGAAAGGACTACTGCAGTGGATGGGGGGTTTGCTACAGGGGAGATGAAGTGGGTTCAAATCCAAATACAACAAGGACAAGTAAGAATTTATGGCCAAAGAGCTGGGTGGGGGTGGAGGCATGGAAAATTATTGAGAGGAAACATCAGGGTGCAGGGGAGAGCCTAGCTAAATGGGCTTGACAGAATTATTGCTAAAGTCAGGCTAGGGTGATAAGACATCAAGAGTGATCAGATACCAAAGGTGGGGGATGAAAAATTTGATCAGATATCAAAAGTGGGGGATTTCTGATAAACGGACCCAGCAGTATTCTTTGCTAAATGGGCCAACGATAGAGCTCAAGATTGAAGCCTAGTCAAAAAGAGGGCTCAGAAGATCCTGACTCATAGTTGGTCTAGGAGAGGATCTTCGTCTACTTTGCAATTTAGAAATACCACCTTGGAAGTTTTATGGTGAATTTAATGTAGAGGGACACCAGTTGAAATGAGGAGATGAATAGGAAGTGATTGCAGTGTTCTAGGTGAGAGATGATGTTGGCTATAACTCACAGCCACTAAGTATAGTCATGTAGGTTGAGAAGAAACATAACTAGAGCTCTGTTCTTCAAGTGCCCTGACACCCTTACATAGGTTGTATTCAACTGGAGGAAGGGAAGTGGAAAGTTATTTTTTTGTTCATTTTTGCAAAGTTATCTGCTGCCATGTGCACACAGAGGATAATATATTTCTAAATCTAGTAAATATTCCACTTTCTCATCTAGCTATATGCATGCTCCAAATGGGTATCTTTAAAACTCTGCCCAATGTTAATTTTAAGCCAGTAGTATCCTTGCTTCTACTAGGGCTGTGGTGATGGAATTGGGGAGAGGAAAGCGGATTCAAGATACATTTAAAACATTTAACCAATAGAATTTA
Organism: Cheirogaleus medius; assembly: GCA_008086735.1. Taxonomy (NCBI): domain Eukaryota; kingdom Metazoa; phylum Chordata; class Mammalia; order Primates; family Cheirogaleidae; genus Cheirogaleus; species Cheirogaleus medius. The sequence goes on along the minus strand of VBSM01003214.1, from coordinate 11,493,176 downwards.
TTAATGGATTGGATGTGTGGATAGAAGAAAAGAGAAAAGTCAATAATGTTTCCAAGGCTTTTGGCCTGAACTACTGGGTGACAGATGATGCCACTTACTGAAATGAGGAAGCATAAGGGAGGAGCAAATTTGGACATTTTAATGGGGACAGGTTTTTGTTAAAGGGGTTTGTCTGAGTTAAAGGTGAGATGCCTATAAGATATCTTGGTGGTGATGTTTAATAATAAGTAGTCTATGTAAATCTAGAGCTCAAATAAAAGGTTACAAATGGATATATATTTAAGTGTAAATGTACAGATAATATTTAAAGTCAAATGGGTGACTAGTGAACAAGTGTAGATTGAAAAGAGAAATAGACTGAAGATTGAGTCCTAGAACACTTCAACTTTTCAAGATCTGGAAGAGAAGAAACCAGCAAAAAGACCGTGAAGGAATGGCCAGTGAGGTAGAAGAAAAACTTGGCATACTGTGGTATCCTAGAAGCCAGGTTAAGAATGTGCTTCAAGAAGGACAGAATGATCAGCTGTGTTAAATACTGCTAACAGGTTCAGGATAATAAGAACTGAGAACTGATCATTAAATTCGGCAAGCTGGATATAACTTAATACCCTGACAAACATAGCTTACTGGTGTGCAAGAAACAAAAGCCTAATTAGAAAGAGTTGAGGAGAAACATGAAAGTGAAGAAATGGGATCCAGACAGAATGAGGAAAAAAAAACACCATTTTTGAGCAGCCCTGTCATAAAACGGATTAGAAAAATAGGGGATTAGAAAGTGAGGTGGAGTTGAAGAGATGATGGTATTTCTATTTACATGCTGATGGGAATGAGTCAGTAGGTGCATCATGAAACTGAGAAGTGAACGAGGTTGAGTTTGAGAAATTTTTTTCTATTCTGATATTCCTGTGTTTATAGATAGAGATCTTAAGATCCAGGAGATTAAGTGGGTTGTCAAAATCCCACAACTAGCTAGTAGGCTAAGCTTTCTGATCCCTACCCCAGAAATAACTTCAACACCTATGTTGTTTGAGTGTGTTTAATCTCTGGGCTAGAGTGTGGGGCGCGGTGTTCCGCCATTACAAGATGGCGCCTAGTTCCGGGTGC
>VBSM01003214.1:11429873-11484927 GCA_008086735.1 Cheirogaleus medius | reverse complement strand
GGATTAGAGGTATGCCCTTCCCCTCCACAATGCTCACCACATCCCTAAGATGTGATTTTTAACACCAAGCCCAAACTACTTTGCAAAGTTATTTCCCTAGAAAGGTGAATGCTGATGAGGGATTTGGAAGATGAAAATTCCAGAAAGACGATCCCAGGAATCTCAAAGAATTAGAGATGATGGATTTTCTGTGAGATTCTTTGAATTGTTTTTCCTCTTTTTCTTCATGCACTACAGATTTCACAGCTGTGGGCTTATTATGATCATAGCTAATGACCACAAATGACGAAGTTAAGAAAAGGTTCAAGATTTAAATGAGTGTTAGCTCATAGCAGCATATTGATAGCTACTCACCCCATGTAGGAGTATGTAAAAGCAAATAGACATTTGGCAGATTTTGTGCTGCTACATGGTCTAAATGTTGCTATGTGCAAGTGAATCAAATCACTTTTGTTCTACCTTCTACTGGAAGGTGCGTTGTAAATAGCATTTGGCTTTTCTTGGTAGTTGGTTCATTTTAAATGGAATGCTAAAAAGGAACATATTTTCTGTGTGGTTGATTCAATTTACTCAAATCTAACAGAAAAATGTGTTCATTTCTATTTCTTTAATATCAACAGATTCAGAGTAAAAGGTAAATACAGCTAAAACAATAAAAAACTCCTACATTTATTGTTAATGAATCTTTAGAAGATGAAACTGTAATATATACCATATTGCTGTTTTTGAAATGAAATATTTGTTCAAATAAATATTTTCCACTAGTTTGGTATTAATTCCAACATAAATTTTAAAGATTATATAAATATGGATATATTTTAATATCAGAGATTCTTACATTTGGTGGGAATTAAAAGTTAGTTACCTTTATTATCCCTTAAAACTTCAAATTCTACTGATTATAACCATTACTTACATAATTTACAGAATAAAGCATTTTTAATGCTTTAAAATGAATGAAATTCTTATTTTGATAAACAAATCATATCATTCTTTACCATTTTCCTTAAACGAAAATTTGGTTTGGGCATGACAAATAGAGTGGAATTCTTATTATTGGAGTCTTACTGTCTTATTTAATTCTATTTGAGTTATTCTTTTCCAGTTGGAGTGAAATACAGAATTAAATTTTGTATCAAATTGCTTTAAAAGGTGCTAATAATTTCCTCTTTGCTTTACAACTGCTTTCAGGGGAACTCCTCTATCCCCAGTGCCGCAGACAGAAGCCCTTTTAGCTGTGTCACCTTCACCATGAACCCTCTACTCTAATTCCTACCTCAGACAGCTCATCTAGAGAACCGAGAGTGGATCCCTGACCTCTACTGGGCCAATCAGACCTGGACCAGAGAACTAACATTTTTGTGGGCAGCTGAGCGATAAGTCCGTGTGTATTCTGGGATCGGGTTCTTGTTTCCAGATGGCCTAGATGAGGCTAAATTGGAAACCATGGGATAAACGACTTAAGGGAGAAGCTGGTTTAAAGAGTAAAAGAGACACACACATGCAAAAAGACACATAGATTATAACAGACATATCCTCCCCACTACTCTGCAGAACCCACCATATCCTCACATGCTTGTATATATAGAAGCTGCTTTTTGGTTTTCTGGGGGTCCTGGCTGTAATTCTTACAGTGAGATTGGTTGAGAATGAAATAAAATAAATTTTTACTTGAACTATATCAAGTGAGTTTTAGTGCCTTGCAATCAAATGGGCCCTGTGTAGAATAGACAAAAGAATAGTTATTTATCTTCAGTGTTGAATGAGGGCGGGCGCTGTATCAACCAGGGAGGGTTTGATATGTTTAAGCTTTATTAGCTTAAAGCTAATAAACTCTGTCTAGTGGACATGTGTTGTTTTCTTCTATCCAGAGCCTAGTTTTCTTCTGATAATTGCCATTCTTTTGATAATTACACTTTGGTTTTCCTTTGGGCAAGTACCTCTTCTCAGTTTTTAAACCATATAAGTTGGATGAAGTTGACCCCTATCTCCAGACTTATTCAGAAATCAGTTACTCATTAGGAATGTAGCACTCAATTTTAGAAATGTGCATGAATGAACAGTTGGGAAAGAGGAGCCAAGGGGAATGTTAGCCTGGCCGTGCTTAGAGCTTCCAAATGAAAAGAACCCATCAAATGATGAAGCCATCACAGAGAAGAGCTGTGCCAGCTATAGAAGTATTGATCTCTGACAGCATTGTTTGAACCTCTCCAGCTGTGTCAGAGGGAGAATCATTCATTGTGTTCTTCAGTTTTTGAAGCTTCCTCATCGTCCCCTAAGGCAGTTTGAGTTGTTTCTGTTACATGTAACTTATAACGTTGACCAAAATATCACGCGGAAATTCCATGGGAAACAGAAGACCTGAAACCTTCCCCTGAATAATTTACCATACAGTAGGATAAAGAAGATAAACAGTCATGTAATTATTAGAAAACAGTATAAAATATATTATTAGATATCAGGCTACAAAATTGTCTAAAAATTTTCCCATGAGACACTGACAGTAGGCAGTGTAGGATTTCTACTCGATTTAATCTAGAGTTACCTATTTGATGTTTGAAAATGCTGTCTCATCTTCATAGTCAACAGATATGAAGGCAAAGTACCTGGAATGTGGCAAGTAAGCGCTTGAGTTTTACATCAGATAAAAATCATAAGGAAACATGAAGAAAAATAATAAGACAAATCACTTGCATTTTGCATTAGACAAAATAAATATAATAAGAAATAATAAGAAAAGCAAACAATCCACCACTTTCACCAATAGTAAAAACAATGACACAAATAAAGGAAAAACTAACAAGACAAAAAGTAGAGACAAGAAATATATTTTTAAAACTGGTTACGTTAAGGTTTTGCTTTAATTCTTAATTGCCACTTGAAATTCTCTTATCTATGTTATTGTCTACCATCTCTAACTTAGAAACTAAATACATTTCAGACCCTTATAACGGCAACTTACTTCGTCCAATCTTATGTGCACAGGTAGGCTGATGTGGCAATTTTGGAGAGCAGAACAGAAACAAGGATCACTGAGCACCGGGATTTCTAAAAGCTCCGTGAATAGGCTTTAGGGGTATCTGTGATTCACCAGAAACTGTTTGTCAAATTTTGTGTGAGTGTGCATTTTTATGTTTTTCTTTTTTTGCCCTAAGAGAATCTATAACTTTTATCAGTTTCTCAAAGGGATTTATTACCCAGAAAATGTCATAATTTTCTGCCAACTTAGGGCTATTTATAAGACATGATTTATCTTAGCTACATATTAATATATGCTATCATATTAAATTATTAGCCTTTTGAAGTAAACTGTAGACAATGGTAATGTCCTAAATAAATCTTAGAATTGAATACATGATTCCTATGTAAAATATACCCATGCATTGTTTCAGAATATATAGCTTAAAAATTTATAACAGTTATTATCTGTATCAAAATTATATTTGATCAGTTTACACTTATTTAATATTACTGCTCTTTTGTAGATGTTAGCTTTACTCGCTTTGGCTGCTTTCCTCCATTTTCAATGAACAAGCTTTCACATAGCCCAGATCCTCACATCTTTCAGCTTTTTCACTACTAAAGATCTATCCCTTTTTAAAATTTCCAGTTTGAAAAATCCCAGGGAAAATATTTGGTTGGCCTCACATACCCTCCCTGTTTTCCTGTGGCCAAGGGAATAGAGACTAGGTTAGCAGACCCAGTTAGAATGTGTTTGGAGAGAGGACTGGAGATAGAAGAGCACCCTCTCCCCCAAGAGTCTATTATTCCCAGGAGATATGAAGGATGATGGGAAAGTAAAATGAAAAATATTGGCTAGAGACATACATTCTAGGAAGTAATGTGAAATATGTTGCAAATACTCAAAATAGCATGGAAATGTGACAGTTTAATTTGAGCAGGAGGGTTCATTCCGGGACGTAAGAAATACAGGCTATAGAAGTAAGCAAGGGTCAGATTAGGAGATTAGAATCTCCCTAATCTTTGGGATTAGGAGATCCCAAAAATCTCCTAATCTTTGGGAAGAGACCCCAGATCTCTTCCATCAAATCTCTATTTGAATAAGAGATTTAAATTTTATCCCACAGGCCAGTATTTTGCAAATATTGCAGTGGAGTCGTAGGACAAAGGGGATGTGTTAAAATGTAGCTTCACAAAGTCAACAGGAAATACAAAGAATCCAAATCATGGGGTGGGGCATAAGAATCTGAATTTTTAAAAAGCACCTCAGGTGATGCTTACACATACTAAGGACTGAGGGTCACTGCTAAGGAGAATAGAAAACTACTGAAGAAACAAAGCAACACAGACTAAAATATCGGCCAATCTGGCTACAGACCCCAAATTAATTAGATTTCATGCTGTATGGCAATGTATGTTTGGGGGTGAGGAGGGTTGTAGCTCCTGGGTGTACATCTCAGAGTAATTTTGTTCCAGTTAAACATTTCAAGGAAAACATCATATAGTGGCATAGAGTTCCAAACGTGCAAATGATAGTAAAATATCCCTATTTTAACCTACTCAGAGGAAAATCCTCAAAAATGTTGGATCCCTATCAGCATAAAAATTATCCTCCAAATACGACATGAAGATTTCTAATGACACATTAGTGAAGGGGACTGTAACCCAAGATGACTAGATAAATACTTTTAAATTAGCATATTCTCTTGAATCAGGAAATGTTAAGTGTTAAAAAATTACATAGTTTGATGAGGTGTTCTGGCCACATTCATCAGTCAATTTTATTTCTCAGCACCTGTGAAATTAGGGAAAGGTTTTTGCTACATTGGTTCTTGCCTACCAATGCAGAGAAGATGGATGGGGCCCAGGAAGTAGGACAAAGAATTACACCAGGGTCTTTGGAAATTAGCCTCATAATTCTCTGGTGGACTTGGGGACAAAGCAAACTGTTCTCTCTTCCATCTAGTAAACATGATTCTTCTAACCTTTTTAGGCAACTTCCCTTGTTAGCAGGGATCCAGCAGGAGAATATTTCCCATAAGAGTATTACACACACACACACACACACACACACACACACACGTGTGCATATCCACATAATGCATTCTCTAATGTTTGTTCGAATAAGCATGTATGATTTAGTGGTTAAGTAGCTGCAGGTTGATCTATGGAAGGAATGCTTATGGCTTTTTTAATGTGGGGGACACGCAAAGCCCAAGGTGTAGCAAAATGCTGTTTATATGAGCATCTGGGTGCAGATGGGTTGAGGCCGAAAAGAACGTCCAGGGGAGGAAGGGGAAAGCCTTGGATTTTACAGAGGATTTTTTAGGGGGGAGTAGGGTAACTGGGCCAGAATAGCTGCTATAATGAATTCTTATCAAACAGCTAGTTACTGAACCCCTTGCATGGGTCATCCTGCTAAGGAGAACTTTGTTCCCCTCTTGCATTCCATTCCTCTATCTCCCTAGGGCTCTGGCAAAGGCTATATACCTAACAGTTAGTCACTTGACTGTTTTTACTTTAACACAATCAGAATGAACAATGTCCAACCACTTTTTTTCTTCCATTCTTGCATTAAAGATTAAAATTTCCCTGAGAGAGCATGTTTGACCAGTCTTAGGTCATACTTTTAATTGCTGCATGTACCAGAATAGTGTGGAATAATCTAGTCAATTTGGTTTCATAATGGGAGACAGACATTGCAATTTATAATCCCTCCCAGACTACAAAAAAATTGGAGACAGAGAATTCCAAAAAAGGAAATAAGAGTGTGGTTAGGATAGTAAAAATGAGGCAGAGACCCCCAAATGATAAATATCTACTCTGCTTATATCCTAGAGTATCAGCACTCAATGAGATTATGTATGTGAATATAATCTGTGCAGTGTAATATTTTAAATGATGTTAATAGTTTCTAAGATTATGGTCCCAGGACAACTATGATTATGTTTCCTTCTAAACATCTGGAAAAGTATTGACAAAAAGTGAAAGGATATAGGAGTTTAGGACAGTGCTAATATCAGGTTATCTGTGTACATCCCAGCCAGGACATTCCCTGTCAAATGAATTTGTTATATTTCTTTCATTAAAAAATACCATCCTTATAAAGGTTCCCATATATTTGTTTGCTCTTTTTGTCAGCTCTTTATTTCATTAGAATGTAAGTTCTATTAGGCCTAAGACATTCTCTGTCTTTTTCACTACTCTGTTCTTAGTGTTGAGGACAATGCCCAGAAGTAAGTGTTCAGTTAATATTTTATAATAAATATTGAATAAAGAATTAATAAAAGTGGATTTCGGTCCCAGGGGGGAAAAACTGGCCTCCCAGGAAGAGCAGGCATGGGATTTAACCTAGCCTTTTTCTAACCAGCCCATCTCAGTTATCTGTAGAGACTTCATTCACCTTTCTTTATGTATTACTGGTGGAATGACTAAGCACAGGCATTTCATTTAGAAATTTTACCAATTTATGTATGTGTTGAGGTTCAAGAATCCATGAAGACATGTTTGATCCATCCATCCCTTTGGAACCTTGACTCTTGTGCTTATTATATTTATATAGGTCGTATATTTTTCTCCTGGAAATGTATTAATGCTGTTAATACATATTAATACTGCATTAAGCAGTGTGTTTAAGTATTATATGTCTTTAAGAGTGTCTCTAAGATGGTCTATTTTGAGGATTTTTGCTTTTACTTTGAAGAATACCAACTTTGTGACATCTTATTGATCAGCGAATGGCATACTGAAGCAAACATCTGAAGGACCTAATTAGCCAATATTATTCAGTTGATCTATATTTTAACTTTGTTTTGAAAAGTTCTTTATTGTTAGCATTTTAGGAGCTATGCTTTATGAAAAATAGGATTTTCAGTAGTGTCTTTTACAAGACACTAGGGGCAAATTGTCATATGGGGAACAGGATCATAATTTCAAATAATGACAGAGGCCATTTGGTGTAAGGAATTGGTGCTAAGCTGCTTCTTTTGTGACCATGCATTATACCTGCCCATTTTCATGACTCTCTCACTCTGTTCATTCTGCTAGAACAGAGTACCATAGACTGGGTGGCTTAAATAATAGACATTTATTTCTTACAGTTCTGGAAGTTGAAAGTCTGAGATCAGGGTGCCAGCAGAAAGAGATCCCCGTCTCTTCCTTTTTTAATAAGGACACTAATCCTGTCACCAGGGCCCCTCTCTCATGATCTGATTTAACCTTAGTCACTTCCCAAAGGCCTCTTCTCCAAATACTATTACCCTGGGAGTTAGGTTTTCAACATGAATTTTGGGGGACACAAACATTCAGTCCATAGCAATGACTTTTATTTTATTTTTAAGCCATTCAACAGACCACTGTATTAATTAAAAATTAACATACATCCAATCAAAATGAACTTCTTCCTCAGTAGAACTATCAAACTCACATTTCTGCCAACTACTTTAGCCATTTGTTGTACTGCCCTTTAAAACAGTATCTGGGCTAAACAATGTGTATCTTAGAGATTTTTGCTCATGGGTTCCCAGTGTTTGATACATGATTTAGGCCAAGTAGACTTAAGAAGATTACATGAAAATCATTGCAGCTTTTTTCTTCTTTGAAAATAAATAAATCTAAAAATTAGATTCATTTATCCATAGATCAAAAGATTCAGGTTCTTACCTCAACCTTCCTGTTGAATAGCTGTGTGTTCTTGGGAAATTATCTTCTTTCTAAGCTCTATTTGTAAAATTGGGATGAAGTCATTCTGCTTTTCCTCACAAGACAATGAGAGTCAAATAAAATGATATAATGAAAGTACTCGACAGAAATATATGATCTGCTTTATAAAAGCAATGAGTTATTATTTAAAAGAAAGTGCAGCAGGTTATATAAAATTAAGTGCAAAATATATCATTGCCTCTAAGAGTTTAAAATCTAAGAAAATATATGGGCAGGAAGATAAGTACTCCCTGCACATGCTATAGTAACTAGGAAAAATTATGTAAGCTGGATATAAAATATGTGTCAAGATTCTGGAAATGTGCCCAACTACAGCAGAACTGTTGACATCGAGTAGAATAATGATTCTACTTAAAATTCTGATAACTACTATTACTGGTTGCTGGATTTTTTTTTTTGGAGGGTATTATTTTCTGCTCTTTCTGCTTTTTCATACTAGGCAGGCAGCAACCTTTGAAAGTAAGTATGTATCTGTGTGAATCCATAAATGAAATGAAAACATCAGGAATAGAACAGATCTTTCCGAATATCTCTTTGGGCTTTTCTGATGTGACCTGATCTTCACTTAAAGAGGTTTAGATGAGCCCAGTGAGTGGCTTTTGTTTTCCTGGCCTGTGCAGAGTAGCTCTCCCTCCTCCTGAACATCAGGTGGTCATTGTGTGCTTCATGCTGCCATCATATCCATCCTATCCCACAGTTTTGTGATCTTTACCCTTAAGTCTTACTGGTTGGTTCCTTTGCATATGAGAATATCAGGGTAGAATTATTGCTACTATGGTGGAGTGATTTGACAGGTCTTCTTCAAACTTAGTAAAATATTAAAAAAGCAAGTGAAAGAGAGTCTCTGGTTTCAGGATTCCTTTTCAGAAGACTGCTAGTGGCCTCTGGTGCATAACTGAGTTTGGAATGTTGACAAAGATTAACAGCATGTGAGTGTATTTATTACAGTTTCTTATAGCAGGATCTTGTATATTTATCTATGCCAGGGAAAGAGGCACTGGCTGTCCAGGCACCCAACATTTGATATTTTTTTAAGATTGCTTAAATCTTTGGGTGGAAGTAATGGCCCACCCTCTCACAACTTCCTAGACATATAGCACTGCTGTCAGATTGGGGTGTGTGTGTGTGTGTGTGTGTGACAGTTTATGTAACCTTGCAGGAGCAGCCCATAACAGAAGAATTAATATAGGGGACCCATGAACCTCCCTTCCCCAATGTGTGCCTCTAGCTTCTGATTCTCCCATACACCTGAGGTTAGCAGAGTCCTTCAGCAGGATTGGATAATGCTTGGTACAACTCTTGATCATTTTAAGTGTTTACTTTCTCTCCAAAGTGTAGCTTTGGAATCAGACAAGTCTTGGGTTCAAAATTGAGTGCCATTTGCAGCTGTGTGATCTTACATATGTTGCTTAACTTCTCTGGGGCTCAGCACCTGTAAAGTGAGGACAATAACCTCACGTAGGTTTATTGTAGAGGTTAGATGTTTGACGTGTGAAAGGTCTGAAATAGTCCCTGACATGTAGAGGTACTCAGAAAATATTAAAGATCTTCTACCCATTTGTCAATCATTTAATCTACTTTGTGTTCATTATCATGGCATGAGAAATATCTGTTTATAATTCCCATTGGCCAGTATTTTACTTTAGAGGATTTTGTGACCTCAAGTCCTCCAGAAACTTTACATTTTTCTACATCTTATGTATGCATCTTGGAGAATCTCAAAATTGCTTTGATTAGTAAACTTAATAAAAGAAAAGCCAAATTAAATCAATCCAACTCCTAGTTCTTTTAATAAATCTCTTTCAAGAAGACTTCTTGGATTGTAGTAAGAGTTACCTGAGGATAAAATATTAATTTGGTTTTAATTCAGTACACTGCAATGATGTATGCTGATATTAATAAACTCAACTTTCCTTTGACTTGGCAAGACTAAGCCACATGCCACAGCAACACACATGCTGTAGGGCTTTGCAAACGTCACAAATTTAGGATCAGCTTTTACTTAAGTTCTTGGAGCAAAGCTAGGTATTTAATGTTCATTAAAACATCATAGATGAGTGACATTAATTTCACTGTGTGCTTTGATTTGAATTATTTAAAGGTGTTCAGCACAATAAAGTAATTTATCTCCTGTAGCTTTCTGGGGATGGACGCTATGATTTAAAAATCCTTTTACTAAAGGAGGAAAAAAGGGGAATTTAGTAGCAAGGGAGCTGAATTTCAAAGGTCCATTAAAAATTGCCTAGGCAACAGTGAGGGATTTTTAAACTATTAAAATGCTAGCTGGGGTTAGTAGAGTTTGTGTGGTATCCCTTCTTTATTTGCTCACTGTGTTGGACATATAACTAATGTAATCTTATCAGTCTTCTGTTAAAACATTTTGTCTATTTTTTCATCACTGAGCACAATAGTAAAAAATTCACTTGCCTTCCAGGGCCAGGTAGGAAGAAATAATGAGTGAAGTGGGGCGGGCATGGCCTGCAGCCAACTGGATCACATGGTACTCTAAAAGGCTGCCATACCTTACCTCTGTGCTTGTTGCCACATCTAAATTTTCAGAAGAAAACAAAAACATGGATTTTTAAAATGTAAAATCTCTCTATTATGTCATTTATAGGACAGGTTAAAAACGTGTCCTTTTGCACAGCAAATTTGAGTTGCATCAGCCTATGGTCAGTCTGACTCTTTAATCAGGCATAAAAGGCCATTTCCAATCTGGATTTAACTTTCTTTTTTTTACCACCCATTAAAATATTTATTTCTTTTAAATGACAAATAAAGATTGTATACACTTATAGGGTACAGTGTGATGTTTTGATACATGTATATATTGTGTATGATCAGCTCAGTTAGGGATGTCTCATCAGGATCAATGGCTTCTCTCACCTTGTACACACACAGAGCACCTACACTCTAGCTATGGCAAATTATTTATCTTTTCCAGAGCACATTAGTCACTTCCTACTTCTCTGCCCTTTGTGTGCTCTTCCATTGGCAAGCACAATCTCTCCTTGGCTTTCCCCTTTCCATGCACCAGCTCCATGGAATCTCTACAATCTCTATATTCTCCTTCAATAACAGCATGCGAAAAGTCTTCTGAGAAGTTTTCTGTGAGCATTTGATTCTGGGACCAAGGTCAATTCATTGCTCACTAATCTATATTTCCATATGACCTTGCATTTTGATTACTTACTTGCATGTCTGTCTCATTATTACTCCTTCATCTCTGTTCACTCAGCTGTTGCAAGGAGGGGAAAGTGCAGTAGCTGCAGATGAGATGGACCCGGTGGGGTCTGGCAACCAGAGAGCTTTTTGATTTGTTATCAGGGTACAATTTCCATCACTCCTATTCACAATGAGGTTCTACATGAGGATATAAGCTAGGCTCCTAGGATGTCCACCTGGGCTGCTTGGCAGAGTAGACATTTAGCATTTCTGAGTCAGGCTCCATGAAACGGAGGACCCATTCCTTATTTTCTTTATTTTCTCATGCTGGTTTTATAATCTTAGTTCAATCTAAGCTTAAAGCCTGGATAATCTTGTCTGCCTTGCTGCAGTCTGCCAGCCTTGGCACTCACATGGAGAAACTTTCTGAGGGAGTCAAAGCAAAAGGAGACCTTTCCTGACATAACCATAAGTAACTTGAGCTGGAAAGCATTTATTTCCCACAGTCTTTACAAATAACTCATTCTCAGCCTCCATTGCTTCCCATCATGGTTGCCCCAGAAACCAATTTTTAAAGTCTTCTCATTCTAACCAGATTGGAAGTTCTTTATGGGGGCAGGAGCTGTATCTTATTAATCTTTGCATCTTCAGCACCTAACAAACCGAAGGAACTAAATACTTGTTACACAAACAGTCTAGGGGGAAGAAAGACTATAAAGATAGTGTAAGAGTTTGGTTTTCATTTATAGCTAACATTTGTGACCCAGGCTGTAAATGTACCAAAGGCTCCTTGATCAATTTCACATTTGCTAAACAAATAAAACAAAGGCTAACAGGATACCACGTTTACACTTTCTTCACATTTTAGGCAGATGGAGCAAACAGAACTTGCTGTGGTTTTATTTTCTCAGCTCTCGTTGAACTTGGAGTTCACTCAGTGTTTGCTCTGACCAGTCAGGGTTCTCATCAGGCTCAATGACTGCTCTTACCACAATTTCCTTGCTTCATATTTACAGATTACAGGTTGAAGAAAAAGATTTTATTTCTATTTTGGGATTAGGGAATAATTTTTAGCAAGTATGAGACTGGTTGAACGTACTGTGGTATTTCTTATTCTGGTTTTATCTAAAGATACTTATATCAACAAGGCAATATATCAGAAAGATAATCAAATTTTTAAAAAATCAATCATTTACTAAATTAAGATATGCTGTGGTCTGTACCAAGCACTTTACAGAAGTGATATATTTAGTCTGCAACTTACCTATGAGTTACAAATGAGTATCCTGAAACACAAGCATGTTAAATAAATCATCCCAGGTGCTTAAGCTAGTAAATGTTTATCTGACTACAAAGCCTGATCTCTTTCTATGATACTAAAATCACAGAAAATAAAATGCAGTTATACGTCAATTGTCCTCATAACTCAAATTTCTCAGTAAATCACTCTAGTGGTTCCAAAGTTTTCTAAATTAGGAGCAGCTTGAGGATTACAGAGACTTCAGAAATAAAAGGATGAATGAAAGGACTGCTCCCAGGAAATATGCTGTCAGAAAGTCCTACATTTTATATTTTGGTGTTAGTCTTGGTCTCTGTTTTTTCTTTTCTTTTTCTTTTTATATCTATGTTATGGCCAAATTAAAAGCAAACCTTTTGGCAATTGCATCTACTAATCTGCTTCTCTTGTTGATGAGTGTACTAAAATCAGCAATCTATTGGTTTATAGCCAGTACGTTATATGCACTTGAACCCTAAGATAAGATTCGTGTTGGGAAGTTTAGGAGATATTATTGATGGAATGTCTAGTCTAATATTGAATGCAAGGAGAGAGGAAGTACTGGTCTTGGTTAAGAACATGGGATATGAAATTTCTATCAGGTGTGTTTATAAGTTGGAGTAACGAAGCACTTGACTAATAGTGACTTTAATAAACGGGGGCTTATTTTCTCTTTCACGTCAAGAAATCTGGAGGTAGTTGGCTACTGGAATTGGTTTAGTGGTTCAGTACTATCAGGGCTGGCTTCTTTGTAATCCTCTTGGTCTTTTTCAAGTGGTAGCAAGATGGCTGTCATGGCTCTGGACATCAAATCCACATTCGAGGCAGTGACTAAGAGGAGGGATCACATCAGTCACGCTATTCACTTTGATGAGAAAAACAAAAGCTTTTCTAGAAATCCCCTAAACCTACTTCTGGTTATGTATCATTGGCTGGAACTTTGTCTTTTGGCCATCTCTTGCTATAAGGAAGGTTAGAAAATTGAGTAATTTCACTATTCCAGCACTAGATTGGAAGGCAGTATGGAGAAAGGGAGAGAAAAATGACTCTTAGATCTACCAACAAATTGTATTTGCTATTCAATCATTTGGTTGTTGTAGGACTAAATAAAATGTCTGGAAAGCACTTAGCAGAGAATCTGACATACAGTAAGTAGACATATAGAAGCTAGTATCATTATCAATAGCAAGGAAATAAGAAATGGCTATTAGCTTGGCAATCACACCTCTTCGTTTTTATTCTACATTCTCTCTGCATGCTATAAATCCACTAAAAATAATATTATGTCTCTTTAAAATTTACCACTTTCTCATATTAAATTTCCATACATAACTTTATTTGGGTTGATGAATTTAAGATAAAAACAAAATAAGGACATGAGAAACCAAGAAGTGGGGAGTGGGGTTGTGGGATAAAAACTTACCTGTTGGGTACAGTGAACACTATTCTGCTGATGGGCACAGCCAAAGTTCTGACGTAAGCATTATACAAGATATCCATGCAACAAAAACACTTGTACCTTTAATTAATAATTTGAAATTAAAAAATAAGGAAAAAAAACCAAAATGATTTCTATTTTCTGATTCATACTGGTTTTCTACTCCCACCAATATATGGAGGAGAGAATAGCTATTTGAGGGCAGGGTATCATATTACCCAAACTTGTCTCTGCCCAGTAACATCATTTGATTTGTGAGGAAAGGGAAGAACAAGATTCTGAGAAGTTGAGCAAAAAGCAAATGACTTCCCAATGTCCCAGATTTCATATATATATGAAATCTAATGCACTTTTATTGAAAACTCAAAAAGAAAAAATATAGTAGCAAGAAATTGCATATAATGTAAGTTCTTATTTGATATCATGAAAAGGGTTTTGTTTCTTTGCTTTTTGATTTGTTTGGTTTACCCAAAAATCTTAAGGGTATTTTACTTTTAAGATTAAGCTTCTTCTTTTTTAGAAGTTTCTCTTCAGGTCTAAGACTACTTTTAGGGAATAGGTATAATGTAACTGTCAAACATTTACCTGGAAGTTGAATAAGTAATTTTGAGTAACCAGTATATCACATCTGAAATGCAAGTAATAGTACTAACAGAGAGATATTTAAAGCAGAAATGAAGCATTTCCTTTCAAAGTTTTGAGGGAGAAAGAGAAGAGTGGAGAAAATTATTATATTCAGTTGTTCAACATATTCAGTTAAAAAATGGTTTAGTAAAATTTTGGAAAGATTTTCAGAATATGACCAGGTGTATCCATTATTTATTGCCATAATAATATTGAATATCAAACTCAAATAAAGAGGTTTAAAATAAATACATTTATTATTTCTCTTGAGTCTATGGGTGGCTGGGTACTTATGCAAGTATAGGCTGGACTTTGTCTGAGCTGGGGTAGCTCATGTATCTGTTGTCAGCTGGCAATTTAGCAACTGTTTAGAGCATGTCCAGACTATGACAGCTTTAGCTTTGACTCAGTTTTGATCCATAAGTCTCTCATATCTTTTCCTCAGCCTAGCCCAGTCATGTTCATTTGGTGGAGGTAAGGGTCCAAGAGTGAGCCAGCCCAATTATGCAAGAGAGAAAGCGGAAACATGCATGCTCTTTTCTAGCCTCTGCTTGCAACACAGTGACTAATGTCCCATTAGGCAAAACAAGTCAAATAGTTAAGCCCAGAGTCAGAATGAGAGGGGACTACAGTTAAGGGAAAAACATGGGTATAGGGAAGCCATTATTTGGGTCCATTAATTTAACCAGTCTACCACACCAGGCTTGTTTTTGTTTTTGTACAGAGAGCATAAGAAGAACTAACTCTGTTCTCTGAATACTTCAGGTAACTTTGGTTGTAATGTTACCAACTGACTGCAGAATTATTAAACTAGTTTTTATGTGAACTAGTTTGCCTGTTTCTTCAGATGGTAATTATGGTATTCTTAGACCTGCTACCAATTTTCTTCTTTTTTGAGAAATCTTATGAATATTATAATTCATTGACCACATTTCCACAGTATAAGCCTTTATGTTTCTTCTCAAAAAAAAAAAAAATCAAGGCTTACTCTTTCTTTCATACAGCAGTTATTATCTTTGATTAAAGGCAAGCCCTGTCAATGAGAGAAAAAAAATATTTCAGGTGTTTCTAGAGTAGATTATGTTAGACAATAGAAGAGGAAAGTATCTACGAATTGGGATAACTGGGATAAAGAACCATGTCAAACTGTAACACCTGTCAAAGATTTCTAGCTTTAGGATGGTATATATATTGCATTGAGACATTGGAAAACGTTGCCCTATAAGCACCTCAGAGGCATGACTTTGTCATATTTGCTTAAATATCTGTTTGCAATTATAAAAAATATCACTGTCATTATTAGAGAAAGTCATGTTATTGCCTTAAAATTTTTTCTAACTTTTAAAAAATTGTCTTATATAAGCAGACACTCTGGCAAACACAGAATCTCACATTTTGCAGTTGAAGAAATGAGTGGAGTGTTTTCCTTAGGCAACTTGAGTTTCCAAGGCATATGTTGAAAATTACATATGCGTCTTAATTATTATTAACTTATTCTAAGCTTGCCACCGTAAAGTAGAAAAAGGCTAAACTAAAATTTCAACATGGAAACTTAAATGCAGAAGGGAATAAAAGTGAAGAACCACAGCAATTATTTTCTAAGATGTAAAGAAATGCAAATGAGTACTGTTTGTGAGTTATGAAATATATATGAAACAGCATAAAGCAGCCATCTGTTAAAATAGTTCAAAAACAAAAATTTGGTTAGTTATTGACTGGTATTAATAAGCATGAATGTTGTTAGTTTCCCTGCAAAGAATTTCAATCTAAAGTCTTCTCCTCATTATTTTTCAATCAGCATTCCATGATCAGTGTCGGATTACCGTAGCTCATGCACAGCAGCAGGTGGACCAGATGCTGAACATTAAATTAGAAAAATAACAAGGCAAAATTCTCCTTGCAAGCTCTGAGTCCCTCCTTGCCTTCCTCCCACACATAAAAATCAGAGACAAAAAAAAAAAGGATATTGATACAAACTGGAGTTATATGGCATCGGGGTCCTTGTTAATGTATTTAACCTTGCTTAGTTTATGTATTGGCTTCTACGAGAGCACTGTATGTGGTAAATAGCTGGTAGTCAGAGATGTCTCTATTACTCCTCTAAAGATTATTTATATTTTCTCAAGAATAGATCACTTGACAAACTCAATTCATAACTCAGATGCTGCTGCTTCTACTTAAAAGAGAATTTTATGGGTTCTCTCTTTTCCATTCTATCCTCTCCACAATATATATATATATATATATATGTATATATATTCACCACGTTTCAAAATGGCTATTGGCCTAGTTACAGGCATGGTCAGGAAAGAAAGCTGTTAGTCTTTTTAAATTGAAAATAGCTTATGTGTACAGATATTACATTAAGCCTTTCATTGCAACTCAGCCATCCTACGTGTAGAAGCTAATCAATCTGATACTTAAGCTAAATAGTTGAAGGTCAACTACTTTACCATTTTAATGAGTATACTTTCTGTTGAAAATAACATAAAAGAGACAAAAATATGCATGTTACGATTCCCAGATCAGTTATAGATTGTCCCAAAGGAAACAAGGCTTTTACACATCCTATATCATTTAGCAGCAAAGGGATGCCACATTAGCTAAAATTCTACTCCTGACTCTTGACAGATCCCACTATACAAAAATAAAAAGCCAACTATTCCCAAAAAGAACAGCTGGGCCTTTATAGGCATTATATTTTTATGATTTATGGAAAATTATAAGAAAATAAAAAGTCATAGTTGCACCCATGATTGCAGTTCAAGTAAATTTTATTGCTACCATTTTGAAACACAAAGACAATTGAATATATAGAATAATAATGACACCATTGGATATATGTTTTCAATGTTACATTAAGTACCAGATAGATTATTGATGGTATTGTTACCAAGAATACATGTATCATTTTGAGTAAAACTAATTCAGTTAGTATCTTAAAATGTAATAATCATTCCTACTGTAAGTATCCTTAAAGACTGATGAAGGTTAAGTTTATAACACTTTTGCAAAAAATGCTAGGCTTAATTCGTGTGTTACGGGTGGTAATGTAACAGGTGAAAACTCTAGAAGATGAAGCTTTCTAAAGTATAAAATATGAGACTATTAAAGAGAGCCATAAAATATCCAATCACATGGAGAATTTTTGAGCAGCCTAGGTGCAATATAACCTGAGCTCTGCTTGTGCTCGTGATAAGATATACTAGGTTCCCCAGCATAGGGCTCTTTTGGGCTGTGGGGAAGTCCCCTTATTCTGGAGCAAGAAGGATGAGCTGAACTGTGGCATGTATGAAAAGAAGATGGTATAACGGTTAGCTTTCTGCTATAGAAATAAGAATATGAGTGGAATTCACAGGAGGGTTATTAGGAGATGACTGCTTTTCCAATCAATATTCTGAAAGCCATATTGAATGCATTTCTGCAAAGTTAGTGAGATTCACAAGGACAACTTTATAAACTCCAACTGTTCTTGGAAGATGTTTTTATTCTTTAGAACAAGGATCAGCAAACTATAGCCCACAAGCCAAATAGGGCTCATCGCCTATATTCCGTTTTATTTTGTTTTGTTTTTAGAGAAGTTTTACATTTACAAAAATATTGAACAAAAATTATAGAGAGTTCCCATATAATCTCTCTCATTCCAATAATAGTTTCCATTATTATTGACATCTTCCATTGGTATAGTACATTTGTTAAAATTGATGAACCAATATTGATGTATCATTCACTGGCATCCATAGTTCACATTAGGGTACATTCTTTATGCTATACACTGTGTGTGAAGGAGCTCAGGAAATTTCACCCCAAAATATGACTCCTTGATATAAGGAGTATTTTGAATTAAAGGCTCTTAGAGATCAACAGGTCTTGGAAGGGCCTTTCCTTCTTTCTTCATAAAAAACAGACCCATCAAAAGAACAATCAACAATATATTACAGGAAAGATGATGAAGAATGCAACCATATCTGGCCCAAGTCTTTTAAAATATAATACCTGTCTATTAATTTGCAAAGAGAATCATTTATAAGTCAATCCATTTCCCCCCATCCATTCATTCTCCTAAATATCTATGCATCCTCCCTAGCAACAACTTATTCCCCCTAAACAGAATTACCTATATTCCTCATCTCCCTCTCTGCTCCGAAAAGGAAGGTATATAAATTTCTGAACCCCACTGGCATACTGGGTAATCACTCTGTGATTCTTCCTGTGCACATGGTAAATACATTTATTTCTTTTATTAATCTGCTTTATTGTGAATTGATCTTTCAGCAAATCGTCTGGGGTGACAGGGAAGTTTCCCCTCCCCTCACATGTGCATCTTATCCAATGTATAATGTCACATACATGCCATTACAGTATTATATGGAATACTTTCACTGCCATCAAATTCTCCTGTGCTTCACCTGTTCACCTTCCCGTCTATACCCTGAACCCCTGGAAACCACTGATCTTTTTTATTGTCTTTATAGTTTTGCCTTTTGCAGAATGTCATGTAGTTTGAATCATATCATATGTAGCTTTTTCAGACTGGCTTCTTTCACTTAGTAATATGCATTTAATGTTCCTCCATGTTTTGTCATGATTTGATAACACATTTTTTTAAATTGCTGAATAATATCCCCTTGTGTGGCTATACCACAGATTTTTTATCTTAGTTGGCTCTGGTTATTGATAATTATGAATAAAGCTGCTATAAACACCCATGTGCAGGTTTTTGTGTGGGTGTAAGTTTTTAACTAATTTGAGTAAATATCTAGGAGCACTGTTCTTGGATCATTTGGTATCATAATACTACACTTAGCTTTGTAAGAAACTGCCAAGATATTAATATCTTCCGAAGTGGTAGTACCATTTTGTAGTCCCACCGGTAATGAATGAGAGTTCCTGTTGCTTCATAATCTTGCCAGCATTTACTGTTGACAATGTTTTGGATTTTAGCCATGCTAATAGGTATGTAGTGGTATTTCATTATTGTTAATTGCCTGTTTGTATAAATGTAGTTTTATTGGAAAATAGCCATGCTTATTTGTTTAAATATTGTCTGTGGCTGCTTTCATACTGTAATGGTAGAGTTGAGTAATTGCCACAGACACCATATGGCTCACAAAGCCTAAACTATTTCCTGTCTGGTTCTTTCCAGAAAAGGTTTGTGGAGACTTGCTTTACAATATTTTTTCTAGCATACACTCTGATGACATTTTTAGAATTTATACCAAATTTCTATGAAATATTTGTGTTTGGTTCACTAAAATAATAATGAAGCATCTAAAGTGTTTTATCAGAGAAGTGTAGTACATTCATCACTAATACAATAATATAAAACTTCATCCTGCAAAGAATTTGACAAGAAAGGAGACCTTTTTTGTAGCATATATATGTACATATGAATGTAACCGAGGTAAAGGTCTGAAAAAGGGCAAATGAAATGTTTTACTAGTTATCTTTTAATTTCCCCCACCTTCCTTTTTGGGAATTAAAACTTGTATTCGTTCCTGAGGCCAGTAATCAAAGGGGCAAAAAAAAATTTCTTTGCTATGCGCTTCTATTATCTTAAACCACAGGAGATGGCTCAATGGAATCGTCCAGACAAGGGTCACAAGATCATCATCACCCAAGTTAAGGTTGCGATAACCCAAAACTGAAACCACCCATTATGGTTAAGCAACAATAGCCGAAAGCTGCAACATGTGACACTGGTCACGTAGACCTGAGCCCAACCACAAACCCCTCTCCCCCTTTAAAAGCCTCTATGTTTCTGCTTGAAGATAGGATGGTGGTCTTCTGAGATGCTAGTCTGCTGCCCTCCTCACTTGCTGGCAAATTCACAAACTTCCTTTTTTTCCTCAAATGCCTTGTACTTGTTCTCTGTTCTCATTGATTCAGGCTTGGGGACAAGTACCAAGCTTTTGGTGACAAATATGTAAATATTTACTAATCAAGAATAATTTTCATGACTGAAAAATCCCACTTGTGGTCAGAATTATTCCTTCATTCCGATCTTCTTGTATCATTCAGCAATACAAAAGAACACATTGCTGATACACACTACACCATGCATAATCTTAAAAGATGCAAGACACAAAAGAACACATGGTTTTCATATGTGCTTAATAGCAACATTAATATATTATAGTTATTTTGAAAGCTAGAAATGGTTGCTTGGGAAAGACTGTGACATGGAATATATTAACAAATGTAAGCTATTATGGTCTTTAAAGATAAAAACTAACCTGTTCGCATGGATCCCGTGTGAACTATTTACTGATCACAATATCTCCTGGAGCAATGTTTTTCAAATCTGCTTGCCATATTTTTCCAGGCCTGACTCCACTTCTACTGATTTATAATCTGAATTATGAAGCACTCAAGGTGATTCTTATAAAGTAGTTACACAGGCCATTGAAAGAAATTAGAAATATTTTTACCCCCAAACATGGTATATTGGCATTCTGGACTGACTGAAGAAACCTCAAGGTTTTTCTGACCTTCCCTTGCCCCTACCACCATCAACTTTCCCAAAATCGTTGAAGTTTCATCATGTTCCTGAGATCCAGACCCACTTAGGAGAACAACTGTTCTTTTCTTCCCCTTTCTGTAAGACCAGCACCACACCTGAACCCACTGTTTAAGAAGATAATGTGCCACCTCTCAGACTCATTTAGATTCCGAAGAGAACTATTTATCGGTTAATTTTTGTTCCCCATCCATTTATCCTCCCTAGTAATTCTTTATTGTCCTTCAACAGAATTCTTCTTTCTCCTCCTCCCAAACCCATTTTATCAGAAGTACATATAACCTTTGGACCCATTGGGGAGTAGAATGCTTACTTTCTTGGGGGGTTCCTGTGTATACAAGTTAAATAAATTTGATAATTATTCTCTTATTAACCTGCTTTATTGCGAGTTGACTTTTCAGCAAAATTTCTGAGGGTGAAGGGGAAGTTTTCCCTTTGCCCCCAACAGCATCGTTTTGAACTACTGTACCAAGCTATCTAAGGAAGGGGCTCTTTGGAAATTGAAAATCAATGTTCAGTATCCAAGTGACGCTGGTGGAATTTAGTCTATTTTGATTGGTAATTAGTCTATTAGCATTAAATGAAATTTCTTTCGATGATGTGTGCAAGTCCCATCTCTTTCAGAAATATTTTATTTTTTGAAACAGGAATGTAGAATTAGCAGGGCACTCTAAACTTGATTTTGCTTAATGAAGGAGCAAAAATTTTGTTATATCATTCATCCCATATAATCACCAGCCATCAACATTAACCTTCTGATTACACAGCCACAGGCTGGATATGGAGATAATGATGCCTTTGAAAACACAGTCACTAAAAAACGTCAACAATTGAATGACATTGAACTGCTGAGTCACCATAGTCATTTTTTTTGGTGAAGCACTGCATGCTTGTTCTCTAATGCTTTTATCTTTCAGAATGTAATATCCAATTTATCCTTAAACATTCATTCTTTAATTCTTGATCAGAAATCTACACAAGAGTTAGGTGATATTCTGGGAAGAAAACAACAGATCTGCCCTCTGAGTCAGTAGAATTATTTTCTGTGGCTGATTCTGTCTCTACTCAGATATAGTGGGGGGAAAAAAGTCACATTTCCTACTCAGCTGCTTCATCTGAACGTGAATAATAATTCTTCCTGTGTCACATTATTGTGTATCACATATGATCATGTAAGTAAAAGCACTGTAAAGGGAGAGACACATTCATTTCTTTTCTGCCCACCTCTTAGGCTCCCTAGTTTAGGCTCTTGCCTAGACAATTATGAAAGGTTGCTTACTGGTCTCCCACTCTGCAGCTGAGCTGTTTTCTTAATCTTCCTAAATCACACATATGAGAGCAATTATTCTTTACATTGAAAAATTTTCTGGTCTCTGGCAGGGTAATGTTTACAATCATTTATTTAGCATTTAGAGTCCTCTACAATGGAGTCTAAAATGAACCTTGTTTTGGTCAATCTGAATTTATAGCTGCTCAAAGTAACTTTTCCTCTGAGCCTCTGCATGTGCTATTTCATCTGCCTGGAGTGCATTTCTTACCCACCATTTCCACTGGACTGGAATACATGTTTTTACCCACTATTTCCATTACAGAATTTCTATCTCTTTTTTTTAAAAGCCCAGCTGAAATATTAACAGCATCTGGGTTTACTAATCCCTCTGACCCAGTAGTAATCAATGTATTTTTTTTTGTGCTCCCATGGCACCTTGTTCTTTCAAAAGGCATCCTTGATATTTAACATATGCTTCTTCTTGGGTAGATATTTATATAACTGATTTTATATGTTAAGGTGTACATTTTTTTCAAATTTTCATGTTTCTGAAATTGAAATTTATCTTTAAAAATTCTATATATAGTTAATGAGTTTCTTTTCTTTTTTGTAAACTTATTACTTTGGTTTAACTTAAATTGATGGTGTCTTATAGTCAATGAAATACAGTCTGTGTCTTGTCCTTGGCCATACGTGAGTTTCTTGGGAGGCAAGGAACATGTCGGACACACTTTTCTATTTTCCACAGCTTCTTGTACACAATAGGCAATCAATAAATGCTTTTTAAAGGAGTGAAATACATACAATGATATAAAAATGAAAGATACAACATACTCTTCCTTGGGCTCTGCATAAAATGAGATCCTGCCACATTCTCTGAAAGTTCAAATCATAAATTCTTCTCCATTCTTTATATCATTTGCGCCTATTATACACCTGTCATGATTTACTGGGAGAAATATGATGTTCTTTGCTTCTCATGATGTTTTGAAGATGATTTGTTTATTTTTTTCTCTGAAGTCCAGCTACCACATTAATTTTTATGCCAGAATGCTTAAGTAGGCAATAGTACCTTTTGCTTTGCTTTATTTTATTTCAGTAATCTTGCTCAGCCAGCAGGGAGGCCTTTGCTTTCTTGGAATCTATTTACAATAAACTCTTTATATGTATTGAGTAAAACTCTTTGTCAAAAGTCATCCAAACATCTTTTGATAGTACTTTCTGACCCGAAGTTGGAAAAAAACATCAATTAAAATTGCTTCAAAAAGATTTCCAATTATTTATTGCTTAGAATATTGTGAGATTTACCTGGGAAATTTAATTTCCCTCTCTTTTGTACTTTCAAGACTGTTTCTCCCCTTTTATAAAAAAATAAGACTTTATTGTTTCAGAGATTGTCTTCATTTGATCTTTGAACCAAAGCATCTCCTTGTTATTTCTCTTTCTCCCCTTAGGTTGTTGTTTTAATTTTTGAAGGATAAAAGCAAAATAAAAAAATAAGAAACATCTATAATATTGTGCTATGACTTTCATTTTTGATTATGCTTTTCTAATCTTTGTGTAGATAACAAAAATAATCACAGCAGTGAATATTTTATGTTTACTCTTTGCCATACTCCATGGGAAGCATTTTACATCAATTATCTTATTTAATCTTTACAGTAAACCTATGAGGAAGAATTATTATTATTCATATTGAACATAAGCCAGATGATATTGCTTCTCTTTTTGAAGTACTTCAATAGCTTCTCATTTTCTCTAAGGTTCTTACTATAAACTAAAAGGACTTCATGGTCTGTCCCCCAGCCCGTCCATTACTTCCCTGACCTCATCTGCCACTTGCCCTTCATCTCTCTGCATGCTGTCTGAACTTTTCCTCTTGTCAGGCAGGGTCAGAGCCTTGCACTTGCCACTCCGAGAAGGCCCTTTCTCTGAATAGATATTTGCCTGACTTCCTCCCTCTTTTCCTTCAAGTCATCAACCAAGGGCATCGTCTTAGTGATACCTCACCTGGCCCCATCTAAAATGTCACCTCTCAATAATTCATATTCCATTCTCTGCTTTATTTTCTTTCTAACAGTTCTCATGGTCTAATACACTATATACTTGTCTTCAGTCCCCTTTATTAACTCCATCATTTAAAAGTGTGAAGGTAGGGATTATAGTGTCTTGTTGGCTTCTGTATTCCCAGACCTTAGACCAGAGTCTGACATGTAATAGGCAAACAATAAATAACTGTTGACTAAATGTATGAATCAAAGACATCAAATAATTTAAGATTTTTTAATTGGTGGAGCTAGGATTAAACATAGATTGTTTTATTTTTGTACATTCAACTTTTGAATATATTTCAAGAATTTGTCATATAAAATCAGAAGTTTGTCTTTAGCTTCTCCAAAAGTAAGTCATCTACATTATAGTGTTCGGCAAAGTAGACCAAGACACTATTCAGAGTTGACTTGAAGGACTCCTAAATATTTTTCAGAAGCATCGTTAGATGCATAATCCATATGAGTTGTCTTCTCTGAATTTGTTTTTTAATTGAAATGTGTCCATAATCTTCTCATCTCTGAACCACCAAATTATATTGCAGTCTGTTGATCAAGATTGATTTTGAGCATGTGGAACACATTTTAAACAAGAAAGAATCTTGTTTGTTGTTTGTAATATAATGGCTAATGCACTGGAAACAGATTGCACGGATATTAAACTTCTGTCCACACATCTATGTTCAACAACCCAAACAGTAAATATTTGCCTTGATGACTACTTCTGCTGAAGAGAGGCAAACAGCCATGGTTCCAATTTTTTTATAGTCTTATTCTTTTTTTTTTAAAGCTTTGACTTGAATATAAACACTAGAAATAAATTGTATGCTTTAAATACACATTTTGGGAGCTTAGTCCAGTGACATGCTTCTGGACCAGGAGCTAGAATATAATCAGTCAGCTAATAGGAGCAGAAAGTCATTTCTTAAAATGATCCTATAGCCAGCCACCTTGTTAATGTTGAGAATGATTTGAGCTGACTTATTTGATGGCTGCTTTCTTCCTACCAGAGATGCCAATGCATGAAATAGCTTGCATGTGTAATTTAGGTCTTCATAATTCTCAGCAACTTAATGATATACATAAAACTGAAATAAAATCACCACTTTTCCCCAGATAGAACATACACATCCTAGCTCTTTAAGCATCCATCTTTTAGAGACAGAATGGATATTGCAGTTGATTGGGAAATGATAGCTTAATGCCTGTTTGGTGGCTTGGGTTATCTAATGAAGTATTTCAAAATTGTTTTGCTGTGCTCTGGAGACCCATCAGCACCATTGTGTGCAAGTTTTGGAGAGAAACAGAGCAGGAGAGGCATCTTAGCCTAGTATTCCAAACTATCCTTCCTACACTGTACTATTAATATAAGCTTATACTCTCAGAATAGTATTTGAATGATTTATGTGTGAATTACAACTTTATAAAACAATAACAGTACATAAAATCCCCTTTCATCTCCAGCTTTTCATATACCACCGAAGTCCCTGATACTTTCATTGTTTCGCTTTACAGCCTGCCTTACCAAGCCCCAGGTCATGTGTCTATTGCTTTTTGAAACATCCCCTTGCCTCCGATCAGATATCACTATATCCAATCTCCAAATTTAGAGTTAGAAATCTTGGGGACTGAGTTTACCAAGAGAACTGCCTTCAGAAGAGAACAGAAAAAAGGAAAGGGGAAGAGGATGAGAAAAAGACCAGATTCTCTATAACCAGGGGTCAGGTAAGAAGTCTAGGATCAGTCAGACATTAAATTTTCATTTTCTCAATCAGAATAAGTTTTATGTAGGATCAGGCCTATTACTATGAGTGGCTCCTTAAAGGTCAAACCAGATAAAAACAACATGCCTGATAACGCATAGTTTGCTCATGAATGATTCAGAGATATGAAACAGACTTTTGAGGAGGGATAATTTTATTTTTACTTTGATTTTTTGTAATATTATAACAGTAATTAATTCTTTAGTTACCCCAAAGGTAAAATTTAAAGTCTGCTTTTGGTTTGGACTTTATACTGAAAAATAATTGGGACAACGGAAGTTTCCTTTTCCTTCTTTTGTAGAATCTCCACCACACTTCCTTTCATTATCTCCAAACGCTTGAAAGATGGAAAGGAGTTTTTGAACAAGTGGTTTTCTTTCCTAATTTGATGAGCTGCACTGGATGACTTAGAAGGAATCACTGAAATTTCTTTTACATTTTCTTCCTGGAGTCACCAGCTAGTTATAGAGAGTTAACTTTCTCTTTCTTAGCCTCTAAGCCCTGCCTGATCCATCTTGGTTCTCACTATATATATATTTACAGATATATACTGCTCCTGCTGTGTTCCAGCCTCTATGCTAGGCCAAGGTTACATGCATGGCATGTCTCCGCCAGAATTTTGCTTTCAGACTGAGAATTAGTGTTCAGCAGAATGTACAAGCAGAATAAGCTTAACTCACCTACCCTAAGAAAATATGCTTGTCCAAGTCTTTATTTTCAAAATTCATCTAAGAGCAGGGAAAATGGTACTTAAAGGCCAGCTCCCTTCCCCCATGCTATAACATTTTCATTTGTGAAAAAACTGCCTACCATGTTTTTGCTCCCAGAGTAAGTGTTAAATTTCACTATCCATTTTTATTTTATTTTTTTTGTTGTTGTTAAGTGGTTATCACTTTCTGGATTTTATATGCAAGATTTTTGTCAAGGTTGTTTCTCATTTTGGGGAAAGAATATGAATTTGTGCCTAAGTGTGGTGGTGAAGAACAAAATTATAATTTGAAGATTTACTTGCACAATGAGATAAATCTATTTCTGGTAGTCTCAGTTTGGGTTCCCTCAGAAGCAGATCCTGAGACAAGACAAGGACTTGAGTGCAAGTAGCTTACTTGGCAGATGTCGAAAACATGAGGAGGGAAGAGGGGAAGCGGGTAGCTAGTGTCGGGAGGACTGTGAAGGCAGCCTCTGCTGTCAGCAACTGGACCTTAATACTGCTGGGAAATGCTATAAAACACATACTTTGCCTGCAGTGTGAACACACTGACCATTGGACTTCTGTGTGGAGGCAACACAGCCTTCCATAGCTTCAGAGATTTTCAGACAAAGGGATGCAGATATTCCCAGTTAATGTTCATGTAGGAGCAAACTACAGTAACAATAAGACCTGAAGGGTATGGACAAAGAACCAATAGCATGTACTACCGTGTTTCCCCGAAAATAAGACCTACCCATAAAATAAGCCCTAGCAGGATTTATAAGCATTTGCGCAATAAAAGCCCTACCCCGAAAATAAGACCTAGTGATGGGCGTGGCTACACAGCGTATCAGCACAACCCATGCATTTCATCGTGGAGCGGTAAAGAAGAGTAGCCCTTCTCGTCTGCCCCATTGTGACAGCTACTATCCCAGAGGTGACAGGAAAGGTGCGGGCAGCCCCACCAACAAGGTCAGCTCCCCCTGTCAGGTCCCGGCCATCCTGTGCGTGCTGCAAGCTGAGGCTTTGAGGGGAAAATAACACATCCCCTGAAAATAAGCCCTATGGTGTCTTCTTGAGGAAAAATAAATATAAGACCCTGTCTTATTTTCGGGGAAACACGGTAGAGGCTGATGGTCTACAGTTTTTATTTTCATGATTTCCAATTACTTAACACATGTAAAACACTTCATACATATTTCTTGGCCCATTTTTGGAACTCAGAAGTTTACTTCCTTCTTACTCTTTTAGGTTGTTAAATCAAATTTCTGCATCGCAAGATAACTTTTTAGATGATTAATTTTCATACATGAAGACTTAAGTTATTATCAATGACAAGATTATTTCAAAGCTAGTCTTTACCAATAATACTTTAGGGAGCTGTGTATTTAATCAAAACTGTTTTAGTAAGTTCTCTTGTGGCCCTGTTATTGGTGACTGGAATTTCTTTATATGTATTTAATGCTTAGAGTAGATATATGTTAATCAGCCTGTGGAACTATAAAATACTAAAGCTAAAAATAACTATCCAGATTATGTAATCAGTTCCTTTGTCATCTCACAGGTGTATCAGATGCAGAAACTAAGGTTCAATGAGAACCACATGCCCAAAGTTGTACAAATAATTAGTCTTTCCATAATCCTACATAAAACTGGAGAGAACTCTGGATTCAAGGTAAATGTCTGGGGATGAGATTATAAACTTCTAGAACATGAAAGTCTCTGTATTCTGTTGTTGGCCATGTCTAGGAAGTTAAGGCATTTTTTTTTTCCCCTGCGGTTTCTTTTCTTCTTGAGGCAGTACCACAATAAGAGGATTGCCTTTTCTTGATGCCTCATATATATTGTTCAGAGGTATACTCCTTATATATATATTTGATTATGGGCTTGACTTCAGCCACCTGCAGCCACCTCCTGAACCAGTCTGTCGGACCCCTTCTACATGCACTATTCTGCCTCAATGCTTGCGTTTTTATTAATTTTACTTCCAGAAAACTTCCCGGACTGGCTAATATTATGAAGACATTATTAAAACTGAGTGAATAAAAGTGTGTAAGCAAGTGGGAATACTTTAAATGCCCCATCATGCCCGATTCCTAGAACATATTTAAAATTTGTAATAAAGCAACAACAGACTGAATGCCCAAACATTCAAATACTGACATTCTTTTGATTTAACTCATTGTTCCATACTTCTCTCAGTATTGAGGATATATAGTCGGTAGAAGTTTTCTTGGAGATTATTATGAGTGAACCAGACTTATAAATTTAAAGAACTTTTCTAGAGATCATAATTGAATTTTAACTATTAAGATAAAAATCTTTTTTTAAATAGAGATGACTTTAACTTAAAAAGTATTCTCAAACAAATATAGCAATCAAAAAACCAAAAGATGACCAAAAAATGTTTCAACTACACGGAAATTAAGAAATTCACTTCCAGATTATTCTTATTCAGAATCAAAGAGAAAATTAACACGAACATTGAAAACTCTAGAAAACAATGAAATGAGATACAACATACTCAAACCTACAGGATATAGTATAACCTGTAATCAGAGTACTAATACCTGTATTAGGAAAGAAGACAAAAATAAATAAGTCTAGAGAAAAACAAAATAACCAAAGAATGCAGGAAGAGAGAAATAGGGATAAAAGATATTATTTGTGAAATGGAGAGCAAAAAGTAAAAAAAAATCTGCAGAAGATAAATATGAATATAATTCCTTGGAAATTCTGATAAAACTAATAAACCCCTTAAAGTATAGTAAGAAAAGTGATAGAGGATAATAATATTGAAAATGATCAAAGAGTAGCACAGATGTATTTGTTGAATGATGAGTTTATAGAGAGGGAACTATGTACTAGGCATTGTACTAAGCACTTTATTATCTTCACAACAACCCTTTGAGGTGGCCACTACTTTCATCTCCGTTTTATATGTGAAGAGTCACAGAGTGTAAGTAATATGTGCAAGATTGCATAGCAGGGAACCAAACCCAGGCATTTTACCTCATTTCTAACCCATCAGTTGGAGATGGTGGTTCATATTCTTTTTGATGTAGTTCTAATAGGAAGCACCAGTGTGGGTTCTATAAATCTCCTTTCTAAGAATTCTAGTGTGAAGTTTAAAGTACTTTTTAGTTTAAAAAAATTTCCAGGAAAACTCCTACTGTATGGCATCAAACTTTTAAAAGGTTTTTGTGACAAATACATAGAAGTATCTTACAGATCATTGCCTACTGCAAACGTAAGAAATCTAGTATCTAGTCGGAGAAGGGGGCTGGTTAATTTGAACTCTTCCAACCTGAGTTCTGTGGTTCCTCTGGTTAATAGGAGGAACTTTGTAAAAGGGTATACATTTCGTCACCTGTAAGGTCTGGCCACGGATCTCAAGGGACATTTGTAACTGGTGGAATTTCAGTGACATACATTCTTTAAAACTGGACTTCATCCCCCCTCTACTGAACAATTTTTTTTCCGGGCTAAAAGAACAGACTAGGATTTAGTAGAAAAAAACATTCCACAGCTATGGATGAGAGTTTAAACTAGAAAGACTTTTTCCCTACAACTACATTATTTTTCTCTTCACACTTAATATGCTCATCACCTTGAACATGCAGAGTTTCCAAATCTATTCAACTGTCTACTTTTCTTTCTTACTAATGCAAACCATGAATATGATATCTGAATCTAATTTAACAACTTGAATTTCTATTAACACCACAAATAAAACTGATAAACTCTTAGTATAACATATAAATCTTTTCAGAAGAAGGTATTTTGCTTTAAATTATTCAGGCACAAATTCTTAATATTTAAATAAAAATATTCTCCCTGGTCCAAGCATTTTAGGACATTCCTTGATAGAAGAAGGGGATGTTACAAAAATAAAGTGAAATAATTTTAGATGATACATTAGTATCTGTTCCTTGGTCCAGTGCCAGTGACCATCTGGCCTCAATGAAGAGAAAGATCCAAAGGAACAGTGTGCAGGGTAAAACATTTAATGCAAAATAGGAAAATGCATTAATTAGTTACTAAAAGGATAAGAAATAGCATGAGAGTTCAGTAAACATTTGATTAAGTAGTTACTGAGTTAGCAAAAAATATTTAAGAACTCCTTTAGGAAGAGACCCTTACTATAATATAAGCTAGCACTTATGTCATATTCTTGTCTTTATTTTCCTTATATATTTGCAGTGCTTGGCAAGAACTGGCACATATAGGTTCTCAAATATTTGCTTGAAGGAAAAGATTATTTATATATACTAGCAAAATATATTAATGCAGAGCAAACATTTTAGAGCTCAGGCAGAAAGCATTTTTCCTGTTGGTATCTGATGAGAACTAAAGCATGTAATAAAATTAGTTGTTTTTTTTTTTTTTCTCAGGACTATGAGTAGCTCTGTGGAAAGGCACAGATGTAATTCTGGTTTAGAAATTCTTTGCAACAGTCATGAAGCCAGTGAACTTGGAAGATGAAAAGAGATTCACTTCTAAAGAATTACAGTGGACTTTGTTAACTTAATAAATTATGTAAATCAAATGTATTTTAAATCTAGCGGCAAAAACTTCTTTTTATGATTTGTCTTAGAAAATCCTCATTTAGACCACCTTGACATAGTAGGTTATGGATATATTTCTTTCAGGCTTGGGGAAATTTTAGACCTGGGTTCCTTACAATGGAATATAGATTTTATTAAGGGCCAGTAAATGTTCCTCTTAATGCTACAGAAATATGCATAATTCAGATCACCTGGGCATTAGTCATTCGAGATTCACCTTACTCATAACCCTAAAGTTGTCTCACGGAAAAGGAATGGGAGGAGAGGGGACAAAAGTTTTACAATCCTTAATGTCACATTGTAAATGATTATTAATTCAAAATATTTTTAGCTCAGTTCTCCATAATCAGAGCTCATCAGACTATTGACTATATTCAAGAGGTAAGTAATTAAAAGGAAGAAGTCAGCATCATGAGTTCAATTTACCTAATCACAGTGATTATTCTGGCCCATGTTGCTAGTCTGTGTGACTTCTTGGGATGTAACTTTAGGATTCCACAGGCATGTATAATAATTGTTGAGTTGCTGGACTTTTTAAACTAAGTGTATATTCTAACAAAATTAAAATATAGATAGGATCAATCTCAAGTGATAGTCTTGGAATATTTTGTCCTAGATAGGAAACTCTTTGTCAAAAAAGTAATCAATATTTAACTTAACCTTAAACATTGGTATTTCAATAAATGATTAAGGTTTTAAATAAGAAATCATTGTTTCTACACATTTACAATTTAAAATTAAAGCACGTTAGAAGGAAGGATTGGGATAAAGTACCAGTCCACAAAACTTCCACATGTAGTAAAGTATAAACTATAAAGTTGCTTTGTAGATATTGACATCTACATAGTTTGCTTACAATGACTGTAATTTATTCAGAAGATTTAATGGATGGGTCTTAACTTTAACTTGAAAGGTGGTTTGGAGAGACTGATGCCGAGGAATTGTGCTTTTTAGACTTTTCGTACAAAACCCAAAAATCATTGCTCTGACCTATCTTCCCATTTAAATAGTTTGCTTAATGAAGAGTTCTGCCAGGACCATCAGAAGCTAGCTCTCAAGACCAATTAAGGCTTGGGAAAAAGAAGATCCTATCAAATGATGTCCAATTAGCTTGGGGTCTTTTTGATCTACATTGAGTGAAATTCTAGGCTCATTGATTATTTTTTCTTTAATTTATTATTTAAATGTCCTTTTTAAAATTAGGAAAGTAATACATGCTCACTGTCACTAGTGAAAAATGAAGCAATCATTCATGAAGAGAGAGGTTTTTTTCTCCCATTCCACACCTTTCCCATCCTAATCAATATTAATGGCATCTGGTATGTATATTATTCGACTACTTTCCTCTTTTTCATGCAACTTTATGCAAAAGTACATGTCAAAAAAGTACATACTTTACTGATGTGTGTTCTTGTAAAAATGAATCACATTAAATATATTACTCTGAAATTTTATTTTCTCATTTAATAGTGGGAATAGACTTTTTAAAGACAATTGATAGTTTGTTTCTGTATCAGAAATACCTGGAGATGACTTGATAAACACAGATTACTTGCACCCTATCCTTGGAAATTTCAATTCAGGAGATCTGAGATAGGGGCAAAGAATAAGTATTTCCAACAAGTTCCTGGATGATGTTGAGGCTGCTTGTCCAAGGGCCACACTTTGAAAATCAGGGGTCTAACCTAGTTTTCTTTTTGATAGCTATTGATGATTACACAAAATCAATGTGCTGTGAAGTTCCAACCATTTACCCTATTGGTGGCCTTTCATTTTTTCTTTTATTTTGATACTATAAAATACTATTGCAGGATAATACAAGAGGTGCTAGATCACCATTGTTTTTTGTGGCTGAATAGAACTCCATGGTATACATATACTACATTTTATTAATCCATTCATGTATTGATGGGCACTTGGATTGTTTCCACATCTTTGCAATTGTGAATTATGCTGCTATAAACATTCGAGTGCAAATGTCTTTTTTATAGAATGGCTTTTGTTCTTTTGGGTAGATGCCCAGTAACGGTATTGCCAGATCAAATGGGAGTTCTATCTGTAGCTCTTTGAGGTATCTCCATATTGCTTAACAGAGAGGTTGTACTAGTTTGCAGTCCCACTAGTATTGTATGAGTGTTCCTCTCTCTCTGCATCCATGCCAACATTTATTGTTTTGGGACTTTTTGATAAAGGCTATTCTCAATGGAGTTAAGTGATATCTCATTGTGGTTAGATTTGCATTTCCCTGATGATTAGAGATGTTGAACATTTTTTCATATGTTTTTTGGCCATTGGCCTATCTTCTTTTGAAAAGTTTCTGTTCATGTCCTTTGCCCACATTTTGATAGGGTTGTTTGATTTTTTTCCTTGCTGATTTTCCTGAGTTCTAAATAAATTCTAGTTATCAGCCCTTTATTGGATGTGTAACATACACATATTTTTCTCTCATTCTGTAGGTTGTCTGTTTGCACTCGTGATAGTTTCCTTGGCTGTGCAGAAGCTTTTTAATTTGATCAGGTCCCATTTATTTATTTTTGTTGTTGCTATGATTGCCTCTGGGGTCTTCTTCATAAATTCTTTCCCTAGGCCAACGTCTATAAGAGTTTTTCCAATGTTTTCTTCTAGAATTCTTATAGTTTCATGCCTTAGGTCACAAGAATGGAAAAACAAGCACCACATGTACTCACCATCAAACTGATATTAACTGATCAACACTTAAATGCACATATAGCAATAACATTTATCAGGTGTCAGGCAAATGGGAGGGAGGAGGAGAGGATGGGTATATTCACTCCTAATGAGTATGGTGTGCACCATCTGGGGGATGGACACACTTGAAGCGCTCACTCAAGTGGGGCAAAGGCAATATATACAACCTAAACATTTGTACCCCCATAATATGCTGAAATAAAAAAAATTAAAACTTTGAAAAAAATACTATTGCAATAAACATCTTGTTCATATAACACAAGATTTCTTAATGTAAGATTGGTAGGTCAAAGTTGGTAAGCATTTATAATTTAAATAGCCATTGCCTGATCACTTTCAAAAGTGGTTGTTGCAATTTTCCAGTTATTACACATAAGAGATTATATATCTGTTTCTTTATTGGTGCTGTATTCTCATTGTATTAGTATTTCTATATCAGATAAATGAAAAAAATGACATCTTATTGTTTTAATTTACATTTTCCTAAACCATAGACAGGTTAAGAGAATTCTTGAACATTTATTGACCATTTGGATTTCTTCTTCAGTCTGCTTCTGTACATTTTCCCTTCAGTTAATCTTCTTAATTATTTCTGGAGATCATTTTATATAGGGAATATAAATACTTTAACTGATATAAACATTGAAAATGTTTTTCCATTCTCTCATTTCTCTTTTAACATTGATCATAATATACTTGCCATAAAAGATGCTTAATTTTTATATCATAAAATATGCCTATACTTTCTGCTTGCTTAGAAAGATCTTTTCTAACACAAGATTATATATTCTTCTAAAGTATTTTATAATAATTGTTTTATATTTTACATTTAAATCTTCAATCCATCTGCTATTAATTTGAAAATATCATGTGAAATTTGGGTACAAGTGGCAGCCCTCTCCCCTGGGACGGGTCCCTTACACCAAAGAGAACAGTTTTGGCAGATTCTTAGTCTCTAAAGGCATCTTAGAAATGTCTTATGTCCTACAATGTCTTCCATCCAAATATAGTATTATTTAGGATATTTAAAATGAACCAGAAATCTGTGTTCAAGTTGCTGTCTTTTCAAATACAAACATTACAAAATTAATACATGTTTATTCTCACTGTATAAAAATTAATAGAGGTTAACAAAAAGAAAGCAGGAAAAAATCACCCATATTTCAACCACACAGAGGCATATGCTCCTAGTCTCTTGGTGTACATATTTTCAGATTATAAAAATAAATAAATAAATAGCATATAAATAAACAAATCCATTTTTAAACATGGTACTTCTGATGCTGTTTTAAATCTGTCCCCTTCTTTTTTGGACTTTTAGTTTGCTGCCAATTCTTTGTTGTCATATGTACATTGAAAGAAACGTCATTCTTGTTACATTTTTTTGCGAAGACTTATTATTTCTTTAGTACAAATTCCTAGAGGGGTATTTCTCTGATCAAGGCATATATTCATATATAAAATGTTTCCAAATTACCATCTAGGAAAATTCTAAAACTTACGTCCCCACCAGCCATGTATTGGGATTCCTTATCAACTCATAACTCTACAGAAAAATGTTTGTGCGGCCAAATGCAAACACAATTTCTCTTTAAAAATCATTTCTTCTAAGTTATATGTTTTGTTTTGATTATTGGACTGCTTAGGACTGATCCAAGGCTGGTCATGTGACCTCATGTGAACACATCAGCAGATATTAAATTTTCATCTTTTAGGACTGAGCAGGTAACCCAAGCCTAGTGTTTGTATCAATTTTGGGATTTTCCTAGAATGAGAGAAAAGAAGTTCTCTCAATATCTCTCCCTCTCTCTCTCTCCCTTTCTCCTCTCTTTCTTCTTGTCCCACTCCCCCAGAATTTTGAGAAAAACAAAAATATTTGGAGCAGAAAATGGAGGTAAGAAAAGGGAAACCAGGAAGAGCAAGAGAAGGACAGAGGAGGCAAGACAGTCTAGCTGTGCCTGAAACAATAACTACTGCTGGGCTTTTTACTAACATAAGCCAACCACTTCCATTGGCGAATGTACACCTTCCTTTTACTCTTTTTTAAAGAAACAAATGTAGTTGTTTGTTTTTCATTTTATAATCATTATTCAGTCATCTGGAATGTACTGTTAAGCTTTAAAGATAAAATAATTATTTATTAATCATCAGAAATTATATGGAACCAGATAAACACTTGTTTGTTATTTTCTTAGCATTTACTATAACAAAATGCTTACTACTGTATTACAAGAAGGTTTACAGAGGGGTAGGTAGTTTGCATCCTTGATAAAGTAGGAGAACAGATAAGAGAAAACTTTGGTTTCTCATACCTTCCCCACCTTTGAGCCTTGGCAATTGTATTAGCAGTCTAAAGGTGAAAAATGATTTGGGTTTTCTGGTCACCTCATTAATCACATTAATGATGTCAAACACCAAAAGGAAGGTAGAGAAATCACTAGCTTTATCATTTGATGTCTTTTTATTAGGGGCCCTAATCCAGGAGTTTTAAAGACATTGCTACAGACAAGAAATAGTCAGTTGGTATTAATTCCACTGAAAGCAAGAATGAAGCAG
The DNA here is from genome assembly GCA_008086735.1 of Cheirogaleus medius. Lineage (NCBI taxonomy): Eukaryota > Metazoa > Chordata > Mammalia > Primates > Cheirogaleidae > Cheirogaleus > Cheirogaleus medius. The sequence continues at coordinate 11,448,616 of VBSM01003214.1, read as the reverse complement.
CCAGATTCAAAACAAGCTAGCAGTAACCAGGAGGGACCTCAAATGAGGAGGTGTTGGAATTAAAGTTACTTTTTGCTTAAATGAAATTACTTAGGGGTAGTGAGAGCAGGCAGAGATTGGGAAGGAAACAGATTGGATTTTAATCAACAAAACAAGTCTTAATAAGTTCAAAAAGATTAAAATCATATCAAATATTTTTTTCTGACCACAATAGTATAAAATCAAAAAATGTCTGAGACAAATTAAAATGAAAACACAACATACCAAAACTTATGGGATGCAGCAAAAACAGTTCTAAGAGGAAAGTTTATAGTAATAAGTGCCTACATTAAGGAAAAAGAAAGACAATAAATAAACAACCTTACTTTACACTTCAAGGAACTAAAAAAAGAAAAGCAAACTAAGCCCACAGTTATCGGAAGGAAGGAGGAAATAATGAAGATCAGAGCAGAAATAAATGAAATAGAGACTAGAAAAGTTCAGTGAAATTGGGAGTTGGTTTTTTGAAAAGGTAAACAAAATTGACAAACCCTTAGCTAGATTAAGAAAAAAAGAGAGAAGACTCAACTAAAAAAATCAGAAATGAAAGAGGAGACATTACAACTGATGCTGCAGAAATACAGAGGATCATGAAACCACTCTGAACAACTGTACACCAACAAATTGGGTAACCTAGAAAAAATGGATAAATTCTTACCAACATACCACCTACCAAGACTAAATTATGAAAAATTACAAAATCAAATGGACCAATAATGAGTAAAGAGATTAAATTAGGAATCAAAAACTTCCCAACAAACAAAAGCCCAGAACCTGATGGCTTCACTGGTGAATTTTACCAGAAATTTAAAGAAGAATTAGCCAGTTTCAAGCTCTTTCAAAATATTAAAGAGGAGGAAACACTTCCAAACTCATTTTACCAAGCCAGCACTACCCTGATACCAAGGCCAGACACGACAAAAAAAGAAAATGACAGACTAATATCTCTGATGAACATAGATGCAAAAATCCTCAACAAAATTCTACCAAACTGAATTCAACTTCACACTGAAGTGATGATTTACAGTGTGTATTTTCAGAGTTCGAATACTCAAGGGTAATGAGTTTTATTTCTTTTGTTGTTATTGTTGTTTGAAGTAATGCAAAAATGATTAATAGTTGGTGTTAGCTGCATAGCTTGAAACACTCTCCACATTGGAAGATTTTAAATGTTTAAAGTATTTGGTTGGTTGGTAGTGCATTTAAAATAGTATAAGTGATTGGCTCTGCCTCTACCCCAGGAAAAAGTAGCTGGCTCTAAGTAAAAAGTTGTTGGCTAATGCTCTAAAACCCCATGGAAATTTTCATTACTCCCTTCAACAGAGACTCCAATGCTAATCAGTGTAGTCTATTGCCTTATAGCTCAGGCTAAAAAGATGACCTGTTCTGGGAGTCTAAGATTGTCCCCCAAAGGTTTCCAAATCCTCTGCAAATGATACCCATATAATAGGAGGAAAAGGCTGGAGCTATGTGCTAAAACATTTTTACCTTCCTGAGAGGGTAGGACTTAGGGGGAAGTAGGTACTGATAACAGACATAGTCTGTGCTTGAATATCCATTACTCCTCATGAACCATGACTGAATAGTGCTGGTATATTGGAGGAGAATCTAAGGGATTAGTGAAAGGAATTGTACCTGGATAATTCCCTTTGGAAGGAAACCGAACATATGGAAACCCTTGCCACAGGCTTTGTCCAATAAGTGATGATTGAATTATGAAAGGTTAGTTTTACCAGTAGAAGCAGATGGTCTCACTGTTGCCTAACCTAGCAGCTTGGGCAAACCAAGTTAGGTCCTAAACACACTTTGCTCTTTAAGTAATTTCTACATAATTGTGTTTATGGTTAGAGGTGGAGAGACAGAAAAGGCAACAGTCTACCTCTCTTCTATTCTCCAATTTGAGCACATAGATATGTGACTGGTAATTTAAGGAAAAATTCTCTTATTGTGATATCTGAGGTATTTTACCTGGGAAAACCAGGAAGTAGGGTTGGATATAGATGAGTAATGGCAATATATGTTTTCTTAATTTTCCTTTGTTTATATTTCTTTCTCTTGCATTTTCCCTCCAAATGAGCATGTATTATACTTCAAAAAAAAGTTATATTTAAAACTATATTCAACACTTTCTGGCAATATATTTCAGCTCCTAACTCTTACTCTACTCCCTTTCCCAAAAGGATTGAGTTCAGGCAGAATGCAAGAATTTCTATACCTTATCTACTCATTGGAAAACATTCTTAGATCCATAAGAACTTTCTACTCCCTTAAACACCTGATCCCCTGTGACACTTTCCATTTATCCTCTTTTTGTGAAGAGTACAGCTCCAGCTCCCCTTGTAGTGTGATTTGCTGATTTTATTTCATTACTCTGGCTTCCTGCTTTCCAATTGCTCAAAAAATGAATTTATTCTATAATGCTCAGTTTGTCGTGTTTCTACTTTCTCAAGTTACTGTTCTAAAGTAATCTCTGGTGTCTAAGATAACTGTCTACTCAATACAGCTCGCCTTGTCCTTTGTCCCAACCATTTCACATCGGTAATTTGTGCAGGTCTATGCTAAGAGCCTCTTTGAAGAGCAAGTAAATTATGGCTGCTTTGAACTCCAATCTAATCAAAACTTGCTATTTGAAATTCTGCCTGTGATTTCACTTTTGCTAAACCACAGACAGTTTTGGCATAGTTATCTTTATTCTTTCCAGTCAATGAAAATTTGAGATTAAAGGAGTGATCTTTTTTATTTTCCATTTCTAAATATGCATTTATTTAACTGGTCAAAATTATCACAGAGTTTTGAAATACCAGATTTGGAAGGAGCCTCAGAGACCATCTGGTCCAACCCTCTCATTCGTCAGATTGAGAAAAATGAGCCTCAGAGCTCAAACACATGGTGACCACACTAAAACTAGAATCCAGATCTCTGGTCTCCAAGCCCAGATTTAGCCTCCCTACTATATCTGGTATATTTTATTCTCAATGGGGAAATGTAATTTTATTTCCTAATTTCCAAAACAAAGAGAAGGAATGCAATCTTGATTCTTCAGGAGACTTGTGTTGTAAACAACAGAACCTGACTTCAGCCATTTTAGGCAAAAGAGAACTTGCTGAAAGGCCACCTTAGGCTCACTTAATTCCTGAGCACAGGTCTTCAAAATAAGGAGTGATTAATGGAACTCAGAAGGAGAAACAGCATGTTTACTGATGAATATGGCCTTAATGTTCCCCTCAGCTTGAGTGAACTTGAGACAGTTTTCTTCCTGACTATAGGCTCCTAAGGTCCCTTTTCTTAGAGTATTTACTTTAGAAAACTTGTGGCTATAAATTCTGTCCCTCTGAGATATAAATTTTCTCCCAGCCTCCTGCCAGTTTTAGCATCCAGAGACGTCTTTCTTAAGGACCTGGGAGCCATCCCTTTGAAATGTGACTATCAAAAAAGATAGCACCCCTAACTTCCAGTCTCTGTGGGAGAGGAGGCTAACTTCAGTAAGAGCCAATTAGCAACACAAATGGCCTATATTGACCAATCTCCCCTAAATCCCTCCAGTAGTATCCACTAGCTCACCCAATGCTTAAAAACTCTCAGACATTTGTTTCAATAGAGTTGAGTTAAATCTCTCTCTCCTATTTTGACATTTTGGAATAAAATCTTCCTTGCTTGTTAAACTTGTCTGGTGTAACTTTTCTTTGACATCATGATGCTATTAGTAGGAAGGACTGGAATTCCAACTATTTTTTAGTATTTTTTTTCCCTTTCTCCAAATTCCATTGTAGGGAGGGATTATCTGTTTGCTCTAAGGGATGGTAGGTCCTCTGGTTCATCTCACCAGATTTAATCCAGTGTGATAACCCCTTAGGAAATCAAGTGCAGTTTGGAAGAGGAAATGGAAAGCTGGACAGTAAAACAAACAAAAACCTCCCAAACCAAATCCGTTTACTAAAACATTTACCGTCATTTTGATTTCCTACCCAATATATCAGGCCAGGTACTATTTGAAGTATAGAAGACGGCTATGTAAGAAGTGCCAACAATATTATTGCTTCATTTGTTTTCCCCTTCCTGTATGGCACAACTCTTGGAGTATTAACTATAGAGACTTCTTTGGGTTAAGACAGAGATGGTACACAAAGGTGTCATCTAGCATGAAAATTGCTGCTCAGTAAGAGTGGTTGCAATGGAATATCAGGTTGGGAAGGATCAGAGATCAAATCTGTGCTCAGTGGAAAAGGTACAGATAATGGATTAGTGGTTGATATTTTTACCCTGTGTGTTAGTCCAAGTCCTCTGAGATAAGATTTAACATGCAAGGACTTTTACTAGGTGAAACATCTGTGAGAAAAATGGAGCGGGAGCTGGGGAAGGTGAGAGAACCATCAACCTGCAGCTTAAGTCTGATCCTGAATGAAGGTGAGAGGGAAGGAAGGTTGTGTGAATGCCTCTTAGATTGCTGTGCATCTAAGGAAGGTGTGGCAAGGCCAAGGGGAGTTTTCACATTAAAGTTGGCTGTCAGAGGATCTTGTGTTTCCCAGGGATGGGTTTGCCTTAGAATCCCAGTCGTGCTCGGTATTTGGCCTCAGCACAAATGCAGACATGCATTTCAAAGTGTAGCAACTGACTCCTTGGCCAATTAAACTACCTGTAGTTGAGTTCTGTAGCCACGTTCTCTTGGACACCATACTATGTAACTGCTATTCTGAGGTTCAGATATTAAAGCCTCCATTAAGGCGTTAAAAAAACCCACACAAATATGCAAACTAATGGTGGTATTCGATTATTCATATTCAATAATTAATATTCAAGTTAATGTGGGGAAACAAATGAAGTTTTCTTATAGAAAAGTTGATTAGATATCCTAGTTTATCAAACAGAATGTGTTCAACAGTAAATAAGAAAACAATCATAGCAGTGGCTTTAAGCAGAAAGGACACTGCATTATCTCACATAAGTATCCAGGTGGGCAATTTCAAGATTTGTTCAGTGTCTGAGTGACACTTGCTAACTAATGGTTACACATGGCCCCTAAGTTTGCACCTATCACATTTCCATTCAAAAGTAGAAAACAGATCAGTGGCCAGTACAGCTAGAGAACCATTTCTTTTCTCTTATCTGGGAAGCGTAGATTGCTGTTTCAGAAGCCCCCAGCATATTTCTCCTTATGTTTTATTAGCTAGATGTAGTTCACATGCCACTAATTAGTGGCAAAGACAATGGAATTAGAAAAAAGAATGATTTTTCCCCTAAGAATAGATTAGAAATATTATGAAATATATATGAAAAAATGCCCAACGCCACTAATCATCAGAGAAATGTGAATCAAAACCACAATGAGATATCATCATCTGACACCAGTCAGAATGGCTATTATTAAAAAGTCAAAAAATAATAGATGTTGATGAGGATGCAGAGCAAAGGGAATGCTTACACATTGTTGATGAAAATGTAAATTAGTATAACCTCTATGGAAAACAGTAGGGAGATTTCTCAAACAACTAAAAATAGAACAATCATATGATCCAGCAATTCCACTACTGGGTATCTACCTTCTCTGCATATCACCCCCAGAAAAAGGAAATCATTATATCAAAAGGATACCTGCATTCATGTTTATCACAGCACTGGTCACAAAAGCAAAGGTAGGGAATCAACGTAAGTGTCCATCGACCAATGACTGGATAAAGAAAATGTGATATATACACACAATGAATACTATTCAGATAAAAAAGAATGAAATCATGTCCTTTGCAGCAACATGGATGGAACTGAAGTTTATTAATTTAAGAGAAACAACTCAGATACAAAAAGACAAAGACAGCATGTTCTCACTTATAAATGGGAACTAAACAATGTGTATAGACGAAGGTAGAGTGTGGAATGACAGACAATGGAGACTCAGAAAGGTTATGTGGGTGAGTGGGAGTAGATGATGAGAAATTACATAATGGGTACAGTGTACATTATTCAGATGATAGTTACCCTAAAAGCTTTGACTTTACCGCAATACAATCTATCTGTGTAGCAATTTTACACTTGTACCCCAAAGATTTATACAAATAATAAAAAGTATTATCCTTTCTTCCCCTGGGTTGGAAGAGGGGCCTACTTTCCTTAAATACAACACATTGTTGACAATCTGATACCTAAATAGAGTAACGTCATTGTTAGCCAGGGAGAAGGGCGAGAAAGGCAGTTATGCAGGGAATCAACAGCATTGGCTACAACTCCATACCCAGGGAGGTTTTGAGGGTGCAGACTTACTCAGTGTTACGTCTGGATGATGAAGAAAATTCTGGAGCATGAGGAGCAGACAAAAACAGACACTATAAGATGGGTGAAAAGAGGGCTTTAGCGGTCTGAGAAAAGCCCTAGAAGGGTTAAAAATATTTCGTCAGGCACATGATGAAAGAGTAATTGGAATAAGTTTCTAGGGAGAAATTTGGCAACGTATGTTAAATGCACAATACATTGTTACATCTGGAGGTATATATTTTGACTGTTTTTGTATATATTTTGACTATTTTAGAAATTCTGCTTTAAAGAATATATACCATAGAAATAAACCAGCTATTCACACAAAGAGGTACATACAAAAATGTTTATCACAGCATTGTTTAATAATTATACAGGCTTGGAAACACATAAAGGTTCATGTTTTGGGAGGATATTTCATGACTTGAAGGATATTAAATGCCCCTGTGAAAAAGCAGGTTTTCAAAAGGATATCCTCAGGTGGAAAAATAGCAACGTATTCAGAACTGTCATTTTTACATGTTAGAATTGCTGTTGATTTTTTGTGTGTGTTATTCTTTATACTTTTGGGTCTTTTTGAAAGTTTATGCAATACATATGAAATAAATTTTGTGAAAGATATCACTTCCGTTTTGCTAAGGGTAAAACTTGAATCCGATGTTGATTTCAGATGCAGAATCTTGTGATCAGCCACTGAAGCTTATTTAACTTTTGATGTAGAACTTAGTTGCATACAATAACTCATTTACAACTCACAGTCTGCAGATGAGGACGCTGAGGTCAGATAGCTAAGCAACTTATTCATGTGCTGGTAAGTGGCACCTTCACATCTCACTTGGAAGATTATTACTAAACTACTAAAGCCTTCCTGTTCATTCTGTCCCACCTACTACTGTCAGAGCCCCATCAAGCAGTTAGACTGAACTTTTGAAAATCTGTGATGACACACACACACACTCAAACCTCTGGGGGCTTCCCATCATGGACCTGTCTCCTGCTATCTTGCCTACCTCATCTTCTACAATGCTGACTCAGACTAGTCACAATGGCTTTCATTTGTTCCTTAGACCTGCCAAACTTGTCCTTCTTGAGGACATTTGTGCCTGCTGCTCCCTCTTCTGGGAAGACTCTTCTTGTAGGTTAAAACGGCTTGCTTTCTTACCCTCATGCAAGTTTCTGCTTAAATACGTCCTCTCTGAAGAGGCTTTCCCTGACTATTCTATAGCATCTATAGGGCCATCTCTCTCCAACGTCCCTCATTTTTTATTACAGATCCACATTATCTTTCTTCATGAGATGGAATCCTCTACTCTGTTTATTTGTCTGTCTTCACTCCTAGAAGCCCCATAAGAGTGGAAATTTTATCTTGCTTTCTACTATATCCCTAGTACCTAGAAGGGTGACTGACATATATTATAAGCTCAATATAATCTGTTGAATAAATGTATCAATGACAGAGCCCACTTTTTTTTAACCTCAAACTATATGTTCTTTTTGTTATACCTTAACCAGAATATTTATATGGTCATAGATTATTTTAGTCATGAATCAATTAATTGGTGATTAGCACATGTTTTTCATAACTCTTCACTAAAACTAGAACATGAAACAGTTATTATTTCTAAAACAGTTGTACATCTGGCAAGCACAAAGTAAAGATACCTTAAACTTCTGATAATTCTATTTTCTGAGATAACTTCAAGAGGAGGGAACATTTATATTCACCAGAAACTCAGTTTAGTTTGTCTATAAGATTTATCACAATTTATTTTTGCCTACTGCTTAAGCTCTGCTATGAGTTAAAATAGTAAATTAGGTAATAAACTATTTATAATGTATTATAGCTATTAGTATGCTATAAGTATTCAAAGCATCATTAGTATCAAAGTGAATAAAGATGGAAAAGTTTAGTGTGACATTTACAGTAAATTATGCAACCCTTTAAAGCAAAACAAATATTCCAGAAATGTGTTAATGATTCTTGGGTATAATGTCAAGTGACTGAAATGATGGTAGGTGGGCAATGAGAAATGAGTTTGAAGCTGATGAGTTCTTAATGATATTATTTCATCTTTTGCCCTTTTATTGCTCTTGGTATTCAACATTCAATTTGAGTTATCTCTTTAGGTAATTGGTAAACATTTTATTTCTTAATGATATATATTCTAGTTTAATAATTTTTTTTAAGTCTTGGATTTAATAATAAAAATAATTATATATACCCTTTGATCAACATCTTCCCTTAGACAGGGAGAATAAGTTTGGTGATCTATTACACAACATGGTGGCTATAATTAAAAATAATGTATTGTATATTTTAAGATAACTAAAAGAATGGATTTTAAATGTTCTCACAACATTAAGTATTTGAGGTGATGGATATGTTAATTAGCTTGATTTGATCATTCTACCATGTATACATGTATTGAAAAATCACATTGTACCCCCAAAATATATACAATTGTTATTTGTCAATTAAAAATAAAATAAAATTTAAAAAATAATTATATCATTTAGAGAGTATTTTTATAATCTGCCAAATATTGTGCTAATTTATTTGCACCATTATCATATCTGATCTTTTCAGTAAGGCTTTCTTTTCTGTTTGTCTTCTGATTTTTTATTTTGAGTGGCTTAAGACTCAGTAGGAGTTGTAAAATAGTATATCCTGTGTACTCATCACCCAGCTTTCCCCAGTGATATTTATCTATATAGTACATTGTCAAAAACAAGAAACTGACATTGGCAAAATGTTATTGACTTGAATTCAGATCTTATTCAGATTATATCAGTTTTTACCTGCTTTTTTTGATGTACAGATGATCCTTGAACAACATAGAATTTAGGAACACTGCCTCCCATCACAGTTAAAGATCTGTGTATAACTTTTGACTCTGCAAAAGCTTACCTACTAATAGCCTGCTGTTGGTCCGAAGCCTTACTGATAATACAATATTTTGTTTGTATTTTTATATACTGTATTTTATAATAAAGGTAGAGAAAAATATTAAGAAAATCACTACAGGATGCGCCAGCTGGGGAGAGATGGCCTCTCCCAAATTTTCGGCTCAAACTGCTCAACCAGTTGCAGTGGGAGGGGGAGGGGCTGGGAGGAATAAGATTCTAAATGGAAGAAAGACAGTTCTTTGGCTTCTCAGGTCACTATCCTTAGAGGGGAACCCCACAAGGAATGTCCAAGTTCTGGGATCATGCAAGTTCTCCCCACTATTCTGTGTTTGCCGCAGTGCTTGGGCTTGTGGAGATGGAAAAACTTCCAAGAAACTTGGTAGTCCTTTGGTCACCAAAGGACTGTGGGAGAGGAAAAAGGATCCCCCCCTTCACTCCTTCACTGGGCTCTGAGCCTCTCTGGGTTTGATCCGCACCTGTATCTTTTCTGATTTATCTTCTTCCTTCTCTGCTTCACATTTTTCCTCCATGGGGTCCCTGGCAGGGTCCAGCACTTCTCTCTATGATCTATCTACACCTGAGCCTCATCTCCTCTCCCCTCTCCTTTATCTGAAACCCTACCTTCCCTCCATGATGGCCGGCAAGTGATGCCTCTAGTCAGCCATCTTGCCTCCCCCTCCTTTATAAATGATAAATGCCTAGATCCTCATGATGTAAAAAATTACTGTTTCCAGGAGCTTTTCAAGTTTTCCTTTGAAAAATTCTGGCATTTTTACAAGTGAAATGATCTTTAATAAATTATTTTAGGTATTTCTATTTGAGTAAAATAGGATGTTATAGTCTGTATGATAGTAAGTGGATCTCTTCAATGGAATAATGCTATTCTTGAAGGACATCATCTACCCTAGTACCACTATCTAGCCCTTTCCTTTTATTTTTTTTACTGTTGCTTAAAATTTTATTGTGGTAAGATAGGCCATCTTAATATATTTTTAAGCATACGATACAGTATTGTTAACTATAGGCACAATGTTGTATAGCAGATCTCTAGAACTTATTCATCTTGCATAACCAAAAATTTATATCTATGGAATAGCAACTCCCCATTTTCCCCTCCTACAGCTCCACACAACCACAATTCTACTCTCTGCATCTATGAGTTTGACTATTTTAAATAGCTCATATAAGTGGAATTATTTATTTGTCCCTCTGTGACTGGCTTATTTCACTTAGCATAATGTTTTCAAGGTTCATCCATGTTGTTACACATTGACAGATTTCCTTCTTTTCTAAGGCTGAATAATATTCTATGTTATGTATACAACCTTTTCTTTATCCATTAACCATTGACAGAAATTTAGGTTTTTTTTGCATTTGGCTATTGTCTATTGGCTATTGTGAATAGCCTGCAATGAAAATGTTGCAATGAAAATGAAAATCTTTTCAAGATTCTGATTTCAATTCTTTTGTATAAATACCTAGAAGTAGGATTGATTGACCATATGGTAGTTCTATTTTTAATTCTTTGAGAAATCTTTGTACTGTTTTCCATAGCAGCTGCACCATTTTACATTTATCTGGCCCTTTCTTAATGCTAGATGCAAAAAAAACTTTGACTATTCTGATATTATTTATACCTTTCAGCTAAAAAGTCTGCCAAACTGGAGGACTTATAGAGATCCACAGGAAAAAGCGTATCCAAGATACCTACGAATGCAACAATGTAAGGATAAGACACTAAGAACAAAATTATGAAACACGAAATAGAAAAATATTGGTACCAGGTTGTTAAAATCAGATTGCAAACTGGTGGCCTGTGTAATAAATATGTCCTACAGAAACTTTTATTTGGTCTTTTATAGTGCTTGAAAAGAATTATTTTGAACTAGTCATGAACATCTAATAATGGGAAACTTTAATTCAAACTCTGGGTTTCTTACTTTTTTTTTGGAAAATCAAATAATGACACATTGGTTGTGCCAATGTCATTACTTGACATTGAAGCTGAAGCTAAGTCACTATTTTGTCCTCTACATTGTTATATGTAATATGTTAATTAGCTAGATTTAGCCATTCTACAATGTATGCATATTTCAAAACAACATGTTGTGCAAGATAAATATATGCAATTTTCATTTGTCAATTGAAGAAAGGAAAAGAAAAAGAGCAAGAACGAATGAACAGACAAACCAGGCTGTTGGGTAGAGAATAAGAGTGTGGGGAGGGGATATTTCTCTTTAGATTGGGTGACTTTGGAAGGACTCTTGGAGAAGATGGTATTTATGTTGAGTCCAGAAAGATTAAATGGAGCAATTAGGGATAAGCAGAGAGAAGAAAATTGCAGGCAAAGAGTTCAGTACATGCAGACATCCCAAAGTGGGAAAGACCTCACAGTTTTTGAGCAGCTCCTGAGCTAGCTCTGTGGTTCAGTAACAGTGAGTGTACTAAGGACTGGTGACTGGGCTGGGGGTGAGGCGGGAGAGGAGGGGGAAGAGGGAGGTAGTAGTGGTGAGGGAAGAGGTAGGCAGAACTCAGTCACACAGGGCCTCACCTTTGACCATGAAAAGGGGTTTAGGGTTTATTTAAAATTCATCTGGATGCTACTGAAGTTTTTTAAAAAAATGATTATTATTAATAAACTTTAATTTTTAAAGTAGCTTTAGGTTCATAGCAAAATAGTGAAGTCTCAGTCAGGAAATGACGTGATCAGGTTTATGTTTTTCAAATATCATTATAGTTATTATTAATTTGGATGGGGCTGAGTTTGGAAGCAGGAAATTTAGGCAGGGAGATAATGAAGTTATGCAGAAAAGAGTTGATAGTGGCTTTGACAATGGTAGTGGTAGCAGAGTTGGAGAATAACATATGGATTCCATGCATATTTTTATTAACATATGGCAACAATAGGATTTGCCGTTAAATTTTATGTAGGGTATAAAGAAATAGGATGATTATTGTGTTTCTGACTTAAGAAACTGGGTGGCTGGAAGGCAGTTCAGTGGCATAGGGAAAGGGAAAAGGGTAAGAGAGGGACAGATATGGGGGAAGAAGATGGAAATCTGGAATTGAGTTTCAGAGATTTCTATAGAACAACCAAGTGGAAAAGTGAATATGGAGTGGACATGAGTCTGGAACTTGGAGAAGAGTTAAAGGCTAGAGCTTTCTACCTATGGGAACCTCTCCATTGATTAAATATTTGAGACAAGTTAATGAACAGAATCTCATCAAATATAGAAAGTATTTCCTACTAGATTTTGGTTTCCTGGAGGGAAGTAAGTCCCCATCATGCATCTGTGAACTAAAAAAAAATCTTAAGCCCTTCATCTGAGTGAATGGACCCGCTCTTGGCCAAGGGTACCTCAGAAAAACCCTAAAGCTGAGTTGTTGGCCATGAGAAGGGCAGTCAGACATGCTTCCTCACATCCCTATCCCTTCTGGGAGATATCCTTTGTAACAATAAGGTGCTAAATCATTAATAGGCCTAAGGCTATACTCAATAATTTACTTCACAAATCACTTGAGTTTTGGTAAATGTCCATTGGTTTGTCTCTGATTAACAGACATCCTTATTTTAAGTTAAAACATACTAATCCTTTAGACAAAGCTTCATTTCCTTAACCAATTACAAATCAAAGAATCTTTAAACCTATCTGTTACCTGTAAGCTCCCTCTCCCATCACAATTTTGGGCCCAAACCAACATACACCCTCCACATATTGACCTAGTGTCTTACATGTAATTCTTGTCTTTATGAATGCATGAAACCAAACTCTAACCCAGCTACCATGGGCACATTTTCTCAGGACCTCTTGAGGCCATGTGCTTCTGTCTGGTCACACATATTTGGTTCAATAAAACCTCTTTGAATTATTTTATAGAGTTTGGGTCTTTTTCCATTAACACATCTCATTTTACTTATATGTCAGATTTTAAAATCTGTATTTTCCTCATGTGTGAACAACAGTATTTTCAAAATCTAAAATTAAGTGAGTCTTATATGCTACTCACAGGTGGGCAGTTCACCAACCTCCTTGGTTGCTGTCCAATCACCCTGGATAACTAACTCATGGCTAATATAGCCTAACGGATGGAATGATTGTGTATATAGCTCTGTGAGCCCACTTTTTCATTGCTTTCTCTTTTAATTCACTTGTAAACAGAAGATGATGACTCAGCAGAACTCAAATGTAAGCTTCATATTTCACTTCTCTTGCATTTTTAGAATAATGACCCTTGGGTTAATCTCCATGATAAACTAGAGAATCATTTTAGTAGAAGAACTCGCAAGGAGGTAAAAATGAAAAAGTGTAATGCAACAAAGAGAGCCCCGGTCTAAGATATATACTGATCCAAATTTCAGATGTTCTTTATAATTTGGAGATGTCACTTAACCTCATTTATATTTATTTTCTCCTCTGTAGCATGTGGGGCTTAAAGAAACATTCAAGAAAAGTCTAAACTGAAATAAGCGTTAAAGTAAGCAGTTCCTGAAGTTGCAATTTATTTGACTTTGTTGTCAATGCTGTTAAATACCATTTAAGCACTGTTTTTCTAATTGCCATATGGTTATTAGATCTCAGAGATTAAATGTTTTTCTGTATATGTATAGTATTGTTAGATATAAAATATAGACTGTTCATTCAATGCATATGCTCTGTTTCTTTCTTTCTTTAAACCTTTAGAAAGAGGTTTTCTTTTCTTCGCTTTATCAACCGACAAGTAAGCAGTTGTTTTTGTTTCTGGGATTCTTTTCTATTGACAATACTGTGCCTTCTTTCCATTTAATTTTATTTGCCATTATGGCCCACTAAGTAATTAACTCTGCATTTTAGAAAATTTAGAAGCTAAAGGGAGTGATTTGAAAGCACTGTTGAATAGTTTTCTTATTTATAATGTTCAGCTTGTGTTAAGTTTTAACACAGACTTTTAAAAGGTGAGAATCAGTTGTGTGTGTCTGGATGAATATTATGTCTGAGAGAAAAACAAATTGTCTCTAAGAGACTAAGAAATCAAGGCAATGTAAAAAAAAAAAAGCATAAAACAACACCAAAACTATAGTCTTCCTAATTTATTTTTATAAAAACAACACGAATATTTACAAAAATCTCCAAAGGAGAAATTGTTTTGCAGTTATACATTAGGTTTAATTTGTGGAAAATCAAGTTACTCAAGGGTCTTTTTTTCACATTAAATTCTCCCACCAGGCAATCTGGAGTATAGCCAGAGTTTTAATTATCAAATATAGGTGACTCTCCCAGATTTATATCTCTAGACCAGACCCTCTTGGGAGCTATAGACTCTTCATTCCAAATGCTTACTCTGCATTGCCACTTGGATGTCTCAAAGGTGTGTCCAAAGTGAAACATTCTTTTCTTATCTAAATCTATTCCTTCCCTGATATTTATCAAAAAGTGTCCAAACATACAGGTATGTTCTAGGATCTAGGCAATGCATTAGTTACTACAGTACATCAATGGACAAGAAGGTGCCTCCATTTATGGGGGCCCAATGATCAGAAACCAGAAGTGGAAATGAAAGTATTTCCATATCTAATTTATTCACAAGTCATGCCAATTTTATATCAATTCATCTATTTTTTTAATTCTATGACTATCTAGTCAAAGCTACAGTTTTTATCCAGTGTACCACTTACGGCCTCTAAAGGGTATTCCTCACACCTGCTCTGCACTTTCCTAAGCCAATCTCTGCAAAATAGGCATAGTAGCCTTTCAAAACACAAATATTTTTCTTGCCACAAACATATTCTCCCTTCTTAAAACCCTTCAGTGGCTTTTAATTGCTTTTATTTTAAAACTACAGTTTTTAACAGAGCTCTTAGGGCCCCACATGATCTGGCCTCTACCTTGCTAGTCTCACCTCTTGCTTCTCTTCCTCCTGCATCTCTGCACTTCAGCCCTATGTCCATTTAAAAAATTATTCAAAGTGTTCCTTAGTACACTCTTACTTATCTTTTGTTCTTAATTTCAAACCTCACTTTTCCTGTGAAACCTTCCTTAACCTCTCAGACAAGATCAAATTATCATGATATGCATTTATTACTTCCTGAACTTCACAAAACATGCTCCATATGATTGTATAATATTTTAGTTAATATCTACCTTTTCTAATGGCATACAAGCTTCATAAGGCAGAGATTTTAATTTGTTACTTTCAATTTTATATCTTCTACATCTAGAACAATGTCTAGATGTAAATACTGACACCCTAACAACATGTCATATTACACATATGAGGACCTGCAGCAGACGCTGTCAGTCATATCTTCTTAACCTACCCTAGGACAACTGCACATTGTTCTTTTATATGCTTTCAGCTTTCTGTGTTTCTTGGCCCAATGACATTTTCTAGCTGCAAGAGTATGACTGCCAAAGGGAAGGCCAGAAATGCTGGAGAGTTAATGCCCCTGGAGTGACATTCAGCCAGTGAGGGATGGGAATCTCAGCGTGTGTTCCACAAAGACTCTCAGAGGGCTGTCAGTAGGACTGATACGCAATAGCCTACATAGTAACTTGCTCATCTATTCACCTTTTATTAACTTTTCCTCCCTTTCCTCTCTCATGTTTTCACAAGTGCTTCCTGGCATCACCTTCTCCAAAGAACTTGCATTCATATCATTGTCTCAGGGTTTGTTTACAGAGAGGGCTAGAGTATTGCAAACTCCAGGGGCACTATTCAAGTGAGACTATTCACATTGTATTCTGTCTTTCAAAGGGTGCTACTTACACCAGAATATGTAAGTGATAATTATGGAAGGCATTATTTCAGGAAAATATTTCTATAATAACAAAATCTTAGTTAAAAACTTTCAACTAGTGTTTATTGAATGCTTTCTGTATTCTAGGAGTAGAAGAAAGGGAAGGATGAATGAAAATTAAGTCCTATGACTTTGACCTCATTGAACTTATGGTTCTGTTGAACATAAAACAGTTTAGAATAGAATATGATATTCTGTATCCAAGTGTTAGTTTTGTCCTCAAAGATGATAATTGCAACTTGAGAGAATCAGAACAGAACCTAGTAGGGTTTATCTCCTTAACGAATTGTCCATTTCATCCTAAGCATTAAGTAGGAATATATAATGTGACTTTTTAACATCATTTATTGTGTCTTGTCACAGTCAACAGTGCCATTAAATTAAGAATGACACAAAATAGTCTACTTAAGAGGTGGTCACCAGAGTTCATCGAGGTTTCTGATTCCTCCTGCCCTCTTGAATTTTTGTCTCTGTTGTTCTTCAGTATTCCATTTATTACAGCTAATATTTATTGAATAATAAGTATGTACCAGTATCTATGCTAGGCACTGTTGAAAATTCAAAGTTACCTTCGAAATATGTTAATTTCATGAGGGATGTGGATAACTAATTATCATCACAAAAGTTTGTATTTGAAATGGCAATGTTTAGAGAAATGGAGAGAAAGAACACGATTTTGAGGACAAACGGAGATCTTTCTAGAGAAAGAACATTCTAGCTGGGTATTGAAGGTTGTGATGCAGGATTATGACAGCAGTAAGTGAGGTCATGTGGTCTCTAGGTAGAGGTGGGGATAGTAAAAGTAATGCATAAGTAGGAAAGTGCAACCTGGAGCACTGTGGGGTGGCCAGAACACATCAGGTGTGTGGTTTACATAATGGAAGGAGAGAGTGGATAGTTGGTTAGAAGTCTGGAGTGAATACCAAACTCATACGGATCACCTTTATTCCATAGTCAAAGGAGTGAGGCCACTTCAAAGGCATGCAGGCAAAGGAATTTTAATAGCAGGGATGTTTTGGTTATAAATAATAGAAACTTGGCTCCAGCTGGTTTGAACAAAGAGAGAGAATTGACCCCAACTAGTTTGAGCAAGGAAGAAATGTATCAGGAGTAGCCATGGCTAAGCCTAGGTGCTCAGATGATGCTGTCAGGAATCTTTCTCCACCTCTGGGCTCAATTTTCCTCTGGGTTGTTTTCATTCTCAGGCAGCAAGATGCCCATAAGCAACTCTGGGGCTATATCCCCAACAGCTTTCAGTGGCGAGAGAGATTCTTTTGCTTTAGGGAAAACAATATTAAAATTAAAAAAAAAACCCAAGAACAAAACTCAAAAAACTACCTGGTCTTAAGTCTTATGACTCATTGGCTTGGATTAATTCATATGCCCATTGTGAACCAATTATGGTGGCCAGGAAGAAAGCCTAGCTATATAGTTTGTGTGTCCCAGTGCAAAATGAAAATATGAGGGCTCTTGTTCAAAAAGAAAAGAGTAATGTTAAAAGTAGTAAAATATAAAGTTTATCTCTTCCATGCTCATTCTCAACTTGTCATGCTGTTTTTTATTTGCTGTTAAATGTCATTCTAAGTAAATAAAATTTAAATTTTTAAATGATTAGCATGGATTTTGACATGCGTTTTTATATTATGGAATTTCAGTCTTAAATGGCATTTAATTCATATACAAAATCATCAAAATTACAAAATTTATATTTTATAGTTTGTCCATGCACATGTATTTTGTTCTTACAAGAACAGTGGAGACACTGCATCATAATTACTTCACTTCTTAATATGTCTTCATTCTATCAACACTCTCTATGTTTGGCTAACTGATGAGTAAGGAAAGACCAAAAGAAAAAGGAATATGAGTTTCACATCTTTCCTTTTCCTTCTAGAATGTCATAATTTTCAGCATAAGTGGTTGCCTAATACACTAAAGTTACTCTAGAAAAAAATGGATAGGGTTCTCTGGTCACCTGTGTTTCTTAGAATGTTATCGTCTTCTTTCTCTATTGAAAGAAGTTTTGTTTAAGAGGAAAATGTGGCTTTCAGGACTCCTAGTTACTCAATTTTAGATGCCAATGTTTACCCTCTGCTTGCTTTGAATCTCACTGAACTCTGATGTATGAAATTTTGTGTTGGTGGGGTCTTGTGGATGCTATATGCAAATGTTATAAGTGAATGGGGTGGAACGGAATGATGGATATTGTGCATATTTCCTCTGCTCACATGGATACTCTATTGTTCCACTGGGCTTTACTTATAAAACACAAGTTCAAATATAAAATTATTACCAGTTTTGAGACAAAGGCTATAAAGCATAAAACCAAATGTGAGGCCCTTCCATGTGCAGGGTCCTGTACTCCTGCACAGCTCACATACACAACACGAACCTGGGTCCACTCAGCTTTGGTCATTTTCTCACCACTGGAGCTGTGAGTCACAATCAAAACACCCTGACTTGAAATGGAAAAAGGGGATGATTCTGCAAGAGAAGGGGAGAATGGATTTCAGGCAAATGCAAAAGTTATTCAGGGGGAATTTGTCTATTCTCACTTCCTCACCCACAGAATCCAAAGGAAAGTCCAGCCCAAGAATAACTGGAAAAGTTTTCCTTCAAAACACTTCTTTACTGTATGTTGATGGTTTCATCTCTGGTATCTCAGTTCTATTCCAAATATCAATGCTTCTGTTCTTGTGCCAGTACTATGCTGATTTGACCATTATTGCTTTATAGTACAGCTTGAAGTCAGGAAGACTGATTCCTCCCAGTTTGTTCT
>VBSM01003214.1:11327999-11428282 GCA_008086735.1 Cheirogaleus medius | reverse complement strand
GGGGGAGGGGTGGCAAGGGCAATATATGTAACCTTAACAATATTTGTACCCTCAATAATATGATCAAATAAAAAGAAAAAAAATACTTCTTTATTACTTGCTTTACTTTATAGAAAATTCATCTCTATAAGGAAAGAAGAATCTAATCTATCTGTATCTATTTTCAGAACTTATGCTATCCAGAACTTGTGAATAATGTTAAATAGGTAATCCAGTGATTGTCTGTGACTGGAGCTTACTGTGTCTGTAATGTAAACTCCAAAGGAAATTGTCTTCAGTATGTTGCAGATGGTGCTTGGTGGTGTGGAAATTTGATTCCATGTGCACAAGTTGTTTAATCACATGACTATGTGTATGTGCCCTTGTTATTTGTCCAAGACCAGAATACTAGAAAATGCAGTCTTCTTATATGCATATCTTATAATAACACAAATAATAATATATGAAACAATGCATGCTTATCATATTTTTGCAGACTATTGAATGAGTATCATGTTGCTTGATTGCTATTCCTTAGTTTTTTCTCAGAGGGGTTCTATTTTCCAGAGTAGCAGTGACAATAATACCAAATGTGATATTCATTTAGACATTTAAAAAATTTTTTTCATGTTGTCATGCTGAGTAATTTGCCTGGGCATTCACTCTTCAGGGCTCAACTTGTAAGAGTGCATTTGAGGACTTTCCAGACTTTTGGAAGAGTGTCATTTTTGAAAGGTTAAAATGTCCCCTGGCTCACCTACTGCATTCTATGAAAAAGAGAATTTAGTAAGAAAAAAGATAGGCTACCCTGTCTTCCTTGTACTTCCTCACCCCAGTGTCTTTGCCTCATATTTTTCTTTGCCTGGGAATGTTCTCTCTCTAGATATACAAAAGGCTTATAACTCATCTCTTTCAGGTATTTACTCAAATATCACCATCTTGGTGAGGCTTTCCCTGAGGACATTACTTAAAATTGAAGCTCTCTACTCCAACACAGCATTTCTATTCCCTTTCCTGTCTATTGTTCTTCAAAACACTCACATCATCTGCCACAGAATACATATTACTTATTAATTTTTATGTATCTGTCTCTAGATACTAGAATACACAACCAATAGATCAAGTGCTTGTTCTATCTTATTTATCATTGTATCTTGAGTATCTAGAATAGTTTCTAGCACATTATGCTTAACAAACATTTGTTAATGATATCACCAATGAATTGGAAAGTATCATGGCCCACTATGAAGATTGTGGCAGCCCATGATGGGCCATGGACCACATTTGGAGAATAACTAGCTGCCTGATAAAGCACCAATTTATTAATATGTTGAAAAATATTTTTCCAAGGCCCCTTGGATTTGCATCTTTTGACCCTTTCCTTTAGATTTGAGAAATTCTCTCTGTCACTCATAGTAATCTGAGCAGTCACTTTCACCTGAGACTGCTAGTACACATGTTGGTCTTTTCTGGTTTATGGTCCATTCTTATGAGAGTAGGACTGAATGGGCTAGCACCTGTGAAAAATAAAAGTATATTAAAAAGATTGCATTGAGACAGAATACTCTTAATCACCAATTAAAATAAAACCATACTTATCCTTTATAATTCAACTTTTGTTTCAATTTACTAAGTTGAATTTACTTTCTGACTTCTATTTTTTCCTTTTAGCATGTCTTCACATGTCCAGGGGGATGTGAATTGAAATCAATTTGACCCTACAGAGCTGTGCTTATAATGATGAAATTTCTAAAAAAGATACAAGTGGAATGGCAAAAGATAGTTCATGAAGTGAAATAGCGGGTTGGAGGGGTGGTTTCTACCAATAACTAATATGTAATGAGCATTTACTATACATTAAGTACCTCGGTAAGTGTTATACATGTATGTATATGTATTTTGTCAGTGAGTTCACACAACTGTATGAGATTACTATTATTATTTTCATTTTGCTAATGTAAAGCTGAGGCTCACGAAGATTAAATTGTTTACAATCAAACAGCTACTAGTTAATGAATCTGAAATTAAACTCCTTGTCTGCTTTGAACCAAAGCTCATTCTCTAACCACTATATATTGGACTGCCTTATAAAATTTAAATTTTCTAGTAGCATAAACAGAAATAGATTTCATTGACTGGTCAGTTCTCCAGATAGGTGGTTGAAGCCTCCTATATTGACATTCAGTTAGTGCTTTGCACTTTTCAAAATATTTTTATATTCTCTGTCGCTCCATCTTTCTCTTTATCTCTCTGTCTCTCTGTGTTTCTGTGTCCCTCTCTCTCTCTCTCTCCCTCCCCCCTGAAAATGTATTTCTGTTATTTTATTTTTTTGCTACTGTTAGCTACTGTTTCTTTGGTTTTGATGATTGAAAAGACCAGTTTGTAATTGCTGTCTGAAATATCCTTGCAATGATGGAATACATGGATACTTTTCAGGTCTGTCTCTTTTCTCTTGACTGTAAATTGGTTGAGATGAGACAGCATTACTTTATTAATAAAAATTTGATGGTAATTGGGACAGAAGCTAGGCTATGTTAAAATGAAAAACACCTTTTGATATGCAAATATATTCTTCCTTAGGAAAATTAATCACGTACATATGGTTTCAGGGGAATATTTAAATGACTTAAGGCAGTAGTCTTCAAGGACCTTAAAACCCTTCACGTACTTAGTTCTAAAAGTACAGCATTAAACAGCAGAATAGACCTTCTGTGAGCACATTTACTTAGAAACTTTATTGTTTGGATTTGAAAACTGATTCACAGAAAGTTGACTTGTGCAAAATCACCGTTAGTAACTGGCTGAGTGAGATCTGAACCCAGATCTGCTGGTTTTTTGCCTAAATACTATTCCTCCAAATCACAGGAACATAAAATGCACAAACAATACTTGAAAATCCAAACATAATTCTATAAAATAGCATGATAGTGGAATTGAATTATTACATCCAATTCTAAATACTATATAGTGTTTCTCTTAAGATTTTTATAATACTAATGTAGTATTTATCTTATGATTTTTATAATTTTCCCTAATTTGCATAGTACCCTACCCTCTGTTTGTTAGAAAATGTGGGGGATTGGGTTCACTGTGTCTACTACTACCAGGGCTGTTGCTACTGCTACTTCTATTCCAAGCGAGCCTTTCTTGAGTGCCTACATGAGCTAGGCACCGTGATGAATACTTAACATAATTATCAGTTGGGTCAGTCAGGAAAATAGATACCACTCTTAAGTATTTTGAGAGGAAAGGAATTTAATATAGGGCCTTACTTGAGTACAAAACCATTGAACAGTCTCAAAGAGTGAGGGCAGGAAATGTTATTGCTAATTTTCTATTTGCAATAGAGTTTTAGAGGATCAGGAAATTGCTGTTTTTGCCCATATTAAAAAAAATACATACAACTTGTGGTGCCAAGGAAAGGGACTCAGGGGGAATTACCCAGAGGCCACTTTAAACTTCATGTCTGCCAAAGATCATGATTGCCTGTTACAGCCAGAGGGAGAAAAATATGCTTCTGGCTGTCTTCTGTCTTCCCAAACTCACCCAAATGGATAGAACCTAATCTGCATCTAGAATTCTGTTGGCAAAGGAGTCTGGGAAATATATAAGAGTTCCCAAGCTTCTAGTCTCTGCTATGAAAGGAGAAGCATAGAAGGGGATGAAAAATCTGCCAAACCTCAACAGACAATTTACTAGATTATTTATTGTCTCCTTTAATTCTGTAAGTAAGAATTATAGATGAGGAAACCTGAGACTTAGAGATAATTAAGGAACTTGTGTCAGTAGCCCTGGATTGCAGAATTGGCAGAGTGACACATGTTTGGTGAAGCAGCGATGCTCCTAAAATATAAAAATAATGAAATAATTTGTCATTTGATATTTCTAAAAGAAGTATTGAGGCGGTAATCATAGGAAACACCAAGGACTTTACTACTGAATTTCCTTACTCTTATTTCATGATTCTATCATTTATTTATCTACCTATTTAGAACTATAAAAACAGGATGTGAGAGAAGCTCTGGACCTAAGATCACACAGCTAAATAGTGGAAAAAGCAAGCTTTAGAATCAGAAAGAATCACTCTAGTATGTGAACTTAACCACTAAACCAAATGTATTGTCATTGAGGGGAGCTTTACTTACTTAATTTGATTATTTGTTAATAGGCATTCACTATCATAACTTCTCTTTTGCTTAACCCGTGTCTGCAAACTATGCTTCATTACTACCACTCTATTTTGAGAGGAAAAGAATAAAGCTTGTGTTATATTTTAGACTCACTGCTTCAAGCTATAAAGCAAACAGACAAATCTTGTGCTCAGTGAGAAAAGAAAGATTCCCAGGTAAACAGTCTTGACTTTCGGGGTGAAATGGAACCAAGAAAACACAGATGAAGCTAAGGGAATGCAGGTTTCATATTATATAAGTGATGGCAGCCACCCAGCTATGAAGAGAGGAGACTGAGGGGGCTGCATGTTTTTATGAAGAGGGTGGCAAGCATTGAGCAAGCAGGCAGCACCGTTGGGATCTAAGCCCGAATACCTTTGTGCCTTCTGGAAAATTACTCAGACTCTGGTGGTATGTTGCACAAATGTGAAGCACGGGATTTGGATTACATGGTTGCAAAGATTTTCTTCCTGCTCTGAAATTCAGATTTTGTGGTTTGTGAAGCATTATGATAATACGAAGTTAACTCTCATTTACCATCAACTGCTGACATTTTTCTTCCGTCTTTGAGGTTTTGAAAGTTTAATAAATTTGAAATGCATGGTCAAATGATGCAATTTTGAGGTAACTTATTTAAGCACAGTCTTTTTCATATTTTTAAGTACATTTCAGTCAGGCAAATTTTTCACTTTTAAACATTTCTGTATCTGTTGCTTATATTTTTAGTCTCTGCAGACAACTTCCAAGTTATTTAAAGGAAAAGATTTTTACAGATAATTGCTAAATTTGCAAGTTTATAGGATGCATATCAGCTCTAGAACGAAGAAACTAATTAGAATCTAAGTTGAAAAATAGCTGCGTTTGCTCAATATCTGATTATTTTGAAGTTCAAAGCTGTACTTTTATTTAAATTAAACTGCTTTTGTGTTTTTCTTCATTTTAGTTTTCAAATTGATAGGCTAGAAAAAGTAACCATTCTAACCAACTCCCATTGAAGTGATTAATTTAAGGTATAGCTTATTTCCATGCAAATTAAATTAATATAGTAGAAGAAATGGATCACTCTTTTTTTGTCCGATTACTTTTAATTGGTTCCAGTTTAATAAGCAAACATTACTTTAATGAAGTTTCTGAGTTTATTATGGTATGAGGTTGTCTGCCTGAGTTCCAGTATTAACTTGTCACCTTAGGGCATAATTGCTTTATATAGTATGACTTTTTGTCTTTTAGAGATAGAATATAAGTTTACTCTTATGTGACAATTATTATCTTGGGTAGGAGATCCATGAGATATTGAGTACTGTGCAGAGGGCTATTTTAACCTTTGTATCTGCTCAGTGAGAAGATGTATTGTGATAGACAAGTACTGGAGAGAGAGGAGGGATACAGAAAGAGAGAAAGAGAGAAAGAGAGAGCGAGAGTTGGGGAAGGAATGGCTACAAGAAATAACATGTGGCAGTTATTTGCCATTGCTGGTATTGTATTTAGAAAAAGCATGGCCCTGGAGTTAAAGGAAACTTGGCTGTAGTTCAAACGAGTCAATGGCTACAAGTATTTTATGGGACAAGATAACTAATCTCTCTGGGTCTCAGTTCCCTCACAATGAGGGGTTGAGCCTGGTGATATTGACTGCTCTGAGATTCCATGATCCTGTTTTGTTCAATTACTGTGAAAATTGGCCATAGTCCATTTAGTCCTTGGTAGTTCATTTCAGGCCCATCTTTTTGAATGTGTTGGTAAGAAATATAAGAAAGAGCCTTCCTGGAAATTGAGAGAAAGCCATTCAGGGAGACAATCTTATTCTTTAATAATACCAATTCTGTCCACTTTAGGAAGGTCAGATTAGTTCGTCCTGCAACTCTTTGCTTGAGTCTTTTTTTCCCCCAGAAGTTCTACATCTTAGAATTCACTAAAAAGTTGCTCTATTCCTGTAATTTCTTATATATTGAGAATAAGTGTTCATCTTTCTCATGTGTGAGTTTTTAGGTACTTAACTTCTTAATATTTGGAAGCAAATATTCGGGGGATGCTATTTTTCTTTTAAAAGAGTTCATAAATGTAAAAATATTCAATTTTATTTCCTACATTCTTTAAATTATTTTCAATTCTTGTGATGGATATTTATTTTTAATAAACTTTTGAATATAAAATAGATTTAGACTTGTACAAAACTTGCAAAGATAGTACCGAGAACTCTCACATACTCCACACCTGATTTCATCTGTTATTATTACCTTCCATTAGTATGATACACTTGTCACAATTAATGAACCAACCCTGACACATTATCAACTAGTGTCCATATTTTACTCATATTTTGTTAGTTCTTGCCTAATGTCCTTTTGTTTTGTTCCAGATTCCTATCTAAGATACCACATTGTGTAAAGCCCTCATGTCTCCTTAGGCTCCTCTTGGCTGTGACAGCTCCTCAGACTTCCCTTGTTTTTGTCGACCTTGATAGTTTTGAGGAGTACTATTCATGCTTTTTGTAGAATGTTTTTCAGTAGTGATTTATATGGTGATTTTCTTGTGATTAAATTGGTGTTGTGGGTATTTGGGCAGTAGGCTGCAGAAGCCAAGTGCCATTGTCATCATGTCATCTCAAGGGTACATGCTATCAACATATGTTATCCCTGTTGATGTTAACCTTGACTGCCTGGCTGAGGTAGTGTTTGTCAGGTTTCTCCACTCCAAAGTTATTTCCTCCTTTTTCATACTTTATTCCTTGGAAGGAAATCTCTACGCATAGTCTACACTTTAAAGGTAGGGAGTTGTGTGTTTCACCTCCTGGAAGATGGAATATCTTTGTAAATTATTTGGAATTCCTCTGCATGAGAAATTTCTTTATTCTCCACCCTCTGTTTATTCAATCAGCTATTTATATTGGTATGGATTTATGGATATTTATTTTATACTTTGGGTTATAATCTAACTTTATTATTGTTCAAATTATTCCAGCTTTAGCCATTAGGAGCTCTTGCAGTTGGCTCTGGTGCCATTATTTTGGCATATACCCATCAATATGGGTTTTTATTTATTTATTTTTTTTCGAGTACAAGATGCTCCAGACTCATCTAGTATATTTACTGCTCCAGTCCTAGAATTAGATATTTATCCAAAGATCTGTGGTATTAGAGAATGGTATTAGAAACCAACATCTGGGCTTTAGTTGTGCATGTTGTTCTCCATGCGTTGCTTCTTTTAGATCTTTGCAGCTGACAGGAAAAGAAAATATATGTGTCTATGTTAACTTATGCATACATACACACACATATATATTTCTGAACATTTCCATCTGTATCTATATTAAGCTAGACAGCAGTTCATACTGATGCCTCCAACTCTAACCATTACCGCATGGATTATTCTAGGCTTGGAACCTGTATGTCTGTTTTCTGTCACTCCAATAGTGAGAAACTTGGCTACCACCATCAATTTACTTGATTGTTCAGTTCCAATATACCTGTGTAGTTGTTTAAGAATGGTTAACTATATTTCCATGGGAAACAACTTTATCAACAGGAGAGTAATGCTTATGTTAAGTTTCTTTTGCATTTAGTCTTACAATCTTCACTCATTTCCAAAGTTACTTAGGTGAGCACATTTCTCCCCCCACACATGCCCTTCAGTAAAATTATTTCATGAATTTTTAATAGTGTTAGATTGTTTTGTCAGTCTGCATTTCATATTTGAATGCTTTTTTTACAGATATCTTTATGAATTGCAAATTATCATCTTCAGACATTCTGTTTTAATCTTTCTAGTTACTTCTCATGCCTTTCTTCCTTTCCATCTTTCCATCCTTATTTGAGATAAAAATGCAATAAGATCAAGTAATAAATCTGCAAATTTTTACATTTTGAATGTATCTGAGGAGGCACTTCCTGCATTGCATTATGATTGTTTGTTTACATATCTGTCTTAATCCCCACTCCACAATAAACTCTTCCTGAGATGGAATTAAATTGTCTTCTCTCTCATGCCTACCATGCTGCTTGTGATATAGTAAGTGCTAATTAAATGTTCTAATTAAACGTTTGGATCAATGAGTTTTTGAGTCTTAGGTAAACAGAGTAATACTGTCATCGTGTACCAGGCTTGTATAGTTGGTTTGCCTTTCTACAGAAAGTTAAGTTGCTTTTTAGGGGTTTACATGCAACATTTGACCTTCTGCACAATGCAGTATCCAAGAGTGGGGTCTCTGGAGTCAAAATGTCTAGTAGTGAATCCTGGCTCCACAACTTACAAGTTGTGTGATTTTGGGAAGAGAATTAAACTTCTTTATCCCTCAGTCTCCTCCTCTGTAAAATGGAGTAATGATAAAATCAAGCTCATAGCATTATAGTGAGTTGAATTAAAAGCATTTGGCTTAAGGCCTACTATATACTGCCTTAAAAAAGGTAGGTATTATTATTATTGAATTACTTTTATAGAATTTTATTCTTAGTAGGTGTATCTAAAACATTCTTTCCCCTTTTTCAATTTCTTCAATAGAACATTTTTAACCTCAGTACTAGTCTCTTACTTCCATAGATTTGATTATTTTTCTCCTAGTACTTGTGTGTGTGTCCTTTTCCAGAGCAGTGGGCAGAATGGTCTTTTCTCAGAGCACATTCCTTAGCTTGGCTCCTGGCTTGAGAAGTAATTATTTTGGCATTATCTTCCATTGCCCTGTATTTGCCATCTGTTGGCAACATCATTGAAATGATCCAAGTCCTCTATACTCTGGCAGTATTTTATCTTTTTATTGGCTCTACCTCCAACTTAAGTTCTTTCTCCCAAATGGGGAATTTGGCTAATTTCTGAAGTAGGCCTGAATATTTTGGGTTTTTATAGGACATCTGTAGTTTGCAATTTGGAAAGGTACCTATTATATTTTTTAAAATCCTATTAAATACGATGAGAGAAAAGAATAACTTGAAAAGAATGGCTGAATAGGGTGTTAATTTTGGTTTATGCTGTCGTTCTATTGACTCAAAACTATCCAAAAAGTGACCCAGCTTTATAATTTCTGCACCATGAATGACAATCGTCTTTCAACATTGAGAAAATTTTTAAGATAATCCATGCCTTACAATGTTTCAACACTCAGACTATCTAGTTTTGGATTCTAAGCCAATTTCCCCATAGGTCTTCTGATTGCCTGATGTTTTTATAAAATGTCATTTTCAAGGACTGTTCAACAGGCTGCATTTACATCCCAGAATCACTGCCTTCCTTGTCACATGAAGGATGTTCTCACCCTGCCACATCCTTCTTTTCCTTACACATTTGTATTTATCTTTCATGTGGATCTATGCCAAAGCCTCCTATAAATCTTAGCAGAGTGCCTCTTAGCCTCTGAATTTCCTTTATCTGTCATGGAAGCATATTCTTGAAAGAACTCCAGGAGGGCAGTTATAATGAGTGATCCTTTCATTTTCCTCACTCTTTCTTTCAGACCTGCCAAAGAAACTGCTTGTTTCACAGAAGGATGGTGCTGGTTGAAAGAGGCATCCTTGAAACTGAGAGATGACCGCCTTAGACAATTCCCCTTGAAGATGTATTTGATTTGCATTTTAATTGTTGTAGCTAAAAAAGTGTGGGCATGAACTATTGAGAATACTAACTCTGAAACTTTAGTTATCTGCATCGTTTCTGTGTGTATTCTGTATAGTGTGTCACTTAGGCATACATCAAAGTAAATTAAATATATATTTTTGGTTATAAATTAGAGTTTGATTATGCATTTGATAAAAGCTACATCTATCCTTTTGACAATCAATCAGTAAATAATAAAAATATTGATAATGTCTAGTGGTGGTAAAGGTGTGGGGAAGTTGTTACAATTGTTCTTACACCTTACAGAAGACTGATGACTGCTGCAACATTTTGGGGAGTTTAATCTCTCAGCAGTTAGCAAAATGTTGAGAATCTCTTTTCCTTTGTCAATCCATTTAATGAAAATCTTTAACGAGCACTTACTATGTACCAGGCACTGTTTTAGTTACTGGGGATATGGCAGTGACAAAATAAAGTCCTTAGCCTCATGAGCAATATTTTTATTTGGAGTAAGACTGGAAACGGAAAGTAAATAAGTAAATACAAAGTGTGTCAGATGGTGATTAATGCTTTGGACAAAAATAAGGCAGGAGAAGGGGAATTAGAAGAGCTGCTTCTTTGGGGGAGGTATGTTGTTAATTGTCTGTGGGGTGTTCAGAAAGGACTCCACTGAGAAGGTGACATTGAGGTAGAGACCTGAAGAAAGTGAGAGAGGAGCATGTAGAGACTTGGGCAAAGAGAGTTCCAAGCAGTGGGAAAAAGCAAATGCAGAGAATTCTAAGGTGAAGGCTTGCATCATGTTGGGTTCAAGGAACAGTGCTCGGGCCAGTATGTCTAGAGTGAAATGACTGTGGCGGGGAGTGGTAGGAGATGGCGTCAAAATGATACCAGGGGTGAAGATGAGCAGTTCACAAAGAGACTTATAGGTCATTGAAGTACTTTGATTTCTGCTCTGAGAGTAGAGAGAGACCACTGATGGGTTGAGGCAAATGACTGACACAATCTAAGTTATATTTTTATATACACCATAAAAGGACAAGGACAAAATAGATACACTAGGTAGAAGGCTATTACAAAAATATGGAGGATATTGCTTTTAATTTCTATGCAGATAAATATACCAATACATAAGGTTTGTGTGCAAGGATGTTTGTTGCAGCCCTGTCTTATGTTGTCTCATTACAAAAGACACGGGATGCATACCAGTAGCAGACTGATTGGGTAAATACCACTACATCCGTACAATGGAATAGCATATATCTATGAAAAGAATGAGTTAAAAGTTTGATCTAGTTGATCTGATTCCAAAGCCTGTGCTTTTAACTCCCACATTATATGACTTTAAGTAAAGGGATTCGTTTTTTTTGATGGCTGCCATATTTGGATATATCACTCCCTAAACCTTGTGCTGAAATTTGATCCCTAATGTTGGAGGTGGGGCCTAATGGGAGGTGTTGGGGTCATGGGGGTGGATTCCTCATAAATGGCTCGTTGTTGTCCTTGAGGTAATGAGGGCGTTCTTGCCTTACTAGTTCCTCCAGGAATTGGTTGTTAAAAAGAGGCTGGCACTTCTGTCCCACCCTTCTTGATTCCCATCTCTCCATGTGATGTCTGCTCAGGCTGGCTCCTCCTCACCTTCTGCCATGCGTGGAAGCAGTGTGAGGCCTTCATCAGAAGCAGAGGTTGGTGCCTTGCTACTTATACAGCCTGCAGAACTGTGAGTTAAATGAACCTCTTTTATTTATAAATTACCCATCCACAGACATTTCTTTATAACAACACTAAATTAAGGGGAAAAGTCATGGGTCTGTGACAGCTAGAAACCTGTTCATATTTATTTTCATATGATTGATTCATGATCTAGCATAACTGTAAGCATATGAATCATTTAATATTAATAGTTAATTATGAATGAATTGGGCGGGAGCCATGAATATAAATATAATTTTTTTTTTACCTTTAACGTGGAAATTGCATATAGTAACAATGGGGAAAATTTGGTAAGTTACTTTTCTCCAAATGGAAATTTTCTTTGTGTGTAAGATCACAGAAGAGCACAAGCATCCAGAATGTTCTTGGGTAGTGAATGAGTGAGCATTATGTAAGGAATATCTACAGCTTGCTATCTGGAATCTATCTGTATGCTTTGCAAGGCAAGTCACATCTGAATATTCATTTTTTTTATTGTGGTGAAGAATTCTGCATTTTGAATAAAATTCAGGTTCAGGCAATTGAATCAATAAAAAAATTTTATTCTTTACATTTAAAACATATCTTCAGGTAGAACTAGCTTGACCTCACATTTTGATATCTTTTTTTAAAAAGACAAATATCTTTACTTTCCTAATAGCTAATTATTTATACTCTATTTATTTGATATCTGAAGCTTTTGGTTCTCACAGCAGTGAAAATTTAAGGTAATTTTTTCTCTACGATTTCCCTGTCCCATCTTCCCAATACCTCCTTCCCAAGCTTCTTTGAAGTAACATTATCCTGATATTGCTTTTTATTTATTTTAAACCATCATATATTAAAAAGTATTGAAAATAGTCTTCTTTAATTCTAAGGATAATGCATAAGCATTTCAAGTGATAGTAAGCATAAGTAGAAAAATGTACATGGAAGAATGTTATTATCCATAATCTCATCATCTGGCTACATCGATATGACATTTATTGAACAGTCTTCCATGTTCTTATTAATTCATTCATTGGTTTATTTATTTATTCCTTCAGTTTATTTAACAGAGGTTTCTGCTTTCCTACCACGTGCCAGGAACTGGGTGTTGGGAATATATTAGTGAAATAAATAAGCAGATGAAGCCTTTGACTCCAGAAGCTAAGACAGTAGGAGAATGAGACAATAAACACGTATCTATGAATGTGTAGGTAAAATATCATGTAGTGAGACATTTTATGAAGAGAAGTAAAGCAGGGTGAAGGGATGGAACATGATAGTGGGATGTTCATGTTATTAAACAGAGTCGTCCAAGAACTCTCTCTGGAGCAAAGCAATGTGCAGAGATCTGAATAAAGTGTAGGAGTGAGCTGTGTGAAGATCTGGGTAAAAAAGATTCCAGAAAGAGGGAACAACGTGGTGAGTCCCAAAAGTTGCACATAAGCGAGTGAGGTTGAGAAGAGTAAATGAGGGGAAGCGATTTGGAAGAGTGTCCCATAGGAATCCAGCAACCTGATCAGACAGGACCTCATAGGTCACGGTAAGAACTGAGATTTTACCTAAACGGGTTGGAAAGGAATCAGAGGGCTTTAAGTAGGAAAGAGACTTCATATGATTTATGTTTTAAAGAGATCATGCCAGTTGCTGTGTGGGGAATCAGCTGTAGGGGAAAGAAAATAGAATCAGAGGGATATGCAAGGAGGCTCCTGAAGTCTTCTGGATAAGAGCTGATACCAGCCTAGAATAGAATTGAGCCTGAAGGGGATGGTGAAAAGTGGTTTGATTTTGAGTATATTTCAAAGGTAGAGCTGACAAGATTTACTAATGGATTAATTTTGCTGTGTGGGACCAAGAAGGAAATCAAATTTTAATAATGCTGTGTTAATTAATCAGATGGGAAATACTAGTATTGAAGTAGGATTGATATGTGTGAGGAGAGTTTGGTTTTGTTGTACACCCTGATTTGGGATGCTGATTACATATGCAATGGTGATGTCAAGATGTCTGGCTCAGAGGAGAGATTCAGACTGAAAAGAAATGAAAAAAATTAGAGAACAGAAGAGAGATGACATTTAAAGCATATAACTTGATGAGATTACCTAGCATATAACTTGATGAGATTACCTGGTAGATACACATTAAGAGAAAATAAAAGAGATCTGAAAACAATACTAGGTCTAATATTTCAAAGCCAAGAAGAGGAGGAGGATCCAGAAATAGACAAGAAGGAATGGTCAATGAATAAGATGAAATCCTCAAGAGTGTTTACCTACCAGAAGCCAAATGAAGAAAGTATATCAGGAGAAGTCAAGTCAGAGGTGGGAGTGATCAATTGTGTCAAATGTTGTTGAAAGATTAAAGAAGGTCATGGCTAAAAATTGATCACTGGCTTTGGTAGTATGGAGGTCATTGGTGATGTTGGCCCATGAATGATTTCAGTGGATTTATGGGGAATAAAGCATGAAAAGAATGAGTATACCAAGGAGAAAACATACTTGAAAAATATACTTTTTATTTATTTTTTAATAAAGGGAGGCACAAAAATAGAGTTGTAAGAAGTTGGGTGAAGATATGTCACTCAACTTCTTAGAAGTTGGAGGGGTACAGATCAAGAAAGAATTTATATTTTAATTGGGGTTTATTTCAGTAGGTTTGATGAGTTCAGTGCATAAGTAGATAAATTAGCCTCAGGTAGGAATAAAACAGGTTCATATATAATAACCAGAAAGAAGTATTTTGATATGGAGGCAGGTGGTCGGGTAGTTTGTTGTTATAAGAAAAGTTGTTGCTATAGTTAAACAAGTTAACATATCTATCATCTCTCATAGTTTCTTTTTGTGACAAGAGCAGCTAAAATCTACTTATTTAACAACAATCCCCAATATGATATAATTTTATTAACTATAGTCCTCATGCTGTACATTAGATCTCAAGACTTGTGCATCCTGCCTACCTGCTTACTTTGTGTACTTTAACCTACATCTTCAGTTAGTTTTTGAGTACTTTTATTCTCTCTCTGCTTTGTTTTAGGTTGTTTCTATTACTATATTCTAACATTCAAGGTTTTTATAACCTGTAGTGTCTAAATTGCTGTTCATCTTGTGCAGTGATTGTTTTCTCTTTCAGATATCATATTTTGTATCCTTAAAAGTCCCATTTGGCTCTTTTTTAGATCATCCATTTCTGCTCTTATATTTGTTCTTTCTTTTGAATATTTGAACATATTAGACATTTTTATAATACCACTTTAAAGTCCTTTTCTACTATTTCTGTCATATCTGCTATCCCTTGGTCTTTGTTCATTGACTGATTTTTTTTTCCTATAATGGGTCCTAGTTTCCTGCTTCTAAGAATTTTAAGTAGTTTTTGATTGGATGCTGAAAAATATGAATTTTGTGTTTTTGAGTGTTGGATTAAAGAAGGTTGGACTTTGTTCTGGAAGGTGGTTACATAAAGATCAGCTTAATAATTACAAAGCCTGCTTTAAAGCTTTGTTAGGGGAGATTTAGAGAAACATTTACTCAGGGCTACAAAAAATGTCAACCTTCTAGTCTCTACTGAATGTCCTTGATGTTCAGCAAGGAATTTTTGCTATATATTAATAGCTGGTCCAACCTTAAATGGTACCCAGTCCTGTGTAAACTCTGGTGGCAAGACTACTGTCCTATGATTAGGATCTCCCTTTCTGCAAAATGATTTGGAAAGTACACCCACCCAGCCATCCACCCCCCCACACACATATGTACTAGAGGTTCGTTCAATCTAAGAATTATGTAAACTCTGATACTTAGTCATTAAAACATATTAAGTACTTGTTCATTGCATTAAACTAGATTCTGGGTCCTTCTATGTACAGTGATGTTGTTTTTTCAATGACTTTAGAAGTTGCGTGAGGATATGGCATATGGAAAAGTAGCATAACAGAGTTTTGGACTTTAACACCATGTTTAAGAACACAAAAGAGATGCATATTACAATTCTAACGTGTATTTCCAAAAAATATGGTCATTATCAGCAAGATAGCTATCATGTTTTCCCATTTCTGGTTATATAAGGTGTTCACTGTTTCTCTAAACTTTGCGGAAAAGTGATTCAATAGTCTGCATATGAATTATTCCCTTGTCTGGTTTTAAATAAATATATAATGAAAAATGCTAATTAAAACAAGTCTGGTTATTCAAACAATGCATTATTCAACACAGTTCTCTAATATTTAATGTAAATTTTCTTTTTTAGATGTCAACAATCTCTATGACCTTTTGTTATTAGAATTAATAAGTGATTAATCAAAAATACAAATAAGCATAAGAGTATTAAGTTCTAATATTGTTCATGAAAACACTTTGGTAGTGGATCCTATAAAACATATCAAATACTTATTATTTTATAAATTCTGATGGTAACATTCTCCATGTTGCCTGAAGGCAGCAATTCTTCAATGAAATGTTTGTATTCTAACAATATATTATGTTTCTTGTGTTGTATATTAAAGCTAAAATAAATTGTGTTCTTAAAGCAATTTCTCTAAAAGAAAATGTAATAAAATACTTTATACACAGTGGGCAAGAACAGCTTTCTATCTCTTCAAAGTGATTTTAATAAAAAATCAATTCATTTTGATTCACTATAATGTTTATAAATACATATTCTTTGGAAATGCATGAATGAGACTATTTTAAGCATTGTCCTTTGTTAGCATGCAAAGCATTAATGTCTGTCTTTAAAAACTTTTCAGGTTCATTTGGTGATAGTCAAGTTTTAATTAAATAAAAGTGTTGGGAATAATGAAAAAAGATTGAAAAATGGGATAAAAATATATCAACCTGGCAGACTTTGCTGATTTGGCATTAAAGTAGTTGTATTTAAGATCTAATTTTAAGAATATTCTTTATAGTGTGACCCAATAGATGAATATTATTCACTGACTAATTTCCCTCTAATTTGCTAAATAAAGCTTTTCTAATTTACTTAAATAATATCCAGTGAAATGGAGGAATAATACTGCTGTTTAATTTTAGAATAACTTAGAGGTTTTCATCAGCATCTTGGTTTATGATATATTTTTTTGTGGGGGGAGGTGCTAGCATGATGTAAAACATTTAAAAATTTTGAATGAGATTCTCACTAGTGTTAAAACCATTTGAATCACTATATGAATTGCAAAAAAGTATTATTTTAGTAGAAATAGCTTTGTGTTGTTGATCACAATATCTTAAAGATAATTTTCTTTCATCTTAACCAGACCATGCAATTATAGCTTAATGAAATTTTGATCATTTCAGAAATGGAAATAAGAGTGTTTATTTTTAACATCAAGATTTATTTCTTGCATGATAGTGAAGAAATTTATTTCTAATCACCTCAAGATTAGAAAGTGTAGGGGAAGAAAAAGTATTTTCTTTCTACACTTTCAGGTTCTCTACTGGGTGTCTGTAACAAAAGACAGATTAATAAGAGAAAAGCATATAAATTTATTTAATACAAGAGTCATATGATATGAGAGCCTCAATAAAGAAATAAAGACCCAAATAAGTGGTTAAACTTGAACATCTTTTGTACTAAGTTTGATGAAGAGTGAAAAGTCATGGAAAAATGTGATAGGACAAAAGGGTATGATCTAAGTGTAGTAAACTGGGGGAAGCTTAGCAAGTCCTATTCCTTAAGTTTTCTCTTGGCATTCCTCCATCTTTGGAGATAAGGAAGCGTTTTTTTCTCCAGTTATAGGGAGAGCACCTCTCACATGAGGGTTGAGAGCTTTTTGATGGCCAAGCATGTATATAACTTGTATATATATGTATATATACACATGTATATATATGTGTATATACATACAAGAGCACATACACCCCTATATAATGTATGTACATACACTAATATACGATATATACACACACATACTCTTTTATACACACATACATATATACATATATATTTGTACATATACAATCACAAAATTTCTAATACTTTGTGGTTTACTGAATGAGTTAAGTAACTGCTTAATTTTTCGGGAGCTTTAGGTGACTTTCTCAAACAAGCAGAGTTAATATCAAAAATTGGACTAGACTCTGGTCCCTGGACATATGACACAATGTTTTAAGTTCTAGATGTTTCACCTTTACCCCTTTAAACATATTTTCTCCTTTCTTCATTATTTAACATGTTTAAACATATTTAAGATAAGCTAATAATTATTATTCTTTTAATTTGGCCTCAGAAAGCCACCAGTTGATTTTTTTCAAAGGCATGCAGATAATGTAGGATTAGACTTCCTCATGGTAGAAGAAGTAGGAAATTATAGTGGCTAAAACATCGTCACATTTTCACAAGTCTAAATAAAGCTAGTCTTTGCCATCTCTTGAAAGGATTCACTGTAGAATGTGAAGAGAAAGAAGCATCTGTCATACTGAGGCATGAGGATTGTTGGCATTACATAGACTTTTTCCAACCAGCTACAAAAGTGAATACGAACCTGTCATCCTGCTGGTCTTCATTCTCTTCCTGGTCTGAATCTTTGACATGTCTGATAGGATTGCTAGTCCTGTAACTGTTTTGCTTTAACTTTAATTTTTGTGCTTTTTTGCTTTTAGATAATTATATTTGAATGGGTTGATCAAATCAAACATGATGCAAAAGGAGATTTTATTTTTTTTACCGAGGTACATTGAAAAATTAAAAATTGTATATATTTAAGTTGTATAATTTGATGATTTGACATACATATACATTGTGAAATAATCACCATGAGATATATAGATAATTAATATATCCATCACCTTAGAGAACTCTTTCTTTCTTTTTCTTTCTTTTTCTTTTTTTCTTTTTTTCTTTCTTTGTGGTAAGGACACTTAAGATTTATGATCTTAGAAAATTTCAAGTACAGAATAAAATATTGTTAATTATAGTCAGATTTGTTGTAAATTGGATCTCCAGAATATATTCATCTTGCATTACTAAACTTTTTACCCCTTGACCAATATCTTTTCATTTTACCCTTTACCCCCAGATCCTGGTAAATGCCATTTCATTCTTTGCTTCTACGAGCTCAACCAGTCAATTGATCTTCTCAATTGTATCAAGGACACAAAAGTGGGAAACGATAGTCTCTTCAATAAACTGTATCGGGAAAACTGTATATCCACATGCAGAAGAATAAAATTTGACCTTTATCTCAGACCATATACAAAAATTAATTTAAAATAGATTAAAGACTTAAATGTAAGGTTTGAAACTATGACACTACTAGAGGAAATCATACAGGAAAGCTTCTTAAAATTGGTCTGGGCAATGATTTTTTGGATGTGATGCCAAAAGCACAGGCAACAAAATAAAAAAATAGACAAATGGGATTTAATCAAGCTTCTGCATAGCAAACAATCAGCAGAGTGCAAAGGCAGCCTATAGAATGAAAGAAAATATTTGCATACCATATATTGATAAGGAGTTAATAACTAAAATATATAAGGAATTTATACAACTCAATAGGGAAAAAAATAAAACAAAAACAAAACAAAACAAACAAAAACATCCCCAAATAAATGAATTAAAAAATGATCAAAGGACTGGAAAAGGTATTTCTCAAAAGAAGACAAGCAAATGGCCAGCAGGTTTATGAAAAGGTGTTCGACATCACTAACCATAAGGGAAATGCAAATCAAAACCGCAATGAGATATCATCTCACACTTGTTATTAATAGAATGGCTATCAAAGAAAAGATAAAAGATACCAAATGTTGGCATGTGATGGAGAAAAAGGAACCCTTATCTACATTGTTGGGAATATAAATCTATATATCCATTATGGAAAACAGTATGGAGTTTCCTTAAATAATTAAAAATTGAACTACATCATGATCCAGCAATCCCACTACTGGGTAAAGAAATGAGGTTCTCAATGAGATATCTGCACTCCCGTGTTCATTTCAGCATTATTCACAATAGCCAAGACATGGAAATAACCTCAATATCCATCAACAGATGAAGGAATAAAGAAAATGTAAAAAAAAAAAAAAGTATAATGAAATACTATTCAGCCTTAAAAAAGGAGAAATCCTTTCATTTGTAACAACATAGATGAAACTAGAGGACATTATGCGAAGTGAATGATATGAGCCAGAGAGAGAAAGACAAATACAATCTCACTTACATGTGGAAACTAAAAATAGTTAAACTCATAGAAATGGAAAGCAATTCATTTTTATTATACACTTTATTCTTAGGTTGAATTTATAGTTTTGTAATCTTAAACATCTAATACAGATAAGATAAGCTTGTTTTATTAGTACATCTAGGTAGAAAAACTTGATGTCTGCATTGTATTTAATGCTGACAACTTTGAAGACATGCCTGTTTTCATTTACCAAAATTTTTAAAATTAGCTTTATTTATCAAATATTATCCCAGATTATGTGAATCAAAAAAGAGAAAAAAAACCCATTAGGTTAGTTTCTAGATTTCTGGGTGTTTTAGGGACAGTTCACTTATGTAAGTGCTCATTCATCTCTAAACAAATTTGAATGCTTTTAAGATATTTTTTTTTTTTTTTTGAGACAGAGTCCCTCTCTGTTGCCCAGGCTAGAGTGCAGTGGCAGAGACGGGGTCTCACTCTTGCTCAGGCTGGTCTCAAACTCCTGAGCTCAAGCAATTCACCAGTCTCGGCTTCCCAGAGTTCTAGGATTACAGGAGTGAGCAACTGCGCCCCACCTTTAAGGGCTTTTATGAATTAATTTGGTAATACCAACCAAAGGTAGAAAAATATCACACACACACACATATATATATGTATGTATAATGTACATATATAGACATACAAATACACAAACAGGAATCTTATAAGTTTTATTCTAAAATTTTAGCCACGAGTCAGTAAAATAGTAACAGAAACTCACTGCTGTATATCCACTTTATATTTTTATCTGAATTGTATTTCTGGCAAATGGGGCAAGTTGAGGTTGAGTAGGTACTCAATATGAGGGCAAGCACTTTTTACCAACATTTGCAGAGAAGGCTTTTAAGATTTTCCTTTGCCCTGGTATGTAATGTTATTGAGGCTGTGAACTACATCTTAGGTGGATAACTGAGGAGACATGCAGTAGCTGTCTGGATGTCTCCAAAGCCCATCAGAGTGGATAAGATATTCGGTCTATTTTCAATGAGACTTTTTTTCTTTCTAGCCCCAGGTAGTTGTTTTTGGGAGACGCTGAGTCCCTAGAGAGAAGGGGGCCTAAAGTTCAGTGATTGAGGGGCTGGAGTGGAACACAGGTCTGGCAGGGGTAGACAGAGGCATGCTGGGGTAGGTCCTTGAAGGGGCTGTATCAAAGGATTTAAAGGAATGGAATGGAAGATTGAAAATGGTGAAAGGAGGGAGGGGGAGCAGAAACAGGGGAAGAAAGAGGTCTTAGGGGAGCCAGTGTGGGGAAAGTATCCTCAGCAAAATCACGCCAACTAGAACAAGGTAGACAGAGTTGGCAGAACATACAGTCAGCAGGGATTTGAGAAGTGGGGGTTAGTCCACTGGCAAGTTTCCATGGGAGGAGCAGGATCAAATAGAAAGAACAGCAAGGTCTTAAGAAAAAACCCCAGCTCTTATCAGGCTCTGAATATCAACCTCCAATTAGGCCAACTTCTGACCTTAGAGCTCATTAAAAAAATTCTTTCAAATATCTTATTATAAGGTTTCAGCTGGAACAAACAGTAAATATTCCTGGCCAAATTGAACTCCTTTTTTAAAAAAAAATATACAAAATTATATCTATTTCAAGTGACTCACAACCAAAACTAATAAGCTTTTTATGACTTAACCATGGACACAAGAGGCATCCCAAAAGAAGTTTCAAAAGATACCTCTCAAGTTCTAGAACTGCTTCCAAAGATAGCCAAAGAAAATACAGATTAAGACAGTACCTTCCTCCCTCCCCACATTAGAGCCTATGATGGTTGGTGGAACGTTAGCCATAAATGGGGTGCAAAATACATTTTTGTCTGGCCATATTCTTGAAGTCCCCAAGGTAATGTTTGGCTGCCTGTAGAGGCAAGCCCAACAACCGACTTGCCTAGGCAAGTGCGAAGCCAAACCAAGTTCTGGGGACACTAAACCAGACAAACAGGAAATCAATTGGTGTCCCTGAGAGGGAAAGGGTCAATATCAATGGATATCCCAAAACCAAGTTCATGAGAGTCACGATTCAGAGTTAATTTTTACAAACATTTTTCTCCTGCTAATTTAAATTTGGAAAGGAAGGGGAAAGGAGACATTTTTGCCTTCCTCCCTTGACCAGACACTTCAGAAAGAGACCCAGAAAACCGATATGAGAAGAATTCTTACCTTCTGCTGCATTAGACAGTTGTCCCAGACTTCAATTGTAGGTTTTGGGGTGAGTGAAGTGTTCTAGACTTTTTCTTTCTCTTTATGATCAACTATAAGGGAGGAAAAATTATTCTTTTCCTTCTAACCCTCCAGTTTCTCAGCTTGTATTCTGTAACAAAAGACAGATTACCAATAGAAGACATACAAATTTATTCAACATAAGTTTTATGTGACATGGGAGTCTCATAAAGAAATGGAGACCCAAATAAATGGTTAAACCTTAGTGTTTTCTTACAAGGTTTGATGAAGAGTGGAGAGTCATAGAAAAATATTAGAGGACAAAAGGGTATGAGCTAAGTGTAGGAAACTGGGGAAAGCTTAGCATGTCTTGTCATTCTAATTCATCTTAGCATTTCTTCATCTTTAGACATGAGGAGGCTCCTTTCCTCTGGGTAGAGGGAAGAAACCTATCACATGAAGGTCTTGTAACATGCTTCAGGGAAGAAGGTCAGAGAATTGTTTCCAGCATCTGCTATTTTTCAAATCCCTTCAGCTAAAAATATTCAATTTGCCATGGTGTCATATTTTGAGGTAGCATGTCCCCATCAAAGGTAATGTTATTTTGGAAAATGTCTATGAGTTAATGCGTGGTTTACCCACCTCTAGAGTTGTTATCAGAGATTTTCCCATTAATTGGTGTCAAGGAAGAGCTTTCTATTTGAGTTTCTCTAATATTTAGTTAATGCTTTTTATGGTCTTAGGTTTCTCCTCCCCACCCCATCTTGTCCGTGTTTTTCTTATTCTTGTTCTGCTTCTCCTCCTCCTCCTCCTCCTCTTCCTTCTTTTTTGGTAAATTTCTCTCATCAGTGCAGTCCATGTATGTTAAGCATCCAAAGAGCTGTGGAGTCTTCTCAGCCAACACATATTTCTTTTTGTAAAATATATCTTATTATGAAAAATTTAAAACATATATAAAAGTAGATTGAATAATGTGACACCCTATGTATCCATCAACAGTAAACTTATGTCTAAATTTGTTCCCTCTATTTCTCCATTTAGTAACCTCTACATTTATCGGTTATTTTGAAGAAAATCCCAGATTTCATATGGCTTTCTCTGTAAAATTTTCAACATGCATTTTAAATGATAGGGATTCTCTTAAAAAATACCCCCAATATCATCATTATACCCTCCTGCCCCCTATAAAAATCTCATTCGTTCCTCAGCATTTTCAGATATCTAGTGCTCATATTTCTCTGACTGTCCTGTAATTTTTTTTGTTTGATTGTTTGGGTTTTAGTTTGGTTATATTAGGGTTGAAATAACAAAGCCCATACATTATGCTCGATCAATCTGTAGACAGACATTTTTATGTATATGTACTGTGCAAGAAAGTGAGGCATGTGTGATTAAAGCATGGTAAAACATCCTGGACTTCAAGGCTTTTAAAGTATAGCTTAGGAGATAAATCACATTGATTATTATTTACCTAATATGTACCTCAAAGGCAACATACTTCGAAGAATAATGTTTTCAGTGGTTGGTGCTTAGAATATAGTTCTTTTCTCTCTCAGTAGAGAATCAATAATGGATTTTGGGATTGTTAGGGTTTAAGGAGACTTTAGACATGATACATTTGATCCCTTAATTTATTATTTTTATTTTTAATTATTATGGATGCATAATATTTGTACTTATTTATGGGGTACATGTGATATTTTGACACTAATATGCAATGTGTAATAATCAAATCAGGGTAATTGTGATATCTATCACCTCAAGCATTTATCATTTCTTTGTGTTAGGAACATTCTATTAGTAATTCTACTCTTTTAGTTATTTTGAAATATAAAATAAATTACTGTTAACTATAGTTGCCCTATGGTGCTATCACATACTAGATAGTATTCCTTCTAAGCATATTTTTGTACCCATTAACCCTTTCCTCTCTATCCCACTCTCCCTTATTTTTTCCAACCTCTGATAACCACCATTCTACACTTTATCTCCATGAGTTCAATTTTTTTTAAGCTCCCACGTATGAGTGAGAACATGCAATATTTGTCTTTATGTGCCTGGCTTATTTCACTTAACATAACAACTTCCAGTTCCATCCATATTATTGCAAATGACAGGATTTCATTCATATTTATGGCTGAATAATAGTTCACTGTTTATATGTACCACATTTTCTTTATACATTTATACATGGACACTCAGGTTGATTCCATATCTTTGCTATTGTGAATGGTGCTGCAATAAACATGAGAATGCAGACATCTCTTCAGTATATGTACTTCCTTTCTTTTGGATATATACCCTGTAGTGGAATTGCTGGATCATGTGGTAGTTCTAATTTTAGTTTTTTGAGGAACCTCCATACCATTCTCCATAGTGGCTATACTAATTTACATTCCCACCAACAGCATACAAGGGTTCCATTTCTCCACATCCTTGCCAATATCCATTATTGCATGGCTTTTTGATAAAAGCTATTTTAACTGGGGTAAGATGATACCTTATTGTAGCTTTGATTTGCATTTCTCTGAGTAGTAATGGGGAACATTTTTTCCATATACCTGTTGGCCATTCATATATCTTCTTTTGAAAAATGTCTATTCAGTTGGTTTGCCTATTTCCTAATGGGATAATTTGGTTTTTTTTTCCTATTGAACTGTTTGAACTTCTTATGTATTCTTGTTATTAACCTTTTGTCAGATGGGTAATTTACCAATATTTTCTCCCATTCTATGGATTATCTGTTTGCTCTGTTGATTGTTTCTTTGGTTGTGCAGAAACATTTTAATTTAATCAAGTGCCATTTTTTCATTGTTGCTATGGTTGCCATTGGGTTCTTCTTCATAAATTCTTTGCCCAGGGCAATATCTAGAAGAGTTTTCCAACATTCTCTTCCAGTATTGTTATGGTTTCATGCCTTATGTTTAAGTCTTTTATCTATCTTGAATTGATTTTTTTGAGTGGTGAGAGATATGGATCCTGTTTCATTCTTCTGCATGTGGCTGTCCAATTTTCCCAGTATCATTTATTGAATAGGACTTCTTTTCCACAGTGTTTATTTTTGTCAGCTTTGTTTAAGATCAGATGACTGTATGTGCATGGTTTGATATCTGGGTTTTCTGTTCTGTTTTTGCTTCTCTTTATGTAGTGATTCACATTTATCAATTTACATATGTTGAACCATCCTTGCATCCCTTGGATGAATCCCAGTGATCATTGTGGATTATTTTTTTGATGCATTGTTGAATTCAGTTTTCTAGTATTATTTTATTGAGGATTTTTGAATCTATATGTATAAGGGATATTGATT
The DNA here is from genome assembly GCA_008086735.1 of Cheirogaleus medius. NCBI lineage: Eukaryota > Metazoa > Chordata > Mammalia > Primates > Cheirogaleidae > Cheirogaleus > Cheirogaleus medius. The sequence goes on along the minus strand of VBSM01003214.1, from coordinate 11,403,285 downwards.
GGTCTGTAGTTTTCTTTTATTGTTGTGTCCTTTCCTGGCTTTGGTATCAAGGTGATACTGACTTTGTAGAATGAGCTGGGGAGGATTCCTTCCTTCTCGAAGTTTTGGAATAATTTCTGCAGTATGAATATTAACTCTACTTTGTGGGTCTGACAGAATTCAACTATGAATCTGTCTGGTGTGGAACTTTTTTTTTTTGGAAGATTTTTTATTACTCTTTCAATCTTGTTGTTCATTATTGGTCAGTCCAGGAGTTTTATTTCTTTCTGATTGACTCTTGGGAGGTTGTATGATTCCAGGAGTCTTTCTGTTTCCTCTATGTTTTTTAGTTTATGTGCATAGAGATTTTCATAGTAGTCACAGATGATATTTTGAATTTCTATGGCATCAGTTGTAATGTCTCCTTTCTGATTGAGCTTGTTAGGGTCCTTTCTCTTATGTTCCTGGTTAATCTAGTAAGAGCTCTGTAGATATTGTTTATCTTTTCAAAGAACCAATGTTTTGTTTTATTGATCTGTATTATTTTCTTGTTTTTGATTTCATTTAGTTCTGCTCTGACCTTAGTTATTTCTTGTCTCTTGCTGGCTTTGAGTTTAATTTCCTCTTTTTTTCCTAGATTCTTGAGATGTGTCATTAGATTGTTAATTTGTGATCTCTCTGTCTTTTTGTTGTAGGCATTTAGGGCTATGAATTTTCACCTTAAGACTCATTTTGCTGAACCCCAAAGATTTTGATAGCTTATTTCTCCTTTGTTTTTCAGTTCAAGGAATCTCTTGATTTCCTTTTTCATTTCATCCTTGTACTGAGGTACAGAATATTAAGGCCTGCTCGGGGTCATATAAATTTTTGAGGCTTGAGGTATGCACCCATTCCCTGGAGAAGCTGGCCACTTCTTGAGGGGATGGGAGTTGATAGCTCTGGGCTATGCACCTGGGAATGTTTATCCTAGGCTGCCTGAGAATGTTTATCCTGGGCAGCCTGGGAATTCCTATCCTAGATTCATGCCCAAGACTGTTATGAGAAAACAGTCTTGTGCAGGCCCCGGCTCCTGGCCAGATCCGAGACCGTACGTGACCAGAGCATATGCCTTTTTGGCACCGAGCCTTCTTTGTTTAAACTACTATATAAACAGCATAAAAAAGTCCCTGAGCTGCTTCTGCTCCTCCACCGTTTCTCCGTGGCTTCTTCTTCTCTGCCACCACCATTGGTCTGTTTAACTTCTGGGTGTGTAGCTGCCTGCCTGCTTGATATCCCAGTGAGTTGTTGCCTTCACTGCTGCCTGAGACTTGCCCGTGATGGTGAATTCTGGTGCTGAGATATCCCTGTGATGGTTAATTCCGGTGCTGATAATGAGATCCTAGTGGTATGATTGATCCTTTATGTTCTTCTCCTGCTGTACTAGGTAAATAAGTTTCCCTTACTCTCTCTCTCTTTCTCCCTTCCCCCCTAATAAATGTAAATAAAACCTAAAACTGGTGTGGCTTGTGGTGGTGTGTCCTGCGGATCGAGCTTAAATTGCAAAAAGTCTGTGCACAGAAATTAATAAAATTAATCATCAATACAATCCTTGATCCAATAATCATTCAGCTGCAGGTTGTTTAATTTCCATGACTATGTGTAAAACTGGGTGTTGATTTTTAGTTTTATTCTACTGTAATCTGAGAAGATACATGATATGACTTCATTCTTTTTGAATTTATAGATCTATGATTTGTGGCCTAAAATATTATCAATCTTGAAGAATGTTTCATGTGCTGATGAGGAGAATGTACAGTCAGTAGTTTGGGGGCAAAATGTTCTATAAATGTCTGTTAGACTCATTTATTTTAGAATTCCATTTATTTATTTTCTGCTTGGATGATCTATTCAGTTCTGTCAGGGAGGTATTGAAGTCCCTGGCAATTACAATGCCACTGTTATCTCTTTGCTGAGATCTAGCAGAGCTTGCTTTATGAATCTGAGCACTCTTGTTTTAGGTGCATAAATATTTAGAATTGTTATGTCTTATTGTTGAATTGCTCCCTTTACCATTGTATCATGAACATCTTTGTCTTTCTTTATTAGTGTTGATTTAAAGTCAATTTTTTTCTGGTATGAGAATGGCCATACTTGCTTTCTGTTGGTTTTCATTTAAGGCCAACAATGCTTAGATTTGAAGTCGTGACTACTTTCTAGGTCTTGTAGTCATGTGTCATTCTTTTTTCTCCTCTGACTATATATTTTCATATAGCCTGTCTTCAATCTCACTAATTATTTCTTATGCTTGATCAAGTCTGATGTTGAGAGACTTTGATGTATTTTTCAGTTTTTCACTTGAATTTTTTAGCTCCAGAATTTTTGCTTGACTTTTACAATTATTTCTATCTCTTTATAAAATTTCTCTGATAGAGTTGTGAATTCCTTCTCTAAGGTTTGTTGTGTTTCTGCAAGATAGCTATTTTGAATTCCTTGTCTAAGGAGTCACTTATCTCCATCACTCAAGGATTGGTCACCAAATGCCCTATTTGGTTTGTTTTGTGGGGGTCATGTTTTAGTGAATGTTCTTGATGCTTGTGGATGTTTGTCAATGTCTGGGCATTTAACATTTAGGTTTTTATTTCAATCTTCACAGTCTGGGCTTGTTTGTATCCACTCCTCTTTAGCAGGCTTTCCAAGAATTCAAAGGAGATTGAATGTTGTGACCTAAGCCTGTGTCACTACTGCCATTTCAGCCTTAGGGGAGTCCCTAAGTCCAGGAATGCTCCAACTCTTGTAGACTCCTAGATACCCAGCTTTGGTGGACTTGTAGAAGGTAAGCAAGACTTCCCTGTGTTACCAGGCAAAGTCTGTCATTCTCTTCCTTCTCTTTCCCCTAGTCAGAAGGAGATTTTCTCCACATTGGGCAGCCTGGAATTGAGGGCTTCAGGAATCTACCTGGTGCTTTATTTTACTGCGGTTGAGCAGTAACTCAAGGTGCAAGACAAAATCCTCTATAGTCTTCCATTTTCTTACCTCAAGGGAAAAGAGTCTCTCTTGGAGCTGTACTACCTGAAGTTGGGGGAGGGATGACACAGGCACTCTCATGGCCACTGCAGCTGGTAGCACACTGGGTCACACCCCAATTCCATTGCCTCTGAGACCAGTGCAGCACCAGAACTTGCCCAAGGGCTGCAGTCCTTGTGGCCTAACTGCCACTTGAATTTATTCAGGGCCTCATGCCACTCAATCAGCTGGTGGTGAAGCTGTCCAGGACTCAGTTTCCTCCTGCTACAGCAGAGGATTCTCTCTGGCCTGGACTGGTCTAAATGCTCCCTATGTGGGTATTGGCAGGATTTTTCCCTATGTTGTTTTCTGCTGTGACAGGCCAGCAGTGAATTCTAATGCAAAGTCCCACACTCATTTTTCTCTGCCTCTCTCAAGTACATCGATTTTCTTTCTATGTTGTGTTACCTGGGCTTGGGAGAGGGGTAGTAGAGGTAATGCAAGACTATTCTTCCTACCCTCTTCAATGCCTATTTTTCTGTTATTATGTTAAAACCAGGTACTGTGATCCCTAAACTGATTTTTTTTTTTTTTTTTTTTTTTTTTTTTTTTTTTTACTTTATGATGGTATTTACTTGCATGGATAGTTGTTGAATTCAGTGTTCCTATGGGGGGATGTTCCCTGGAGGGTTCTATTTGGCCATATTCCTCTGCCTCCCCTCATCTCCTTTATTTAGACATGAGAACAAATGTCATGACAAAATAAGGGACTCGCTTATCTGCAAATATATTGAGGTTCTCCTTCATAACTCCTCCTTTTTTTCTTAAACTATGAAGTTATGAAGAGAGTTTGTGCTCACTTAAGATTACGGTTCTACTTGTCCTCAGGGATTGTACTAATATCTTCAGAAAATTCTCAATATAAACACAGAAGAATGGGAAAGGGAACAACATGCTAGTTTCAGTCTTGGCTTTAGGTCTTTATATCGTAAAAAGGATTGCTACCTATATTACCAGCCAGGATGAGGAATGAATGAGGTCAGAGATGATCAGTGTTATGCCATTGGGTTAATGCATATCTGCTACTTAGGGCAGAGAGTAATACTCATTGGTACTAATCCTTAATGAAAGTTGAAAAGGAAATATAGTTATATGGACTTTTCTATAGAGGTTGTCTGACTGGCTAACCAGAGGTAGCATTGCTGTATTTTATTGTAATTGAGGGCAGCAAGCAGAGCATATTTCAGTTGGAATAGAGAAAATCTGTTAATCTCTTAGGAATGAGTGATATAAAATAAGCTCATTCACAGGAATATTATGCCAGCTAATTAAGAATCAGCAAAATTCAAGAGGACTGGCCAGATGTCCTTTTTCTTATAGAAAAATCTATAGGGAAGTCAAAGGTTACATAGATAGTTATTTGATAAGCACAGAATGAAAACATTAAGGACTTGTAGATTAGTTAGTTGTTCAAAAACATTTGGCAATAATAACTGCATTCATCCATTTCTATAATGGGAGCCCCTGGGACTGGCCTGGTCAAGTCCCTAGAGTAGAGCAACTCTTCCCATGTCTTCTTTAGATACATGCTTAACTCAATCTCATTTTCTTCTTTTCATTCTGACCACCCCATATGTGGTGAGATGCCTAAATCTCCTTCAAAATCTTGCATTTTATTTGCATTGTAGTAGCTTTTAGATATCTCAATATTGCCATTTTTTACATTAATTTTTACTATTGTGGTGTGGATTTAAAAATATTTGTTTGATTTTCAATTCTTTTTTGGATAAACTTAATTTTTTCACTATTTATTATCTTTGTTGATAACTTCTCAGATTTCTTTCAGTGCCATTCTGCCATTCTTGAAGATAGTTAATTTTGAGGATTCTTATGCCTTGTGTCCCTTTTCCTTCCTAGATTTTAGCTCTTTTTTTACTCTTAAAATCTTTTTATTCTTCAAACAGCTGTTGGGGTGATTAATTCTATCATACACACACGTAGAGTTATTATATAGTTATATATTATATAGTTATATATTAGTTATTATATAGTTATATATAGTTATTATATGTGTAGTTATCATGTATATATGAAGAAAACTAAATTGTAGCTGTTAGTGGTTATCTGTTTTTTTCGGCTTCCTAGAATCAACACATTCTTTCAGTAACCACACCTCTGATCTCTCTGGTACATAACTCTTCTTCCACTTGAGTTCCACATGCTTCCAAGGTATTGAATCTATCCTGGACTTCAGGAATGGTTATATGCTTATGTGCCTTGGGTCTTTCCAGTAAGACATATTAATAGAGTTTCCTTGGCACAGTGGTTGGATATGGATGGCTTATGACCCAGTTAGAGAAATTAAAAAAAGATATAGAAACATACAGTGTGGAATGTAAGGTTATTTCTCCTCCTCTCTCCCTTCTCCTTCTCTCCTCCTCTTCTTCTGCTTTTTTCCTCCTTCTTTTCTAAGAAAACATTCTTGACTAGGTCCAAGAATGGCATTATAGTAATACTAAAAATAGCAGGACACCCAATGATTAAATTTCATTGTACAACTGAAGCACAAAATAGTTTTAAATCATAGCTTTTTGACTCATAGTAATTGGTGGCTTTAAAATATACCCCCACACATTTAATATTCCTTTCTACAAAAGATATATCCTAATATTGCTCTCCTTGAGCATAGGCTAGACTTAGTAATTTGCCTCTAATGCACAAAATTTGGTAGAAGTCAGGGTGTGTCCCTTTTTAGAGTGTTCATAAAAGACATTGCAGCATCTGCCTTGCTTTCTTTTGAATTATTCACTCCAGGGGAAGTTGGCTGCCTTGTCACGAGGACTCCCCGCAAGCAGCCCTGTGGAGAGGTCCACGTGTCAAGAAACTGAGGCCTTCTGCCAAGAGACAGCACCAACTTGCCAAGTACATTAATGAACCATCTTTAAGCAAATACTCCAGTCTCATTCAAACCTTTAGAAAACTGTAACCCCAGCTGATGCCATTATGGCAACCTCATGTGAAACGCTGAGCTAGAATCACTGGGCTAAGTAGCTTCACACTCCAGTCCACAAAAAGTGTGGGATAATATGTCTTACTTCATTTTCTATTGCTTAGAAATGCCTGAAACTGGGTACTCTATAAAGAAAAGGAATTTATTTCTTACAATTATAGTGGCTGAGAAGTCCAAGGTCTAGGGGTCACATTGGGTGAGGATATTCTTGCTGTTGGGGATTCTCTGCAGAGACCCGAGGCAGCACAAGGCCTCACACGGTGAGGGGCCTGAGCATGAAGCTATCAGTCCCACTCCCATGATAACCCATTAATCCATTAGCCCCTTTGTCCATGAATGGATTAATCCCATTATACGGGCAGAGCCTTCATGACCCAATTATCTCTTAAATGGCTCATCTCTCACTACTGTAATATTGGAGATTAAATTTCAACATGAGTTTTGGAGGGGACAAATATTCAAACCATAACATGATATATAGTTATTATTTTAAGGCATTAAATTTTGAGGTAATTTGTCATGATTAATCTTGTAATACTTTGAAAGCAACATCGATGCAGAAGCTTTTGGTTTAACTTGAGTGTCTAGAAAGCTGATTTTTCAGGAGGATTTTCTTCCAGTAGTTGTAAATTATGCCCTGCGAATTTATTTTGGTGGGTGATTTTAAAAGTCTCTTTATTCTCTATACAACAGGTAATTAAAAGAGAGCAAAAGAAGATATTTTAAGATTAAGAAAATCCTTATTGTAGTATTTATTCTTAAAACTTTGATATTTAAAAGCTTTAAATATTAATGTAGATACAAACTAGATATTCACAAGGATTTTATTGATGTATAAAATTGCAATTAATTTGACACTTCATTCCTAATAACTGTACCACCACCTCTGGAAGATGTTCATGGTTTCCAAGAGGTTTATCATTTCAAAATCACTGCCGCCTATGAGGTTCTTCATTCTTTCATGCATCAGATATTTGCTGAGCAGCTACTATGTGCCAGTCACTATTTTAGTTTCTTAATATTATTGAACCAGAATTTCTGATGAATTAGGTCAGTTTTGGGATGATCTGGCCATTCTGCCTCTGTCTCTGTTTCATACCACACGGCCCTAGATGCAGAAATCGGTTTTTCTCCTTACTTTCACCAAACCATTTATTTTGAGGAATTTTTATCAAGGTTTTTCTGAATTTTTGACAACGTGGAGAATTTTACAGTGAAGTAACACATATAACTTAAAATTCACTGTAAGAAATTCCTGTTTTGGAAGTCCCATAGCTATTTCTGTCAGTTGAGCTCCAGGCTCCCCCCTGTGTTTCTTGGCCCTCTTTACCCTTCAATCCCTCTTCTTTGTTCTCTCACTTTTCCCACCATCAGAGTTCTATTTATTTTGAATGCAGAGAATTTTAGCAATTTCCTCTGTTGTTTTAGCTTTTGCCAACCTATAACCACATGCACTTTCTCTTAAATTCACTTTTTTTATCAATGTGTTTTTCTAAAAAAAAATGTTTTCCTTCATAAAAAAAACTCTAGTACTATCTGTTAAAGAAAGAATTTTCATGCTGTGCCAAGTATTTTTTTTCCTCAAAGTGATAGGTACTATTATACATTCATGAATAACATTCAGAAAACTGGTTGAACTAGACGTAAAAACAATGCAAAGATTATCTGCCATGCAGCCACATATATCCTCTGCAAATCTTTAATTACCAGTGAATTAGGGACACTTAATGGCAGTTACATAGTTGAGCAGTAAAAACAGTTTCTCCCACTATACTCTCACAACACCCTTCTGACTCCAGGTGTGTGGGGTTTTCTTCCCAAGCAACAAACAATCAATTCTGCAGTAGATACAGCTGAATGTCCTCTCATTCAGTTCAATTCTGACACTATCTACCTGGAGATAGCATCAGGTCCCAAAGGTTAAGGGCTCAGTCCCACAAATCTGTCCAGCACTTCAAATGCCAGTAGCAAGCCTCAGGTTGTTTTACCTGTGCTTCTGATGAGGGACTATAAATTGAGGTTCCCACTACTGCCCCCTTGTGTTAGAGTAGGAGACTAGGAGGCAGGGCTAGGACTGGATGCAGGGGCTTGAAGATTGGGCGCAGGTTTTAAAGTAAACAACCCTCAGGCAAAAGCTAACTAGAGGGGATGATAACTATAAGCAAGGACAGGCTTCAACTGGCTTGTCAGCTGTCTCTGTTACCTTACATGAACTTTGGCTAATTATAATATCATTTACATTGTGGTTTTAAAATTTCTCTCCCTTGAAACCAACATGACAGTTCTGAGACAACCATATAAAGTATGAAAATGGGAGGGACGCCAATTCTAGGAATTACTATCCAAATTCTTAGTAAAAGCCAAGTCCTTAGCCTTGAATATTCCTCCCTCAATTAGTAAGACTTCAAAAGACCAAAAACCACTTCCTCCCAGTGCAGCTGCTCTTTTTGGGCCTGCTTACTCTCTTTCCTGAGAGTATACTTTTGCTTTCAATTAAAAAATAAATAAAACAAAACAAAAAGCTATTGCTTGCTTGGCTTATGTGGTACATCCTGAAATTCTCTTTTTGACAATCACCAAGAACTTGGAAAAACCTTCACTCGGAGGCCACTAACACTCGAGTTTGATTCATTTGCTAGGGCAGCTTGCAGAATTCAGGGAAACACACCCACCAGTTTATTATAAAGGATCTTGCAAAGCATACATATGGAGAGATGAACAGGAAAAGGCTTGTGGGAAGGAGTGTGGAGCTCTCCTGCCCTCTCTAGATATTCCAAGCTCCAGAAAACGTCAGATGTTTGACTATCCAGAAGATCATCCAAATCCAGTCCTTTTGGGTTTTTATGGAAGCTTCATTACATAGACATAATTAATTAAATCACTGGTCATTGGTGGTCAACTTAACTTTCACCCTCTCTCCTCTCCCCAGAGAGGGGATAGGGCTGAAGCTTTCAACCCTCTAATCTTGCTTTGTTCTTTCTGGTAACCAGCCACCAACCTGAAGCTGTCTATGGGCTGCCAGCCACCAGGAAACCCGTTAGCATACAAAAAGATATAACTTGGGAGATTCCAAAGATTTTAGGTGTTGTATGCCAGGAAACTGGGACAAAGACCACATATATATTTCACAATATTATAGGTGTCCAAAAAGGCTATTATTTCCAGATCAATGATTTTTTAAAAGCATCTTCAATTTTTAATTTACGCACAAAAATTGGCTTCTTTCAACCTGTTTTCTGTTACCTGACATAGCAGTTCTGCTGCAGGGAGTATCCACATGAAGAGAAAAAATCCCCTGAATTCACCAAGTGGATTCTTGGCTTCATGCAGGAATGAATTTGAGAGCGAGCCACCTAGCCACAGGAAGGCTTTTATTGAGACAGAGATAGACAACAGATCCTACTCCACAGACAGAGTAAAGGTCCTTTCCCAAGCAGGAGGGGGGCCCCTTATGGGGCAATGGTAACATTTTTAGATGTTCAAAAACCCCACATGTGACCAGCGTTGCCTGAAGGGCTGGCCGTAAAAGTTAATCATAAATTGCTGTCACAGAAAGGTAAGTGCAAACAGTTTGTAAGGCATCTGGCTTTCATCCATCCTCGGGTGGTCCCAGGCAGTGACTTGCTGTGACTTCCTTGTCCTGGGTGGTTAGGGTCTCGTATCGGTCAAAATGGCTATACTCAGGCTCTCTCAACCTTCCTTTTCTGCCTATCCATACTTTAGTTCCATCCAGAACATACATAATGTTGACATTAGAATAATTATGCTATTAAAAGGCTAGGCTATAAATAATAACTTTTCATGTGAGGAAAATAGCAGAGAGAATAGTGAAATTGAAAAATCTATCTTTGGGGAAAAGTCATTATTAAAATCTTTGCTCCTTTTTTTCTCTTTTTTTCCTAATTGAATTGGATTTGCACAGACTTTAATTTTTAAGGGGCACAAATATGGGAATTTCTTTGAAAATTATGAAAACACAATGTTTTAACTTTCAGATTAGGAGTACATGACGTGTATCATTTAACTGTTGCCATCCTAAACAAACAAAAACAACTTTTAAACATATAGAGTCTAATGAATTTGGTTTTTCTATCAAGTGAAGCATATCTTTTTGGCAGTGCCCTACTTACCACTTCTGTTGGCAGTATTCTACTATTGATGTTGGCAGACACAAAATCAAAGAATAATATCAAAATATTTCATTTAAATCTATAAACCTTGAAAAAGAGTTGCCTTTGACAAAATACAAAATCAAATTAATTAAGTTATTCTTTTCCTTTCCTTCCATTCCTCTTCCTATACTTTGATTCCCCAATTTTGGCTAATTATAACATCATTTACATTGTGGTTTTAAAATTTCTCCCCCTTGAAGCCAAGGGGGAGACAACTATTGAAACCATTTTCTTCCCTTTTCCTTCCATTTCCTTCCCTTCCCTTTCCTTTCCTCTTTTTCCCTGTTTTTTCTTTTTCTTTCTCATCTCATGTATTATTGGTTGGAGAGCTTGAAAATAACATGCAAAATAAAATAGCTATGTGAGGTCATTGCAGGCATTCAGACAGATGTATCTCTGCCCAAACAAGGATCCATTAATTTTCTTCTACTAGAAGTACTTAGAGAATATAGGTCTGATTTAAAAATGATTCTAATAAACCCACATATATATGGTCCACTGATCTTTGATAAAGGATCAAAGACAATATAATGGAGCAAAGATAGACTTTTCAAAAAATGATGTTGAAATAACTGGATATCCACATGCTGAAAAACAAACAAACAAACAAAAAACTAGCAATGGACCTTATATACTTCCCCAAAATTAACTCAAAATAGATTATATATCTCTATATAAAATGCAAAACTATAAAACTCCTAGAATATTATATGGTAGAAAACCTAGATGACAGCTTATAACTATGACTGTTTAGATACTACACCAAATATACAATCTCTGAAAGAAGTAATTGATAAGTTGGACTTCATTAAAAATAAAAACTTCTGCTGCTCTGCAAAAGGCAATGCCAAGTGAATGATAAGAGAAACCACAGACTGGGAAAAAATATCTGCAAAAGACATGTCTGATAAAGGAGTGTTATCTAAAATATTCAGACTCTTAAAACTCAGCAGTAAGGAAACAACCTGAATAAAAGCAGGCCAAAGATCTTAACAGATAACCTCACCAAAGAAGATATACATACAGATGGCAAATAAGTATATGAAAAGATATTCTCTATCATATGTCATTGGGAAATGCAAATTAAAATAACAGTGACATACCAGTACACACCTATAAAAATGGCCAAAATCTGGAACACTAGCACCACCAAACACTGCTGTGGATGTGGAAGAACAGAAAATCTCACGCAATGCTGGTGGGAATGAAAAATAGTACAGCTACTTTGTAAGATAGTTTGATGTTTTCTTACAAAACTAAACATACAATCCAGCAGTCACTCTCTTTAATATTTACTGAAAGGAGTTGGAAATTTATGTCTACACAAAACCTGTATGCAGATATTTATAGCAGTTTTATTCATAATTGCCAAAACTTGGAAGCAACCAAGATATTCTTCAATAGGCAAATAAACTGTGATACATCCAGACAATGGAATACTGTTCAGCTCTAAAAAAAAGGAGCTGTCAAGTCATGAAAAAACATGGAGGAACCCTAAGTGCATATTACTAACTGAAAGAGCCAATCTGAAAAGGCTACATCTTGTTTGATTCAAACTGTATGATCTTCTGGAAAAGGCAAAACTATGGGGTAAAAAAATCAGTTGTTGCCAGGGGTTGGATGTGGAGGGATGAATAGGTAGGATACAGAGGATTTTTAGGGCAGTGAAATACTCTGTATGATCCTATAATGATGGATGCATGTCGTTATACATTTGTCCAAACCCACAGAATGTACAACACCAAGAGTGAATGCTAATGTAAATTATGCACTTTGAGTGATTATGATGTGTCAATGTAGGTTCATCAATTGTAACAAATGTACCACTTTTGGGGAGATGTGGATGGGGAAAGCTGTTGGAAATCTCTGTTCCTTTCTCTTAATTTTGCTGTAAACTTAAAACTGCTGTAAAACAATGTCTCTAATTATGTTTTATTAAACATCATAATATGTCTAAATATTCTTTGAAAATTGGTTTGAGATTTGTCTTGTACATTTATTCTAAGCTGATCAAAGAAAACAGTAATACAAGCAGAGAAATATGTATTCTAATTACAATTAACTTTTAACTTTGATGCTAAGCATATCATTTATGCTCTGTAGGTATCATTTTGTTAACCTGTCAAAATATGTTTTATCTGGTGATATCAAAGTTTTCCTCTAGCTCCTAAGCTTTAAGCGTCCATGACACTAAGTTAATGCTTTGCTTTGTATTAAAGAGTGGTGTTATTTAATATAAAAAATGTTACTGACTATAACTAGCAAGGTCCATGGCATCCCAATACCACCCGGTAATACAGTACTGCTTATATTACCCTTCAATCCTCCAAACAAACAAAATTTCAAAATTGAGTTTATTTCAGTAATTAGGTACTATTAATTTTATATCAAAGTATTTAATTTATGGCATATCAGAAGGATAGGAGGAGTAAACATGACTCAAAAACTTAACCTCCTTTTCAGGGGAAGGGACTAGTCTTTGGTTGTATACAGGAGAGTTGATACGTGTATTATGCTAGGTGGAGCTCTGACCTTGTTATTGTCTTTACTTAGAGATTGGATGGTTTAAGGAAATGTATATGAGTGCCAAGTGAACAAGGAGTCAACTTGTGATGGTTGATTTTGGGTGTCAACTTGACCAGATTAAGGGATACCCAGATAGCTGGTAAAGCAATATCTTTCTCTGTGCTTCTGTAGGCACTGAGCCTGTCCTTCTTACGCTGAAAGGGAAACCCAGGTGTTTTTGCTTCTGATTACAATGATTAAGTTGCCCCAGGTGTGTCTGTGAGAGCGTTTCCAGAGGAGATTGGCATGAGTGGGGATGATCGACCCTCAGTGGGGATGAGCACCATCCAATCAGCTGGAGGCCCTGATGGAACAAAAATGTAGAGGAAGGGCCAATTCCCTTCCTCTCTCTTTTGGGGCTGGGACAACCTTCTTCTCTTGCCCTTGAATGTCAGAACCCTTGGTTCTCTGTTCTTTGGACTCCAGAACTTCCTAAGCACCTCCGTAGGCTCTTGGATGTTTGGTCTGGGACTGAGAGTTACTCCATCAGCTTCCTGGGTTCCGAGGCCTTCAGACTTGGACGGATGCCATGCCACCTGATTTCCTGGTTTTCCAGCTTGCAGACAGCCTATTGTGGGATTTCTCAACCTCCATAATCAACTGAGACAACTACCCTAGTGAATCCCTCTTCAGATATGTCTCTACATAGTCTATTTGGTTCTGTCTTTCTGGAGGACTCTGACTAAAACACCAGTGTAGCTGGTCATTTGTTGATATCTTCTTTGATATTACTCTCTTCATTTCCTTTTCCAAATTCCAATTTCCATTTGGGCATCCAGTTGTGGAGCCAAAACCCTAGGTCAGACCAGTCAGAGTGCTTCATTTCATTGGTCAAACACTTTGATTCAAGGGTGGCTATCCATTCCCATATCACCTAAACTTCTCCAATCAGTGAAATTCAGTTTGCTAGGAACTCTGGAGCAAAGATAATCTCTTTTCCTTCAAGATGTAAATGGGGAAGCATGTACTCTTAGGTGTTAGCAGGCATTTGGGATTACAAAATAAGTCAATTTTAGGAATATGTTAAACATCTTGGAAGGCAGAGTGAGATATGGAACATACACACACATACAGATAAACACACATACATGACTTTTTTGCGATACAGTTAAGCCTGGGCTTTTTACATATGTGAGCTAATAAACTCCCTTCATATTTTAAGCCAATTTGAGTTAGGGTTTCTTTTATTGGTCACCAAAACAAATGCTTAGCTTTCTGCGTGTGCTAGCTAAGGAAAGTTGATGGGGTTAATCCCAAAATCACAATTTTGGGATGGCCAAAACAACTACATGATGGATAGATCAGACCAGACAGATGGATAGACAGATCAGACAGATGGATAGATAGACCAGAAAAGATCCTCAGAACACTATGAAGACTCCTCAGCTTGTTAAAGGGAATGGTAATGTAGTAGGAAAAGCATGGACTTTGGGGTGAGGTAAACATCACTTTAAATAAATGATTGGTAAATATTTACTAGTATTTAATGATCATTTACTATGTGCCAAGTCCTTTCAGATCATTATCTCATGTAATACTCTTAAAGACTGTTACAGATACTATTTTTATCTCCATTTTACAAGTGAGGAAACTGAAGATTAGAGAAACTAAAGCCAAACATACAAGTTAGCATATGGCATAGGTAGTTTTCAAACCTAGGCATGTATGATGCACAAGGGCTGTCTGGAAAGTATTCGGCCATTGTTAATATAATTTTTCATAGTACATGGCTGGATATTTTCTGGACAGGCCTTGTAGTGTCTTCACTTTTACTCACTACATCATTGAAAGGTGAAGTCCCATGTCTATTTTATTTGGCCTAAGCACTGTATTTTTAAAATGTCTGAGCCAGCATATAAAAATTGGATGATTTCATGTAAAAATCTGGACTTGCATCTGCCATGAAAAATGAGGTCTGGACACAGTGGGGCTGCATTCTCATGGGACCCATCACCCGGACAGCCAGCTACAATGGTCTCTCCACGTAGCCAGGGTATCACTTCTATAGTTTGTTGTAATTTTCTTCCTTCTATATTGTTGCCCTGACTCCAAAGGTGTGTCAGTAATGAGTGATCATTTATTTTACATTGTTGCTTTTCTTATAATAGAGAAATATTTATTTGTACCTGGGAAAATGAAAGATTGATCTAGAAGGTGGAAATTTTCAAGGAACAGGATAAAATACATTCTTAATTTTTAGAGGCAAAGAACATTTCTTTTTGTTTAATATGCAAGTGCCACTACCTGCTTGGCTCCTGTGAGCACTTGAGTTTGCAAATCTTACACTGAACTATACATTTTTTCCTTGTGCAATTTTCTTCACTTCTCTGTCTCTTTTTCTTCATTTTACAAATGGAGATTTTTTTTTTTTTGCAGGATTAAATGAGATAAACTAAACAACTTAGCTGAATACCTGATATCTAGTATTGGAAATAGAAGCCTTAGTTACCTTTCTCGTTCTTTATACATATATATATACACACATATGAATCTGGCCTACATCGCTGTCATAAATTGTGAACCTGCTATTTTTATAGTAATGAATTTTCTGTGTATATCACTTGAAAACTATTATCTACTTTGTCTTGTGCTTCATTGGCCCGTGGATAGCACCTTCCTAATTTGAGGACTGTAAAGGGAAAAATAATTAGCACCATGTGGATGAGATTTCAATGGGCTGAAACTTGCCATGGTATGAGAGAAATCAAGCAACAGTGCCTGTTTCCTCAAACTGGCAACTAGAAGATCAGATTTATGACAGAAAGAGGCCGAATTCCACATCTAGAATAAAATGGGTACTGACTGTCAGGAAGAAGAGGCACTTTAATTGGTGATGGTGCTGTCAAAGTTTGCCAGTTAACTATCACTATGGGAGTGACCCCTCCCAAGGAATGTTAGGTCAAATGAGTGAAGAAAAATATATCCTCCTCAGTGTACGGCCCTTTTGGAGTCTTGCAGTTTAGCAGGTAAAATAACAGTTTCACAACGTGAAAGTCAGTCTCAGTATCTCTTTCTTTAGAGAAAAAAAATAGATTGTGTTTCTTGGTGTCTCTTTAAGCATATGATTTATATTTGAACTTAGTCATTCATTGTAGGAGCATATAATTGCAGCATTAGTTAAGGGCTCTAGAACAAAACCCACCCACATAGATTATTTTAAGAAGGCAAGTAAGAAAGATTGTTATTTGTATTCATTAAGATATTCTGAAATTTAACCCATCATTGAAAGGATTGAATAATAAAACTTTAAAGCAGCCCCAAATAATAGCATTTAATTAACAGTTTTATTGTCCATAGTGACTTCTCTGAACTTTCCCAGCAAGTTAACTAGACACTGGAAACAATGTCTTTTAGTTTTCAGAGCAGTGAACATTCCAGTATACTCTACCTTCCTACTGTGGTTCTACTTTGAGCTGATGCTTCAAGATCAGATGCTAGTCAAGGTTTTATTTTTTAATGTAGTGGGAAGGTATGCCTATTTATGATCTTTGCAGCCCCCTTAAGTTATTGGAGATTGCTTCCTTTTTTTGTGTAGGTAATTGCCCTTTCAATACATATGTGGATCAGAGGGAACTTCTGTGTTCGTTCAATATGGCCCTAACTCTCTGGTCACAGTTGATTTGTTAAAAAATAGATGTATAAGCCAATTTAGTCAAATCGGTCCTTTCCATGAGAATTTGAAGATGGGAGTGAATAAAATAAGATCAGCCTCTTTCTGATTGGCTGAATATGTAACCTATAACCTTTGTAGCTGTTAGCTGCCACCTAAACTGAAAAACAGAGAACAGTGATTGGAATGAGGGAGAAGAAATAAATCCGTTTAATTCATTGCAGAGAAAAGCAGCAATAAGAAAGGGAGAGGAAGGATCCCTTAGTTCCCCTTTTCCAGTCCTGTAAAAAAATAAGATATCACTATAGTTTCTCCATGGATTCCCTCTTTTGTTTGAACTGGTTCTAGAGGGTTTGGTGGTTCATTCATTCTTTCTTCTTTCTCTTTCTTTCTCTCTTTCTTATCTCTTCTCTTCTCTTCTCTTCTCTTCTCTTCTCCTCTCCTCTCCTTCTCTCTCTTCTCCTCTTTTCTTCTTTCTCTTCCTCCCTTCCTTTCCTTTCTTCTTTCTTTCATTTTTTATAATCAACAAGACTCAAAAATTCTCACTTGGTATTTCATATATTTATGTTTTAGGGTTTTCTTAATGATAATCAGTTGCATCTTTTTTTTCTCATTAGGGGACTATGTATAATAAACTCTACCATTTACAAAGAACTTTCTGTGCGCTAGGTGCTATGGTGCATACATTAGATTCATTATCTCTAAGCTTTAGCCAGTAAAGAAAGAAACGATGTTAACATTTTAAACTTATCATTTAGAATGATAAGTAACTTTTCCAAGATTCTTCATTTTATAAATGACAGAGCAAATTTTATATCCATTTCTTCATTTCTCCCTTGGGTAAACTTTTATTAAATGCCTACTGTCTTCCAAGTATTATTCCGAAGACACAGAAAATGCAGAAATAAACAATACATACCAGGTCTCATTTCTCATGTTGCTATTAATACATTCTAGTGGAGGATCTAGGCAATATAAATATAAAGTAGTGGTGAAGGGTTTAAAAATAAATGTGATCAAGGATAAAAAATGAATGAGATATGGAGGGGTATTTTAGGTTAAAATTGTCATAAAAGTCCTCATTGAGCAAAGACCCAAATGGGAGAAGTGTGACTCAAGCAAAGACCTACAGGAGATTATGTCCAAGTAGAGGCAACAGCAAGTGTAAAAATAATAAACCAATCAGTGGAACATTAGAAATCTTAGAACTATATCCATATACCAAAATATTTTATACATATACACATATAAAAACAATATATTATAAGGGTACCGTACAGATAGCTGAAAAAGGGTAGACTTAGCCATCAAAGGGTTATTGAGCACATGTTTAATGTAGAAAGATGTGAAATTGAATCCCACTTTACTGCCACACATACACACACATAAATATCAGTTCCAAGTAATATTAAATATGAAGATATAATTTTATATTTTAGAGGAAAATATCATTATTATATTCTCAAGTGATAAATTCTCAAATTATATAGGAGAGAATTAATAACTTTAATAGTATTAAAGGTAAGAACTTACATTTATCAAAAGATACTATAAATTATGAAAAAAAACCCAAGTGTTATACTTATTACTGACAAAGGAATAATATCCAGACCATATAAAAGAATCAGACAAATCAGTAACAAAGACAAATCAATAAAGAAAGTAATACAACAAGCATTTCACAGAAAAGGAAATATGAATGTCCAATAAACATATAAAAAGTCCCAATACCAAAAGTAAGCAGAGAGATGTAAATTATTACCCCAATGTGACATCATTTTACTTTGACCACATCGGTAAAATTTTAAAAAATATGAAATTATGAAGTGTTGGCAAGGCTGTGGAGCAACAGGAACTCATGCTTTGATGGTGAAAGCATATAATCACTTGGAAAGCCAATTGCTATCATCTAGTCAAAAAGACAGGTGCATGTACCCTGAGAATCAGCAATTCTAAACTTAGACATATATCCTGGAGAAATTCCTATGCATGCCTAAGTGATAAAGTGTGCATATTTATATTAGCATTTTTCTTAATAGAAGAAACAACCCAAATGTCAACCATTAAAAACATGAATCATTAAATTTTAGTTTATACATGCAGTGGTTTCTTATTTAATGATTAAACAAAACATAGATGGATCTCAAAAACCTAAATACTGTGGAGGAAAAGAAAGCAACCTAACGAAATGTCCATTTATCTAAACCTTAAAAACATGCATAACCAAGTTTTTTGACTAGGGACATATCTATTTGTAGATCAGTCTAAGGAAAAGAAAATGATTTAAAGAAATTCAGTGTAGTAGTTACCCCCTCAGGAGTATGGAGGGGCCGTGTTCAGGAGGAACATGAAGAAATCTTCAAAAAGTATCTGAAAGGCTCTGTTCCTTAAGCTGGGTTCTGGGTACTAGGTACTTGTTTTTCATTCTTTAAGCCAGACATTTAACAAATTTCAACATTATAGATGCTATTTTCTGTGTGAAAATAGTTCATAATTTAAAAAATAAAGCAAGAATCTCTTACCTACTCCATGATGCTATACTTTCAAAATGCAAAGAAAGCAATTGTTATTTTCCCACCTTTGCAATATATAAATTGATTCTATTTCTTTATTTCTTCCTTCGAGCATTACTAAGATCCTTTTACAGGAAAGCAGTTTATTTCTCATTTACTTAGATTTTGGTACTTGACATTTATCATTTTATCTCCAATTTTAAGTCTCTAAAATTTGGCAAAAATAACACCAATTTCATGTTTAGATATGGGAAATCAAATGTGCAGCTAAGTAAGTAAAAGGTAAATTATTACTGTCAAATACCATTACAGTCATCTTTATTTACCAAAGAAAAACCATTTTTGTTATTAGGCTTTAAAAACCCTTCAGAACACTGATAAATGGCAATCTCTAAAGAATAGTTTGAACTTTCAATTAATCTTTTTCTATAGAGATGAACTGGAAATAATTTTTATTATAAGTGCATGAAATTTAAGGTTAGGAGAAGAAATGTGTATTAAAGGAAAACAATAGAAATTTATGTGGATAACATTCTATTTATTTCCCTAAGTATTCTCCTGTGCTCTTCATGGCTGACTTCCCTTCTGGTATTACTGTGCAAACATTTTGATCTACTAAGTAAGAAAGAATTTGAGTCCATCTTCTTGAAGGATGTAACCTTCAACAAATGCCACTTCTAATTTCCCAATAATTATAATTTTGAGCTGACAGAGGCAAAAGAGCAAAGACAAGGACCATTTAGGGAAAAGGCTTATTTTTCTGTACCACTGAAAAGGGCCCAAAGTGATATAAAACGTGGTAAAGATTGAAGCTGCCTGAGCTCTAGGAACAAAATTACTTCCACTGAGCATCTCTTCTCCCTCTTATTTTTCACTGTGGTTCTCAGGTCAGTGTACCTAATTCTTTTCAATATGAAAACTTCTTATTTCAAAATAAGAAATTTAGTTCAGAAATGGCAGTAGATTTGTTCAAAGTTTAAATTTCCTTATATGCATAAGGCAGCTTCTAGGATTAATTCATTAAAATATTTGTGTGGCATGGACTTGCACTGCAGAAGCTCTGAATTTTAAGTCAAGTTTTTAGAGATAGGTAGCACTCTTTCTGCAGAGAAAATTTATATTTCTCTTTCAAGAATCAGGGAGGATTATCTTTCCACCATTTTCTTTAGAAGAGCGGCACTCAGGGATGTACAGGGACTTTGGAGACTTGTGCTATTATCACATTTGGTCTTTACTCTTCGTATCAGTTATGGTTCCTTAGTTGCAAGAAAATTAAACAAACTCTGATAAGTCTAAGCAAAGTAGGAATTCGTTGGAAGGATATGGAATAGTTTACACAGAAGTGTAAAGATCTAAACACTAAAAATAACAGCAGTCACTCCGAAAACTCAGATAGCAGAAAGGGGTGTTTTTTATAGGGCACTACTGTTGGATGAGTCAGCTTGAACTTCTTTTAATATGTGAATCTTTGTGCTTAAAATTCAAGTTCCAGGAAGAAAACATCTGGTCTCCTGCCCACCCTTGGCCAGAAGTTCAGGGGGACCTTGCTTTATTGTTCCACTAAATTTATATCCAAAGAAAAATCAGGGTCTTATAACTAAAACAAGAAGGAGTCGATGCTGGGATAGCAATTAACAAACTACAAACAAACAAAACAACGTTTTAAAATATCTTATTGCCACAGCACTGTCATCGCAAGGACACATTGCCTAGCAGAAGTCTCAGGAAGCATATGCTTTCCTGCTGCTCTCCTGCTTTTAAAATGACATCATTTCTGTGGACATCCAAATTACAATATTAAAAATGAGTGATGTTAGCAACTTCCCAATTAAAATAAGTAGAAACGAAGGCAACTGTAGAAATACTGTGATCAGTCTGGCAAGCATTAGTGAATATAGTAATCTGGACTACTGGGATTCTTAGAATTGAATGAATGAGTCTACATTTTGTTCTCCATTAAATGAATGTTTATGTCAAGAGAATGGCTATTTTACCATATTTTATTGTGTTCCACTATTCCCTCAAATTAATAAGAAGTTTTTTTTTGCCTCTGTTCAGCAAAAAAAAAAAAACACAAATAATTTGGTGGACTCAGGTAAAGAATGTGCCCGAGGAGCCAATGAAGTGAAATTAATAGCAGGTTAGGGAACTGAGGTACCTATGTTGTTACATAAATGAATGGCTTCTTCAGATTTCTCATCTGGTAGCAGAGACCTAAATGGAAGAACTTCCAATAACAAGATAGTATTACCACTCTGTCTGGGACTTGGGCTAATAAATCTTTCTCCTTGCAGAAATTGGGAATACATGTTGCTCATTTGCAGTTTAGTGGCTCTATTTGATGGTACCATTATCTTCTAAATTATGAGCACTTGTATTCATTAAATTGCTCCCTAATGTTTATTATCCAATCAAATATGGATGAGATTAAAACCAAATTGATTTTTATTTTAGTTTGTGGGAGACCTTATCAACATTTTTCCTGGGAAGTTTCTTAAAGAAATAATGAACTGTTCTAGAGTTTGAGTTTTAACAGTGCAGAGTCTCAAAAACCAACAGATAAGACAGGTGGATCTCATCATCTGGACGTTTAGCTTATACAGATTCAAGTAGGGCAAGAGAATGCAAAAGGGAAGAAAAGAGGAAAAGACAGACAGAAGAAGAAGAAACTTCACTGTTGGAAGAAAAATTGACTTCATTGGACTTATTGACAGAAGATATCTTCATGTCCAATTTACCTAGAGGTATGAAAGTTTTGCTTCATGCACTGGCTTTAAAAATGTCAAAATACTTTACAAAGATCAAATATTATGGATCTCACTAAGTTGAAAGAATTGGAAGATACCTTTGTAGTGTTTTCAAAATGTGATCCCCTGATACCTCTATCAAAATCACCTGCTGGTGCTTGGTAAAAAGGCGGATTCATTAGCCCACTGCAGACTACTGAATTAAAGTTTTTGAAGATGAGGCTCAGGAATCTTGATTGTACTAGGTTTCCCTGGGGATTGTGACATACTTAAATTGAAGAAGCATGTCCAATTAGAAATACAAAATATCTTCTTTATTATTAGAAGGTATGAGGAACAGAATGGTGACATGACTTGCCCAGAAGTAGCATAGCATTTTAATGGAAATTCATGTGTTTAGTGATTCCAAAACTTGTTCTTTTTGTCTATGTACTATTTTTAAACTTCATGCATTACCTCTAAATAATAATAGTCATGTTTGTTATATACTATTTAATTACTATAATAAATAATGAAAGAATCGAGCTTGAATGTGGTTTTTAGTGGGTACTGGAGAAAGCAATAAGGGTGGACAAAAATGAAATAATGGAAGAACAGTCAACATACAGTTAACACATGGGTGGTATAATCTGTATTCTCCTGTTGTAGACTTAACCTGCTCACTTATCTTGACATATTCCATAGATTTCCTGTCTTTACTTGTCTTCAAGCTAATAAATATGTTGTAAAAATTCAAACAATGAAGAAATATATAATATGGAAAATGTATTCCATAATTCTACTACTAATATCAAGATTTGTGGTGAAGATGTTATCTACATAACGTCCATTCTCCCTTCTTCCTTATTAATAGTTCCATGAATTGTAGAGGTGGGGAAGAGAAGTAGTGTGACCTGCACCAAACCAGACCAAACTGCAATCCTCAGCCTCTCCTGGAAAATAAAAATGACTAATGAAATGTAATCAAGAAGTCATTTGGTAGAGATTTCAGGAAAATTTTGTAAAGGAATCAACTTGACATGGAAATGTACCCTGTTTGCCCTTCTTCCTTTTCCCTCCTTCCTACCTATAAGGGGGGCATGCATCTACTTTATTTTGGTTGAGACAACCTTGACAATGAAAGCCACATGTTAATGGTTGTGGAATAGTAAGATGGAAGTGCCTAGGATGAGAATATTGTGGATGGTATATGCCAGTCCTGATCCTTCCAGCTCTTCTGAATTTTCATGGTAAAAAAAATAAAATTATATCTTGCTCAAGGAACTATTATTTCAGATCTCTGTTTCAGGCAGCTGAATGCACTTTCAAACTCACATGACACTCTGAACACTTTGCTTTATGTTCTTCGTCTCCTTTCCATGAAACTATCTCAAGCCCATGAGAAGATAGTGGGAAGGCCAAAGTACATAGGGAAAAACTGAGAGTTAGTGTGGTATAGAAATGAATGAGACCAAGAAAAACAGAGCAAGGACAAAAATGATGAGAGCTATGAAGCATTTTAAGAGTACCTCCTTGGAGTTTTACTTTCATTCATATCACAAGTAAATGAGCATATATTTTTTGTGTTTGTCGGGCAAGTACCTGTTTTTCCATCTATTTGTAGATGTAGCCTGATTTTGAAGGGCAACTATTCCTCCAGTATTCTCAGTTCCTAAGGTTTGGATGAGACTGACTTCACCTGTTGGCACCATGGGTAGGCCAATGACCCAGGCTTGGTTAAACAACATATTTCATCTCCTTCCACAATGACTTCAAGAATCGGCAATGTGACACAAGCCAATAGGATATAATCTTAGTAAAGTGTAGAACTGAGGAGCTCATGTTTTACTAGCTGTGAGAAGCATGGAAGCTTGGAGCTGCCTATAGACAACTTGAGGGAGAACTTGCCTGAAGATGATGACAGCATAATGAAGCAGAGTTGAGAGGTGGAGAGGAACAGATTTCTGATGATATTTAATATTTTAAACAAGTTCTCTTACTAATTTTGTACAAATGGTCCAAGGATCCACTTTGGAAGACATTATTTCATATTTTAACCTTACTAAAGAGGCTAGCTAGAGGAATATACTAAAAGAATCAGAGACCTATTTTCTTAATGTTGCCTCTTAATATTCTTACTTCTTTTGTACATTAAACTCATATTTCCACTGCTTTAGTTTTATCAAGTTTGGATTCTCCACTTGCATCACATCAGCCCAGGTGTTGATAACCTCATCTATCTTGTCATTCCACCTGTGGGGAAGGGTTAAAGCTGGTAAGACTGGGTCCTGGTGCTGGTGATCGAGTATAAAAGGCTGAATATTCACTCATTCTTAGAATCTGTCACTCTACAAGGTTTTTGTTCCTAGAAAACACAGAAAAATCTTTGCCACATTCATAGAAGCCTCAAATTCCAAAACACCATCCAATAATCCCCCAAAGTACTATAATCAATGTTCAACTAACATGCAAAAACAATCTCTTTTCCCCTAGCTGATGATTCTGCAGCAATATTTTCTCAAAAACTATACCTCAGTGGGCCGTTCTGCTCTGCCTCTTTAGCTATGGAGCCTACGGTATGATTTTGTTAGCACCAAAATATGTCTTCATATCATAATCATTGCTGGAATAAATGAGATAACAGAGACTATCTATTAAGGCATTGCTAGGCCCAAGAGAGTTACATATTACATAAAAAGTGAATTCAAGGCTGAAAACCATAAAACATTTTGTAGCAGAAATATGACAACGTGTAAAATACAAATTTAAGTGTTTCTACAATCAAAGTTCGAATAGAAGTTCTAATTATTATTCCAGTTTCTTAACTAGAAGTATGTAGCTCAGGTTGATTCAAAAGATGACCTTTTGTCTTGTAGGATAATGGCACAATCCGTGCTTTCTGTGGAACAGTATAAAGCTTGTATCCTATCTTGTGCCCCTCATTTTAAGGGCACATCATTTAAGATATTTTAAGTTTTAAGAGCATGTATTGTGCTAATTTAGTAGCATACTGTCTAAGCAGGCTGCTAAAATATGGGGGACCAAAAATTAAGAAATATGAATTCAGAAAAGTTAAGAAACTCAGTTGTTACTTGTTTTTAATTTACCTACTGTGAAAATAATATTTGCTGTTACCTACTGCCATATATTTCAGAATAAGTTTAATATTTCTACATAAAACTATCTGAAGCTATTAGAATATATTCTATTAGAAAAAGCAACATGGTAAGTTACACAAATGAGTAAATTCACATGCAGATATTCTTATCTTTTCCACCTTGTTTCTCTTTGAGTTCAAGAAAAATACCAAGTACAAGATAATTCCTGAACTAAGCCTCCACTTCCATTCTGTGGATCCAATCAATCAATCAATCACTCATCCAATTATGCAGCAAATGCTTGAGGCTCTACTTTAGAATGCATTGGAATCAACCAAAATGCATGTTATAAATGTATATTATCAGGCCTCTCTGTCTGAACATCTATCTCAGTAAATAAAGGACAAGGTATAAAACCCCCAATTTTCCTGGGTTTTCTAAGTACTTCTGATTTAGGAGGACTTAAAAATCACACTCAGGAAAATCTGCTTCCTATATGGTATGCCTATCATATCAATTCTAATGTCAAATGTGGCTGAAATCATCAAAATGCTTAAAATGCCTGCAGGGCTGGATGTAGCAAGCAAACAACCAACATACAAAATATAAGGAGGCACTCACTCATTCTCAGCCTCACCCTGCTCTTATGAAAGCTGAGAGTACTATGTCACCTTAGATCTGAAATACTTATGGATTCAGCCAACCTAACATTTTTGTTGAAGTCTTAAATCCCCGTCCTCATCTTACCCCCAGAGGTGTCTGTATTCCACCGTAACTTTGGCTTTCTGGATTCTCAGAGAGAACTAATACCATTCAGAGGCTGATTACGTAGATTTCCATTGTGTAGCTTTCTCTCCCCAATACCAGATTTACTTTCAGATCATCAGTGAGTTAATGGAATAAATGGCAGAGATCTTGTCAAAATCTGAGAAACTGTCCTCTGACCTTGCAAGTAGTTTTAAGTGTAATCTCATTTAAATAGCCCAAAAGCTTTTAGATAAATAAGACTTGGCAGATTAATGATATTGGGGGAGGTTAAAAACAGACACTGTGTGGAAAAGCCAAGTCAAGTGATTAAATTTTTTTCTCATAGAAGTTAATCACATTAATTCGTATTTTCTAAAGATGTTACTGTTCACACTGGTATTTACATATCTGTTAAGATGTTTGGAGTTATCTAACATATGCTCTTCTTTTTAAAAATTTTTAATTATTATGGGTACATAATAGTTATATATATTTATGGAGTACATGTGATGTTTTAATACAGGCATACAATGTAAATTAATCAAATCAGGGTAATTGGGGTATCCTAGCACATGTTCTTCTTTATGGTATATTAGTACTGGATGGTTGTAAAACTTCACAGTGAGGTGTCCTGTAAGCAGAGGCTCTGGATGTGACCACATGGAAGAGTGACATGTTCCTCCTACAACTGACATTGCAGTTGTTAATTGCCAAGTGCATTAAAATATGTGTGAACCCTCACCTTTGGAAGGTGCTTGTTTTTCACCCTTGAAGTTCAGTTCAGAAAAGGTTAAAGATCTAAACCTTGACAAAAGACAGTCAGCCTTAGTTTGCTCTGTCGTAGGTTCTAAGCTTAAATATTTTTGTTGTAATAAGCTAGATGGGAAGAGACTTGGACTCTTAAATCTCTGATGCTAAGACTTTTCTTAACTCTGTTTCTGTGAATATTTGCTTTTCAGCATTTCAGTTCTTGCATATCTTATCTCAGCATCCCACATAATTAGAATTGCATAAATTCTAACTGTTCAATCATCTCTTCCCTCCTGTATTTAATGTGCTAACAGCCTGAGAAATGGAGGCGGGCTCCCTGTGTCCTTGCTTCAAGTCTAAAGGAAGTTAAATATAAAAACTCAGGAAGTGTTTAAATACACCTTCATTCCAATGTGATCCTCAGTTAGTACATTTCCCTTGAGGTAGGCAGAGAAATGTGAATACAACTTTTTTTAACCTATCCAATTTCAACTTAACACTTCATCTTAAAAATTTTCCTTTTGCCCCATCAACTGGGTGTCCTAGATTACAGAAGAATGGAGAAAAAATAAAATACTTGGCTAAACTATTTGCTATCTTTTGATATTTCATATCATAAGCTGCTAGTCTCACCAGAAATGAATGTCTGTTAACTCAAATATTCAAAAATGTGAAAGGGGGCATGAAATGGGACTAATTAAATTAGATTGAAGGCATAAGCAGGTAAATCGAGATTTGGAAAACATCTGGACTTTGGAATACTGCTACAAACATGTCTGTTTTCAGAGGATCTTTCATAGGTCTCATGAGGAAAACTTTGGTTGTGATTTTTATTATTTTCAAGTTCAGCAAAGGAGTAGAATTCATTTTCCTAGCGTTATGGTTTGAATGTCTGTGTCCCTCCAAAATTCATATGTGTGAACTTAACCCCCAAGGCGATGGTACTAAGAGGTGGGGTTCTTAGAAGGTGATTAGGTCACGAGGGCTCCACCCTCATGGATGGAATCAGTGCCCTTATTCAATGGCTTGAGGGAGCAAGTTTGTCCTTTTGCCCTGTACCATGTGAGGACACATAGAAGGCACCATCTATGAGAAACAGCTCTTACCAGACACTGAATCTGCTGGTGGCTCTATCTTGGACTTCCTAGCTTTTAGAACTATGAGAAATAAGCTTCTATTATATATAAATTATCCTGTCTATGGTATTTTATTATAGCAGCAAGAATGAACTAAGATACCTACTCCAACTGAAAGCTGGGAATTTGGCTCTAAAATACAGCCCAATCATATACATTTGTGAACTTGATCATTTCTAGAATTTTTGGAAATGCAGGTGAATAGAGAAGCTTATCAACTCCTGATTATGGATGGCATAGTCTCTATTTTCCTTACCTTTCAGAATTTTCTGCAATCAGTTGAGGAACTGTCCCCATAGAGCTACTGTTAAGAAGCAAGTCATTTTCCATTGAGGCATTGAATATTAACACACATTAGTTCTTTATACTTTTAGCAGAGATCTTGTTTTAATAAGAGTATAGGTAAAATGTCAACATTTGAGAACTGCTAGACAGGAGCAAAAAACCGTTTGCTCACCCAGGGGGATCCTGGGTGACTTTAGCACAAGGCAGAATAAGAACATTTAGCTCAGAGAGGTGAAGGAGAACTGCCTCCAATCTTGCCTATTTTAGTTTGTCTTAGGGCTTCCCACACATAGTTTTCAGTCAGTGACTCATCAAATTTCATTCTGCTAAATGTGGTGCTATTTTTGTCTATCTTAAGATGTTCAACAAGTATTTTCTGTTAGTGAATATATTTCCAGTGAGCAGAAGTTCTTGAGCATATTTGTATCATGGATGTTCTTGGCGCCTGGTGATACCAATAGCCCCTTTTTAATAATGTTATTAGGAGCATAAGATACCTAAGATTAAAGAAAACCTATTATGTTTAAATATAATTCTCAAAATATAAAAAACACTTGTATCATAGTAATATATATACTTCTCTAACACATTTAGTAATAAGATCTATTACTACCTAATTATTACTGTAATTTTGAAGTAGTGGTGAACATAAATAAAATTTTTGAACTATTGGCACAACTTTAATGTAAAATGAAAATATATGTGATTTCTTTTGGTGAGAGCCACAGATTCTAACAGTACTAGAGTTTGCTGTCTACATGCATAGTCGAAAGGAAGGCTAAATCCATCACAAGATAGTGGGAAGAAAGGATATACTTTTATTCATTCCAGTTCTTAGACCTCCTGAATTTTATACAGGGTCTCTTTGGTGATTTGTGTTCCCCAGGTTAAAAATTTGTGCTCCATAGATTATGATAAATAAGATATAACCGGATTTTTTAACATGTCAAACATTGATTTGATATATTTCTCATGACATAAGTTATAACAACTGAAAAACTATCTTTGAGATGATAATTGTATGCATAAATTAGGACCAGATTTTATCCTTTTTGCTTTTAATGCTATTTCTTTATGAAACACAGTGTTCCCTTGGTGTGCTCACCACAATTAAATCCATTTAATAAAATCTCAGTGGTGGCGTTTGCTGTGACATTGCTAGGAAAGGGTGTCTATTTATTAAAATAATGTCATTAGACTAAAAAACTAAATAAAGGGATATGGGGTATCAAAAATGACAAATTTCTATGGTATTTTTTAAAAACCAGTAGATTGATCAATAGTATTTTGATGTAAGATATTGTTAATCTCTCTCAGTCAGAACCGAAACAGCAAGCCATTACAAGTTGGTCACAGGACAAAAATTGGCACTAAGTTCCCTTGGCTTCATCTGGAGCATGCTTTACGGCTCATTTCATGAGTAATGAAAATAATGATGATAATAACTATGAGAGCACTGTCCAAAGTGGAGAAAGAAACATAAGAGGAGAAGATCATAACTGTTTCTAGCACTGTGTTTAAAACTTTTGGAATTTGAGTTTTTACAGTGAAATAAAGCCATCTTTAGTAGCAAACTAGGTATACCATGCAAAATATCTAAGTCATGTTTTATTTTTGTATTCTTAGAAGTTGCATTTCCAAGGAACACAGTGACAGAAGATCAGTGGAAGTTATAATTCCAGACCAGAGTTTCTGACTCAGATGTTGAGAGGGACCAAGTGGGAAACATACAGCCTTATAATGGGCCAGGTGTAAAATAGAACAGGGTTTGTAAGGTGACCACAGTCACAAAGAGTGAAGTGTAAGTGAGAAGGTAGCTGTGTAGCCAATAAGAGTTTCACATAGTCTGCTTGTTAGAAAGATTGTCATGCCTGGATTCATGTCCTTCCAGATATTACATGGGTATAAACCAGTGATCTTGGTATTTTGCTTTCTTAGCTGATGGATTTTTGGAAAGAGGTGTCAGGAAACAAACACACTGTCCATGGTTTGACAAAGTGGATAGAGATAGGCAAACATACTTTATTTAAAAAAAAGCAGAATTGTTTTTCCATCCTCATTCTACTAGTCTTCTACTCCCACCACGTCACAGTACTCCAGCAATGTTGAACAAATTGATCTTTCTTTTTGGTACATTCTTACTACCATACTTCCACTTTGATTTATTTTTTAGCAACAGGCTTTCATGCAATTATTTACTCTTTGGTTTTCAGTGGTCCCCAACATTTTTGGTACCAAGGACTGTTTCCATAGAAGACAAATTTTCCATGGACCAAGGAAGGGGTTTCAAGATGATTCAAGTGCATTACATTTATTGTGCACTTTATTTTTCTTATTATTACATTGTAATATATAATGAATAATTATACAACTTACCATAAGTTCGGGACCCTTGCATCACTTATCCAATGTTCATAGTAATACTACAGAGCAAACAAAAAATAACCATTTATTTAGCCTTGAGTCTATAGGATTTTGCTGGTTTTATCTGGGCCTGGCTGACATGGCTAAGCTTGTTGATCTCAGCTAGACTCACTCATGCCTCTGCAGTCAATGAGGATCAGCTTGGTGGCTCTGCTCATTGTGGCTGGTTCACTCACATGTTTGTTTGAGGGTCAGCTGCCTGTAGGGTGGTTTTATCTGAGATGACTTGTGCTATTTGGCTGTGTTCCTCATATCTGCTTCAGCAGACAAGCCTGAGTGTGTTCTTCACGTTGTGCAGATGCTCCTTGCCTTACTATGAGTGGGATTACGTCCTGATAAACCCATTGTAAGTCAAAGATATCATGTCAAAAATACATTTAATACCTTGACAAACTCATCATAAAATAAAAAAAATTATTAAATCAAACCATCATAAGCCAGGGACTGTCTCTATTGGCAGAGGGTAAGAGACAAACATTAGTACTTTTTCAGACTGGTTGTTGAGTCATGTTGCTGACATTTCCTTAACTAAAGGTGGTCACAAAACCAGCCATGTTCAAGAGTAAGGAAATAAATGCAAATCAAACTCACAATGAGATACCACTTCATACACGTTCGGATGGCTCTCATTACAGGAAAACAAAACAAAGTGAAAGGAAATATGAAAATAACAAGTGTTGGCAAGGATGTGGAGAAATTGGAACACTTGTGCATTGCTGGTGGGAAGGTAAAATGGTGGAGCTTCTGTGGAAAATGTTATGGTGATTCCTCAAAACTTGAAACATAGAATTGCCATATGATCTAGAGATTCCAGTTCCATTAATAGGTATAGACCCAACAAAATTGGAAGCTGGGACTCAAACAGATATTTTTACACCATTGAGCAATAGCATTGTTATTCATAAAAGTCAAAAGGTGGAGGCAACCCAAGTGTTTATTGACAGATGAATAGATAAGTAAAGTGTGATGCATACACACACACACACACAATGGGATATTCTTCAGTCTTAAAAAGAAGGGAATATTGACACATGCTACAATATGGTTGAACCTTGAGGACATTATTATGCTGGGGAAAAGCCAATCACAAAAGGACACATATTTTATGATTCTGCTTATATTATGTTTCTAGAGTAGTTAAATTCATAGAAAGTAGAATAGTGGTTGCCAAGGACTGGGATGGTTTCAGAGGTTGGAACAAAGACTTAATGTTTAATGGATACAGGGTTTCAGTTGGGGAATATGAAAACTTTCTGAATTCGGATGGTGGTGACAGTTGCACGGTATGCTTATATTTTATACCACAGAATTGTACACTTAAAATGGTTAAAATGACACATTTTATTTTACCACAATAAAAATATATATAAAAAAGAGTAAAGGAATAGATTCAATCTCATTAGCAATTAGTAGTGCACTACAACTTGAGGCAAAGAATTGGGGATATTTATGAAATCAGTTTACCACGATGGGAATCTTTAAAGTCAGTGATATTTTTTATCAAAACACTATCAATAATTATAAAATTAAATTTTCCTTAAAATGACTTTGACATTTATACAAAATTCTTTACAAATAGAGAGGTGTTATATCAGTCATAGCATAGCATTCTGTATGTAATGGGAGTTGGAATTTGGGGTCTAAGTTTAAGAATACCAGTGATAATACACGCACTCCTCTTACCACAAATACACTAGTTACAATGACAAGTTCGAGTTTTGGGAACAATTCAAACCCTGTTTATTAGGTTTTTCTTATAAGGCACATAATAAACTAAAGAATTAAAGTAATTTGTATCAAATAGGTATCAGTAAAATAGCTGGGAAAATAAGGTGCTGAACACCTTACTTAATAAATTCATTTACCTTTCAGCAGTTATATAAAGATAGAAATCTAGAGTTGCTGCCATAGCATTATTTGTTATATGTCATTTTGATTTGAGCTTACAAAGTATTTAAATATTAATTAAAATTCTAAGCTGTTTTTCATAACTTCATAATCTGTGCTATTTCTAATTTTCTGGGTAATGAAAATGCTTATGATACTCATAGCCAAGGCATCTGTCCAATATTTGCACAAAAGCATTATTAAATATTTCTAATTCATTAAAATGCCTGTTCATGTTCTTTTTGAAATATGTCTAATAATTCCATTCATAAGGGGAATTGGGATGAGTTTTAATTTCATTTAAAGAAAACAATACTTAGTATATTTTTAAAGTCATTACAGTACAAATAATATCAGTAATAGTACTGATATTAGTTGTAGTAATAATAATCATTTTTGGTATTTTGATTATTAATTTTTGGGGGTAAAAATTGTGAGAGTAAAGTAAGATAGAAGTCATTCCTAATGATGTGAAATATATATTGAATTCTTTTAAAATTGATTATTTTGTTCTTGTAGCTTCTTTAGGCAGATACAATGGTTATTATGCCCATATCACAGATGAAAAAATGAAACATAAAGGTTAAATGACTTTTTCAAGGTCATCAAGTTGGTTAGTGTTGGAAGCAGAATAAGATACCAAAACTAACACCTCCTAGAACTGTGCTGTATAATATAGCAGCCACTAGCCACAGGAGGCTATTGAACACTTAAAATGTGAATACTCTGAGTTGAGATGCCCTGTGAGACCAAGAGACACACTGGATTTCAAAGACAGTTTTAGAAAAGGAATAAAAAATATCTCATTGATAATTATGTATTGATTGCATGTTGAAATAAGATTTTGGATTTTTTGAGTTAAATAAAAAATTAATTTCACTTTAAATTTTTTTTAATGTGGCCACTAGAAAACTTAAAATTTTATATATGGCTTTCGTTATATTTCTCATGGACAGTAATATCCTAGAACTTTATTTTTCTACTGCTTTGGGCTAAGTACCTGAGCCTGGTGTCTGAATTATGTTTCTAAGTTCCTATGGTATGATTCACAGTTTGAAAATAAGTTAGTGTTTGACATAATTATTTTTTATATCAGTACAGTCATTGTTACTGGGTGTTGTTCAATGAGTTCATTAATTGTTATAATGAAATAGTTAAAATATATCATCTATAAAGTAATACATTCTAATGAAGTGTTCCTTGCTATTTTTTAATCACAGATTTATTAAGTTCTTGAGATTATGGCTTTTGG
This sequence comes from Cheirogaleus medius, assembly GCA_008086735.1. NCBI lineage: Eukaryota > Metazoa > Chordata > Mammalia > Primates > Cheirogaleidae > Cheirogaleus > Cheirogaleus medius. The sequence continues at coordinate 11,370,149 of VBSM01003214.1, read as the reverse complement.
CATCTTCATTTTTAATCATCATTTTTAATATTCAAAGTCTATATATTTAGTAGTATTTAGAGTTAAAAATAATCTTACCTGAAAAGAACAAACATTGTTATTCCCTGCCAATTTTTCTCTCACATTCTTAGCTCAAAGCAGTAGAGAAAAATGAAGTTCAGATAGCAATTTCTGTGAGAAATATGACAGCCCTATATAAAATTTTAAATTTTCTTGGAGCCACATTAAAAGAGTAAAAAATAATGAAATTAATTTAATCATATTTTATTTAACCTATTATGTCTAAAGCAACCAGAATAGTGACATTTCAAGCGAATCTATTTATATTTCCTTACTTCCTATAACCTGCCCTTGCTTTTCTACTGTTCTTAAGGTAACTAAAATTCGTACTATAATTTATACAGCTGTATCTGCTCATTCTTTCTAAATCTCTCTCCCCACTCCCTTCCCACTACCAGGTTACGCTGTCTTCTGTCATCTCTTTCAATACTCTACCATCCTCTTACTCACCCAAGGGCTCCGTGCTTCCTCCTTGTGGGACATTATTTTCTTTCTGTTTAGTTAATTCCTGTTAATTCTCCAGATTTCAGCACAAGATTATCATTTCCTTAAGGACTACTTCCTTGACTCTTAAATGGAGGTTGGTTATTTTTTATAATAAGCATTCGCAACAACCCGTTTCTTTTCTTTGGATAAGTTATTTGAATTTAGAATGATATATTCATTAACATGATTATTCGATACATATTTATATTCCTCAGTAGACTCTAAGATACAAGAGGGCAGTCTTCATGTCCACTTTTGTTCAGTACTATATTCCCAGTACAGTGACTGACACATGGTGGGTACTCAATAAATATTAGTTTAATGAAAGAATAAATCAATGTATAAATAGTGAACAAACTAGATGGGCATTCTTTGATGCATGAATAAAGCTCTATTTAAAATAGGATTATTGATATTTAATTTAAATGACATTTTTGTAGCTCTTTTATCTTTATTTGTTTTGCAAAGTAATTCAGTTCCCAACTAAAAATCAGATTCACTATTATAATGTATTTTTGAATACTTGAACATTGTCAGTAATATTGTTTAACATATACCATCATTATGTACTTGGTTCACACAATATCCCTAAGAGAGAAAAATTAGTATTCCTACGTTTGGTATGAATAAGTAAGATGGCTTTGTTTCAACTTAAAGGGACAATAATAAATATAAAATAGATTTGAAGATGGTGTGCGTGTTTTGTGTGTGTGGTGTTTGTGTGTGTGTGTGTGTGTGTATGTGAGTGCGTGGAGAGAGAGAGAGAGAAAGAGAGAGAGAGATACTATGTCTAAATTTTGAAATACTGCTGAAAAATAAGAATTGATATCTAAATGTTGATTTAGTGGCCCAGAGAGATCCCTTATTAAAGAAACATTAAATCAGTAAGTAATTCTGAAGTAAGAATGTAGACAACACTACCTTTTAAAAGATTTTTATCACAAAGTTAAAATGTTTAAAATTATTTAGGGTAAACTTTCTGGTTGATAATAAAATATGCTTAACTATCTAATAGTTTTCAAAATGTGATGCCTAGACCAGTAGCATAGGCATCACCCAGAAACTTGTTAAACATGCAAATTCTTGATTCCCCACTCAAACCTACAGAATCAGAAATTCTCGGAGTGTGGCTCAGGAATTAGTGTTTTAACAAGCATTTTAGTGTTTGAGAACCGAAATAGACTATTATATTTAAGGAACATTCTCATCAGTAAGTAGCCTTAAAAATACTTGGCGAATGGCAAAACATTATTGAATCATCCTATGACAAAGGGAAAATTATCTTAGGAGACTCCTTTAAAAACTAAAAACATACCTGATTTTTTATTTAAAAAATCTTGTATTAAATTTCTATTTCAGGTGCCAAATTCTCAAATATTTACACAAGAATAAAGATTCCTAAATCTAGGAAACATTTGGAACATTTCTAATTAGTATATGTCAGAAAATCTTAAAAAAAAAAAAGCCCAGATATTTTTTGTTTGTGGATTTCTGTGGTGTATGTTCTCTTCAAAGGGCAAATTTCAAGCTACCGCTAGAGTCATTATGACTTTATTGAAAGTAGGATTAGGAAGAGATGTTCAAAATAGGTGATCCATTTCCCTTCCCCTCCCCTCCTCTCCCCTCCCCTCCCTTCCCTTCCCCTCCCTTCCCTTCCTCTCTTTCTTTCTTTCTTTCTTTCTTTCTTTCTTTCTTTCTTTCTTTCTTTCGAAAGACTCTTTAGAAAGGTCTATCTTGTCCAATCCACTGACATTATAGAAATTTACTTTTTACTGTGTATTCTTTTCTGCCTTGTTAAAAATATGTCACACAGATTCTTCACATTGAGCATTATTATATACAAATAATATTTTTTTAGATGGGCTGCCATTTAGTCAATTACATTACTCTTTATTATAAATTATGTGCTGAATTCTCAGCAATTTGTACATGCAGAAGAATCCTTTATGATGGAAAGTATTTGGAACACACATAATCCAAGTTATATTTTAGATAGATATTCCAACTATATATTTTGCTTAGGGACCCATTTGGTAACTAGAGTCAATCCTCAATAATTTCATACTATAACAAAAACAAAAAGCTTTGGGTAATTATAAATTAACATTTCAGTTATTCAAAATATCACTGAATATAATTATAATTGAAAATGGTGCCAGTAAGTAAAAACAAACATCAAAAATGAGAGCATTTTTGCTTTTTCTTAGCTGGTAAAAAACAAATCTGGTGTGTTGTTATTGGTGATGAGGACTCTTTAAACAAATCTGGCTGGTTATTATTTCTAGTCTGGGTTGCTGTCCTGGTTTTCAAAATATTTCAATGCTTCCTTGGGTTATTTTGCTCTTTTCTTCTTTTAAAATTTCATACTCCTACCACATTAATGGTAATATAAATCTGTTTTAAATCTGCTACTTTTATGCTCCAAAAGCTTCAATATCTCCCACTGCCTACAACATAAAGCCCAACACTTTAGTTGGTACTCCTCCCTTTGACTATTTGGCCCTCCCCTCCCTTATATCAGAATTTTCTAATACTGTTCTACTTGAACAGAGATGACATTTTGACATGAAGTGCCATCTGTGCAATACCATGCTCTTCTGGACACCTGCAATATAATTTCTCTGCCCATAATATTTCTTCTGTTTCTCATAACTGAAGGTACTATATAGACTTTATGTCCTAATGTGCATCTCATGTCCTCTCCAAAATTGTATCATCCTTTCTACTATTGTAGGTGAGGAGTGAGGTAGAATGATTGGAATTACTGCCAGGATTTGAATATTTAGCAGTTATGTTACCTTGTGCACAGTGCTCAGTTACTCGCAGTGTACCCTTATCTGGAAAGTGGTCTTAATAATAATTGTTTTATAGAATTGCATTGTTAAGGATTAAGTGAGAAAAGACCTGTAAAGCATTAAGCAAAGTACTGACTTTTTGTTTTTCTCATTTAAATTCAAAAGTTACATCTAACCACTTGTTTGGAACTTAGATGCTTTCTTACATTATATTTTTGTATACATTTTATGGTATTCTAAAATATTTTTTTAGAACCTTGGCCACAAGGACCATGCTTTCTGCCTTCTCTATAGCATATACCTTGCCTTGAAAATAGGTGCTGAAAATACAGCCAATGAATGAATGAATGGAAGAGGACAAGACACACTGAGTTGAGCATTGGGAAAACAGGCCTGTCCCAACTCCATTAACATCTGGTTGTATCATTTCAGCTAATTAACTTCTTTAGCCTTCACTGTCCTCATTCCAAACAGAGATAGAACTACTAGGTAATCTCTGTGGCCTTTTTCAACACTAGGGTGTAATTTTCTGACATGTGGTTTAAGCCCACTAATATAAATATAGACCATTTGTTATCATTATGTATTAATGTCTCTATTGAAAACTTACTGTTTTTATTATATTTTGTTTTTAAGCTCTCAGATGCTCAGAAATGAGATGATAATACTCCTCAATTCATGACACACAATTATCCTTGATCTGTGGGAGAGTCTTCTTTTTAAAAATTGTGTTATATGATTTTCCCTTCAATTTATAAACCCTACATGGATTAAAAATTTAAATGTAAAAATGAAGTTATACAATGAATAGAGGAAAATATAAGAAAATGCATTTGTGACCTGGGGGATAATTTATTTTTGACTCACAAAAGAAAAGCCATAAAGGGAAACATGATGGATTTAACTAAATTGCTATTTTATATGTTACTTTTTTCCCCCAAGCTATGAAAAAATAATTAGATTTAACATGTCCAAAACTACCCTGAATTCTTTTATTTGATTGTACATACACACAAAAGAAAACAACAAAATGAAATTTTCCTTGGCACTTCTTTCATTTTGTACCTCCGCCATTCAATAGTTCAAAAGGTTCAGTTGTTTCTGCCATCAAAGATATCTCTTTGCCTTTCTGTTTCTAACCATTTCTTCTCCTAATACTCTAGTGGAGGACACTATCACCTCTCTTTTTGATTATTGCAGTAACCTCTTAATTGATTTTTCTCTCATCTCGTCCTGAACTTTGAATTACGCTCACCACTCATGAGTTTATTTATTTATTTAGCATAAACTAGCTTAAAATGTGTTCAGCTTGCAACCAGAATAGCCTTATAGTAAACGAATCACTTTTATTAACCCACTCATGTATTGATGGGCACTTTGGTTGTTTCCACATCTTTGCAATTGTGAATTGTGCTGCTATAAACATTCGAGTGCAGGTGTCTTTTTCATAGAGTGACTTTTGTTCTTTTGGGTAGATGCCCAGTAATGGGACTGCTGGATCAAATGGTAGATCCACGTGTATCGCTTTAAAGTGTCTCCATATTGCTTTCCACAGGGGTTGAACTAGTTTGCAGTCCCACCAGCAATGTAGGAGTGTTCCTATCTCTCCACATCCACACCAATATTTATTGTTTTGGGACTTTTTAATAAAGGCCATTCTCACTGGAGATAAGTGATATCTCATTGTAATTTTGATTTGCATTTCCCTGATGATTAGATATGTGGAGCATTTTTTCATATGTATACCATGGAGTACTATTCATCTATAAGAAACAACTGTGATATAGCACCTCTTGTAATTTCCTGGATAGAGCTGGAACCCATTCCATTAAGTGAAGTATTCCAAGAATGGAAAAATAAGCACCACATGTACTCACCAGCAAACTGGTATTAACTGATCAACACCTAAGTGGACATATAGGAGTAACATTTGTCGGGCAGGTGGGGAGGGAGGGGATGGGTATATATATACATAATGAGTGCAATGAACACCACCTGGGGGATGGACAAGCTTGAAGCTCTGACTCGAGGGGGAAGGGGGAGAAAGGGCAATATATATAACCTTAACATTTGTACCCCCATAATATGCTGAAATAAATAAATAAATAAAATTTATATAAAAAAGAATCACTTCTAAAAAGTAGTACCTACATTTTTAAGAGCTGAAATGAATTTTATAATGGATGTAGCTCATCTAATCCATTCACTTTATAGAAAATTCCTCTTTTCCAGATTTCTTTGAGTTGCTAAAAAATGGTCATATAAAATCTAAGTTTCTTCACACTAAGTGTTTTTATTTTTCTTTCTCACACAGCAAACTGTGTGTGTTTTTTCCCTATCTTGCCAAGGACCAGTATTATTCAATTTGCAACTTTCTATAGTATCAGGCCAGTTTGTGTAATTCTTTATAGTTTTAGTGGACTCTGGGCGAAAAATAAAAAAGCTCTCATCATATGTTTTACAGTAAATTAGCTAGCTTTTTCAGCTCCTCATTGTATCTATGAATCAGATCATTAAGCAACCAAATTAATTGGATTATCAAATGTAGCATAATTTCTCCTGACCCATACTTTTTTTTAGAATTATTCTACCATTAAATGTTATCATTAGGAAGAAAACAAAAGAGTGTAGACAAATAGTGGTTAAACTGCTTTCAAAATGTAGAATAGCTGCACATTTGGAAATGTTTAGGAAATTTACTTTCCATTTTCTACTTCAATGTGTATGGTAGAAAACATTAATTTACCTTATAGTACTCCAAAGCATTATCAAGAAAAGACAATAGCACATGTGGTATTTCTGTAGAATTGCCATCTACTTGGAAACACAAGGAATAGTATTTTAGATGTCTGCAGCTATGGGAAGATGCTATTTTTTGCCTCATCTCATATACATTGCTTTTAGTTAGTTTGTTTGGTCAAGGAGAAGATTCATTGATTTTCCTTTATGAAAGCAGGTGGCAAACTGTCCCACTAAAAAAATCTGAAAGGATTACTGTTTTTTTCTTCAGGTTGTTTAGAAATTTCTTTAAACTATTTAGAATTCTTTAATTATTATAATAGTTCTTTTTTAAGAAAGCAACCTCAGGGTCTAACATTCTTTTCTTCATTCAGTTTAGATTAGGCATTATTTTGTATAGGTCTATAATTTAGTTTAGATCATTCATTTTGAATCTATAACATGGTACTTAATTTTAAATTGAATTTTCCCAAATATGTTTTACATTCTATTTTCAATTAATCACATGTCAGGTGTCATGTTAGACAACACTGGTAAGAAAACACACTGGACCAATTGTCAGAAATCCCAGTTTCACTTATCAATTCTGACATTATCTTATATGAATTTGGGCAAATTGCAATCTTCCCTGGGTCTCAGTTTTCCAGTGAGCTACCTTACTGTATTATTATGTGGGCAAATGAAATGTAGCTAGGCACCCTTTGCAAGCTATAGAGAACTACAGAGATATAAGGTGCTTTTATTGTTCTGTGGTAGCTCCTTCAACACAGTGCAGAAAACAAACACACAAAAAAGAGCTTAGATATTGATCAAATAAGCATAGGATTTTTCAAGGCTTGATGAAAATAGAAAAGAATTGACTCTGTTCCAAAGGATTCACTGAGTTCCAAAAGTACTCAAAGGCATTATTTAAACAAATTAATTTTCCCTATCATGTGGCCATAGAGCATGGACAACAAAAACGGAATGTGATAAGGTTTCAGGGTATTAAATTTTATTCAGAGAACTCCAACATCTGTCTCCAAAAATCTCTCTAGGTTGTCGTGAAGAATTCACATAAATAACAGGTAACAGTTACTTTTTTCCTTTTCATACAGGAATGGTATCTTAAACAGTTACTTTTTTCCTTTTCATACAGGAATGGTATCTTAAATTGATATATATGTGTGGTCAAAAATGAGCCATAACACTATATATGTAAAATGTCCTAAATTTCATACAAATACAAATTATTTAGCTATTTCTTCTGGAAAAGGGAATTAATTAGAAGAAAGTAATTTTTTCAGGACATTTACTCAAAGGCACATGTCATACCCATTTAAATACTTATTTATCTTCTCAATTTCTTCCTGAAATTGAGCCAAAATAATTTCCTTCCAGAGCTCAAAGGGACATTTGCTAACTGAATTTTGAGCTCTATAATAAGAAAGTAGGTAAGTAGTAACTAAACAACAACAACAGAAAAGAAGGTAAGATGTATTACTTTTCTATTTCAGTGAACAATAGCCATGTCAATCACTGAAGACAAATGGAACTTATTCCAACTCCAGAAAATAACTCATCTTAGAAGCTAGTTAGGGTACATAGAAATAATATAGTCAGAAATTTGGCCTCATATACTTTTCCCATGATGCATTTACAGTCTATATATCCCATTTGTTAGCTATTGTTATGACTATGCTTTGAGACTTTATATAGACTAAAGCATATAATCCAAGGAAGAACTGTGAAAAGAAGTCATCAAATGACTTTTATGCAGAATCAAATTTATTTAAAAAAAACACACTAGGAATATAGCATATGCTTTCTTAATACAAAGATGAAATATTTTCTAGTACTTTCAACAGGTTTTCAAATTATGTAAAATAATCAACATTTCTTATTAATGTCATATTATGGAATATTTAAATAGTGTATGCAAAATATAACCTTTCCTAAGTTATGAGTCAGTATCGCTTGACAGATTACACAGTCAAAACATGATTTGATTCTGTGCCAGTTTGTGCTCAGTGTGATTTCAGAACCTGAAACTAAATAATTAGAGTCTGCCTTATCTCACTAAGTCAGTGGGAAGGTTCATTATGCATCCAGCAACAAACTTATGGACCAGTGGTCATGCATCAAAAAGAGCTGAGGTTGTGTTTAGACCTTCAGAAAGTTTAGTCATCTGTCTCTAGAGCTTTAACACCACTAACAGTACAGTTTCCTAATAGTGGTGGGGAAAGAGGATTGAAAAATTTAATTAGAGCTGTAGTTATTTTCAAGGAATTCTGTTTCTATATTATCCAGCAAATTTACTGGAGGATGAACTAAAATCTTTCAGACTTGTAATTAGATGATATTCAAGCTTGCTTTAGGATCTTGCCACTAGTATAGAGTTGGCTTGTAGGCAACTTTGTTACTTAGTAGCCAAAGGATCTGCCTTATATCTTATAGAACTCTTTTCCACTCTCCAGCAATGTCTGCTAATTTTCTCTTTGTTAGAATGTCCTTATAATATTGAGCAAAAGAAAAGACAGTTCACTTTATTGACAGCCCTGAAGAGGGGAAGACTTTGCTTGTGAATATGCAAGTTATTGATATAAATGAGTTTTCAGGCATGTATTTGTTTTATCTCTTTCTATTTCTTATATATACAAAGATAGCATTTCTAATGAAACCATGTTTCTCAGGTATATAAGGGTTAGCGTCAATTCTTGTTCATTAAATCATTCATTAGTTTGTTCATTTGATAAATATTTATTTGGCAACAACTATGTACTCTTCTATGTACTTGGGATAAAATAGGTACGTAAAATTGATACAATCCCTGCACTCATGTGTGAGTCTAATGGGAAAGTAGGCATTAAAGAACCTATATAACACAAAAAGTATACTCTACACAGTTATACATATGAGGAAGGTATATGTTTATAACTTGTATAGTTTTGGGGGTAAACTATTTTCAGATTTGACATTGGTCAGGGAAGACGTACACAAAGAGATGCATTGAGATGTAAACAATAACCTCTGAAATGGAATTCACACACTAACTCTATTTCTCCTCTAAACTATGTTCTACACTATATCCAGCATGATCTTATGCCATGAGTAAATATGACTAGGCTTGCCTCCTGGTTGATTCTCTTCAATGGCTTCATAGCTTTTTAAAGATAAAGAACAAAATCCTTGCTAAGAATGATTAGGAACTGCAAAGCCTGCATCTCTCTATCCTTGGCCTCCCATTTCTTCTATGTTGCATACATTCTCAGGCATACTCTCTCCGGGTGGGAGCAAAGGCAGTCTGTGACGCTCTCTGAAGATCTTTATTTATGCCATTTTAACAGTTATCAATCTCAGTTCTCAAAATTACATGGAGTAGAGGAGAGAAAGTTGCCAAAAGAAAGAGACGAGCAATAAATAACGTGTATTCTCTCTAGCTACGTAACTAAAATTATTCTGCTTATAGTGTGTTTTCAACTGTCAAGTAATGCTCTCAATATTTAAAACTATATTTAAACAAGTATGTAAAGTAATTTGCTACAGTAAATTCCCACATCATGAGATAATCTTAAAATCTCATGGGGATATTAGGAATGAGGTCGAAAATTTATGAGGAAATTTTTTTTATACTGTATATTCTAATTTTAGGAATGAACGAACTTCAATGTTGATATTCTGAGCTTATTTAGTGATGCTAAATACAGTCAACATTATTAATAACCTACTATATTCTAGGCACTTTGTTAGCTTGAGTTTCTTTCCATTATTTCCTTCTTCCCGTTTATCCTGCTCTTTGATTTTTGACAGGATCTGTGGAGAATTTCAAGCTTTCCAAGATATCATGCAGAACATTGCTCTTAAAAGCCTGTGAGTTTTTGTCTATCGACAGTGGGATATTGCAGCATAAAAGGTCTATTAGGCAAACCCTTTTAAGGAGCTACTTCTCTTCTTGTCTTGTATGCTTCTGTTATTTCATTAGTGTGCACAAGGCCAAAATCATATCTTGAATGCCAAGATCATAACATGTGTAGCAGTTTGGGCATAGGAAAGTGTAAATAATTTGAAGGCTATGAAAGTTTCAGCTACCCACTTGGAATGATAAATTATGTGCCTGTAAAGGGCCATCAATGCATATTCTGGACGAAGTATAAAGTTGGTTTCAAGCTGGAAGGGTTAAAAATCAAGTGCTTTTAATCCTATAGACTCTATAGGTACTTTGGGATTTTTTATAATAGTAGACAGGTATGTTCCCTATTAGAGTAGGTGTAAATTCCCTATAAAATTTTCACTGAGAAATTTAGGACTCATTCAGTTACTCACTGCTAAATTATATAAGACTTATATTAAATTGACAATCATGTTAATTTTTGTTTTGTTGTGTTTTGTTTTAGATGTATAAATCTGTGATTTTCAGCAAAATTATATCACTTTTCATATCTTTATTATACACTTACATTTATTTCTTTAGATGATATTTCAAAATGCTGAAATTGGCCTCCCAACAGTTGAAATTCTGTCATAAAACATGGAAATCCTGAGTAACAATGACTATTAAAATCAACATTAACAAAATACCCTGATTTAGAATCAGCATAAAATAATACACAGGTTTTCTTTGTTTTCAGTATCTTAATGGTTTTAATTAAGGTCTTACTGAAAGTTTAATTTCCTTAAGAAGAGAAATTTTGAATATAGAAAATTCCTCTAATTCCCTTCTCTCAATCAAGTTCCATCTTGTGGCACTTTTCTGTTAGTTTATAGCAATGTCACTATTATTTACATTTATTGAGTATAAGCTATTAATGTCCTAAATGTTTTGATAGGCATAATTTAACTTTTATAATAACTCACTGAGATAAGTACAATCATGATTTGTAGGTGAGGTGTATGAATCTGTATTCCACAGTAGAACAGTTTATCCCAGAGTAGAACTGGGATTCAAAACTTTTTCTCTCTGACCAGACTCCATACTCTTAATATCAAATTAAAAATCAGAGGTCAACCCAGTTGAGATGGCCCAGAGCAGCTTCTAGATATTACATTAAAATACTGGCTATTTATTGGAATTTTGTTTGGTTTTTCAGTCTTTTTCACTAAACTGCCAAGTGTACGAAATTCCCCATAATGTACTGTATAATACTATTGGTTGTCACTTTAAATATAGATAAAATTTGCAAAGTCCACCTTAGATTGCACCATATTGTCCATGTATATTTTGGATTATATTGGAAAATGTGACTGAAGAGGTTCTTTATAATGGCTCTGCTGAATATATTTCTAGGGTGGAGAAATTAGCCAGGTGTCTGAGAAATGAAAAGATTCCAAAGTTTTTACCAGTTTTCAAATTCATTGACCTTCTTGGAGTTTGTAATGAAATCTGAAAATAACTTCCTGTAAGATTAAGATGATTCTTTTTGATCTATATCAGAGTTTCTCAACCTTAGCACTGTTGACATTTTGAGCAGATAATTATTTGCTGTGGGAGGCTGACGTGTGCATTGTAGGATGCTTTGCAGGATCCTTGGTCTCTACCCACTAGATGCCAATTGCAGCCCCCAGTTGTGACAAAAATATCTCCAGACATTGCCAATGACCCTTGACCCCCAATTGAGAAGCACTGATCTATATGTATACAGTTGCCAGATATGAAAAATTTCCCTATTTTATAGAATGCAAACAAATGCCCAGTCTTTCTGCATGATGAATATTCTGATTTCATTGTTAAAGGGGAACTCCTAAGTAACTGCTATTTTGTGCTTGTAATTACTTTTAGATATATTAATTGCATTATTCTCTCAAATCAATTACCATTTAAAATGTTCACAAGACCTGTCTGAGTGTTCAAAGGTCCCATTCAAAGTGAAATGGCAAATCTTTTTAACTGAGAATTCATAAAGAAAATATTCTAGAAGAATAACATTTTTTTCTGTTGTATCTGCCACTCCCTATAATCTCACAGATGCTTCTATTGAGCCAGGGTTGCCAGATTAAAAGTCTCATCATTTAAGGTAATTTTTTTCCTTGTCTTGCCATTGGGCCTTTGTTGGAGTTATTCTGGACCACTCCTCCAGGTTTCCTACCTTCAGGTCTCAGAAATCAAGTTTTCAGGTATGACTTCTTTCCCTCTTACAGGCTCTCACTTTCTTAGGCATATTAGTCTACTCATTCTGAGAAATCAACTGGGACTGTCAAGGACTGAAGCAGATTTGCCAAGGCACTCAAAAATATGCTAACTTGTGCCTACTTCCTCACACTGGCATAACTAAATGAGGCATCCAAATAATGCTTTACAGAGCCAAAATTATCTTCAGGGTGACTCTCCATCCATTTCCATATTATAAAGTAGATGCCAACATCTCTCTCCAAAAGGCAACTGATCTTTTAAGCTAAATGTTCATGCTATCAGCTTTTATACCAGAGAGTGATGCAATTTCCTTGCAAGGACAACTTGCTTTCTGATAAATTACAAAAGTTCGGTGACTACAGATGGAGAAGAGGACAGGGAAGAAAACCTCACAGGTATAGTTGTCCTTGTTTGAGAATGTCATTAAAAAGTCCATTCTGGTTCATGCCAGATGCTTCCTGGTTGCCTTTGTAGAAGGCCGATCTACTGGTTTGTGTTTGGTGGTACAAAGAGCTATTTTTGTTGTTGAGTGCAATTGCCTCCATTTAGAAGTACTTAAAATGAGCACATGCTCTTTCTGGAAAGCTATTCCACTTTCATTTTATTAAATGATTTATTGGATGGCTCCCAAAATGATTACCTAGAAATGTCAGGTAAAGGTTAATTCAATACCATGGGGCAGAGTGGTGTGAGACTTGTGTGGCATGAGGCTGATTAGAGCATTTGCCTTAGGAAAGAAAAGGGAATAATTTAGTGTAACACCATGGCTACCTGACATTATTTTTCAATTTGCCTGTTAATAAATAAATACATTTCCGAGTCTCTTTTCCATCTCACAAAAAGTAGGAATATTTTTGAAAGAATGGCCATACTTCATTGTTTGTCAGTAAGCATTGGAATAATTTAGGAATATTCTTTATATATGCAGAAACACCATCTCCAAAGGAGGTTGTGCTATGGAAGAAATAAGTGGAATGATATGGGGGGACAAGGTAAAGTGCATTTTTGCAGATGTATTACTATACAGGGTTTTTGAGTGTATGGAGGCTCTGAATGAGAAAATGTGAGCTTGATTCTTGGTTATGTAGTCTATATACTAAATAAATGTCATTGGCCAAATTCTTCAACCTCTTAAGCTTTAGTTTCTTCATTTATAAACATGAATAATGCAAAGCACAGTTCCTTGTACACAATTATGCTCAGTTTACATATTCCCTTACTCAAGAAATATTCATTAAGCATCAACTATGTGCCTGGAATGGTTTTAAGTTCTGATAATAAAAGAGTGAGCCAAAATGAAATCATTCTGCCTTCATGGAACCTGTGAGTTGGGGAGTTTGTAAGCTTTGTTGGGAAGACAGCTATGAATTAAATAGTCATGTAAATATGTATAAAAATTTAACTGTGTTAAATACTAAGAAATAAATGAATACAGTGTTTTTAACTCTGAGCTATATTCTGAGTCTGAGAGATCAGGAAACTTCTTTCAAAATCTGACAGTGGAGCTAGACATCAAAAATTAATAGATGTTAACTAAGTACTGTGGTCTAAACATTTGTGTTCCCCCAAATCCGTATGTCAAAATCTATTCATCATTGTGATACTATTGGTAGGTGGGGCATCTGGGAGGTGATTAGATCATAGGGTGGAGCCCCCATGAATTGGATTAATGCCCTTATAAAAGAGGCTCCACAGAGCAGACTCACCCCTTTCACCACGTGAGGACACAGCATAAAGGCACCATCTCTGAGCCAGAAACTGGGTCCTCAACAGACTGAATCTGCCAGTGTCTTGATCTTAAACTTTCCAGCTTCCAGAACTGTGAGCAATAAATTTCTGTAGCTTGGGGGGTTGGATGGGATGGGTATATGCATACATAATGAGTGTGATGCACACCAACTGGGGGATGGACATGCTTGAAGCTCTGACTTGAGGGGGGAGGGGGCAAGGGCAATATATGTAACTTTAACATTTGTACCCCCACAATATGCTGAAAAAAATAAATTAATTAAAAAAGATTTCTGTAGCTTATAAGCTACCTAGTATTTTGTGATAGCAGGCTGAATAAGTGCAGATGCTAAGAGAAGGAAGGGAGAGAGAACAAAGAGGGTTTTTCACATGGAGAGTAAAATCAGCAAAGGTCCTGTATCAGGAAGGATCAGGGAGCATCTTAGGATTGGAGTGAAGGCCAGGGCATCTGGTCCCTCAGGAATGAGAGAAAAGAGTGATGTGTGGTGTGGCAAGAGATGCTAGCAGGGGTTCAAACGTGCAGGGTCTTTTAGATCATGTTATGGATTCTGTTTTATTTTTAGTTGCTATTTTTGAGAAGTCTCTGAAGGATTGTAAGAATAATAGGGTGGTGTTGGTGGTGACATTGGTTTGTTTGCATTTTGAACTCTGGTTATAACATGAAGAAGACAGGAGGGGCAGGAATGGACCCTGAGACACTTTAGTGAGGCGGCTGCTGCTGTAATCTAGGTGAGGGCTGATGGCACCATGGAAAATAGTGTTAGAGAGGGCAAGACATTAATGACATAGAGAAGGTAAAATTGATATGTGTTAGCTGTGGTTATTGTTGTCATTGTTATGATTCTTTTGCTGTGTAGATTATTGACATTTTTCCTTTTGAATTGAAACCAATTCCTTCTCCATGCTTAATGGAAAAACGTGATGCTAATGGGAAACCCCCTTCTCCAGATATTTAGTTTTTGATAATCATCACCTTTAAGGAAAAATCTTCATTCAGTAAGTTGAGATCCTCTGGTAGATTCTGAGAAGTCCAATAGCAGATCTTAAATTACACCTAGCACCTCAGTCTGCTTATAGATTCCAGGCTTTCCAACAGAAACAGTGGACCCAGGGGCAGCCTAGGTCTACCTAATCATCTGTTCTCCTAAACTTGGCATGTTTTAGATCCAGGTTCCCCATTATTTTTGGTGATGAGATATGGATTTTAAATTTCTTATTTTCTCCTATATTACTTGAAGAGTAAAAAAAAATATGCATCCTATAGCATCTGTAGTCTCATATGTGAACATGAGGCCCATTCCTGTATGAATGTCAGGGTGGGAAGAAAACGGGGTTTGGCTATGGGTGAGAGTTGGTCCATCTCTCCTTTGCTATTATATTTTGAAACAGAACATTGAGGAGTCAAATATTCTAAATTTGAATTGGATTTTCATCACTAATTCATTTTTGTCAAGGTAGGAGGAAGGTGGAATATATTTTATTTAGCAATTTTATCCCTCGATTTCTAAACTTATAACTATTTAAATACATATTGGTGGGCCTTAAAAATCTTCAGGCTTGTTAGATTGGTGTCTAATCAATAGGCAAGCACATACTTGAAGGCAATCATTTAAGACAGTGATATATGTATGATTGAAATAAGACAGGGAGATGTGACAGGGACCTCCAGAAATAGCAGCTTCTTTAGATTGGTTGCTGAAGGAAGTCCTTTTTGAACAAGTGGCAGAGAAATGAGGTGAATAAGAAGGCACTCATTAGAAAAATCTTGAGGTAGGACATTTCTGTCAAAGGAAAAAAGCAGGTGCAAAGGCTCTAAAGAGAAAAGCTTGGCACATCCAATAGAGAGAAGCCAGCACAGTTGATGTATAGTGAACTCAAATACCTAGAATAAGTTGGAGTTAGATGGGTCTACAGGGGCCAGATCCTATAGGGCTGTGAAGATTGTGGTTTAGAACATGGATTGATTCCAAGTGCAGTGAAAGCCATTGCGACATTTTGCACAGAAGAGCAGCGTGATCTGATTTACATTTTACAATGATAAATGTTGCACTCAGTGGCAAAGGAATTGAAGAGACATAGCAATGGAAGCAGGAAAGTCATATACAAGGCTATTGCAGTCATCCAAGGTTAATGTTGATAATGGCTTGGATTATGTTCCAGGCACCATGCTGAGCATTAAGTGTGAAAATACTGTGACTGAAAGTGTATTATGAACTATTATATTGAGTTCTATGGAAACCTCTAGCACCTAATCACATATTGAATTCCTTTTGTGACAGCATGATTTAGCCCATCCCTTAGCAAACCATTTTTTCAACAGTCTCCCTCTTTCAGATGAGTCCCCCATCCCATGATAAAACAGCATCAGAAAATCAAATCAAATTATTTTAAACACTATTTGAAGGTGAAACATAAGAAACTGAAGTGGAGGCTCAGACTGGATTCTGTGATGACTTACTTGTTAATAGCTGATAACAGAAAATAATTATGAAAGAACAGGAAAGAGTATGGGGAAATAGCGCAGTCAAATTTATTCTAGTTGCATGTCAGAATTAGAACTGAAATATTTGGCTTATTCACAAAACTATGGTGTATCATGTGAGGCCTTTGCATAATGAATGACTAAGCAATGTTTTCAGCTTATGCTATTGAATTATTCAAATGTATAGGGAGTTTACAAATGCCAGAAAGTTCAGTTTATCTAACAAGTATTTCCTGAAAACTCCCTGTGTGTAGACTGGAACAGGGCATACAGAGGAAATTCTAGTTCTTGATTTCTTGAAGTCCACAATTTATTAAAGCCTTTGATATTTAAAACCTTTTAGCCTGCTTTTTTATTTTTAGAAAATTCACAATTATTTTTTAATTTGCTCAATTTGTCTTACTTAATATTATCATTTTTAGATTGCAAGTTTTCACAAAAAGGAATCTTTGGCAATTGTAGTAGTCTCTTCTTTAACACAAGCCCATTCCCATGGGTGTCTTTAATATTTAGTGAAATTGTTATTCACCTCAAATTCTTTTTCTTGAGAGTAAATTGCTCCCTAGGTTATTTTAATGTTCCAATCTTTATGAAATGTAATTAACCTGCCTCTTGGCTTTTCCTTTGTCCAAAGTACCCAGTTTAAACTAGGTCTTGATTCTGTGACTGAATAGCAAAGCACTTTCTTTGATAAAAGGAATGATGTCTGCTAAGTAGGTGTCATTTTAAAATAACAAAATACATTTTTTTGCAGTGTCAGTTCCATTGTACTTACGATAGCCTTGTTAGAAACTGCAATTCTGATTGCTTTAAAATTATTTTTTCTTTGACATTTTTAGACTTCCACAAAAGTTCTATTTCCAAATTGCTTTTGTAAAAGTAACTTCCTGAGGCCCATGTTGTCACTTATAATATTAATGATAATTGAGATATATAATATTAATATATAATACTAAGCAGGTGAAGGTATTTATACATACTATCTTATGTAAGCATAACATAGATTTTGTATATTGCACTTTATAAAACTTACCTTATTTGTTTACTCCCTTCAAAATATCTCCACTAGAATGTAAACTCTAGGAAGTCAGGGATTATACCTGCTGCTTTCCTGTTATACTCCAGTAGCTTGCGTGATACTCGATCCATAGGTAATGCTCAACAAATATGTAACTGACTTTCTAAATGCGTCACACTCAGAGATTAAGTGGCTTGCCCAAGGTCACACAACTAGCATAGATCTGTATTACACCAAAGACTGCTCTTAGTGAGCTTTATAGATAGTTTCAAGGGAAAGTTCATAGCCCTGCTGGGATTGGATATTAGAAATTCCTTATGCCATTTAGAGTTAGCTAATAATGGTGGGGTTAAAGATCTTTACTATACTATATATTATAGTATATACTATACTATACTTTATATTATCTTATTTGGGAGAAGTTTTTATTCTCAGATAAATACATAGAATCAGACTCGTATTAAACATAAATAGCACACTGTGAAGCTTTTTATTCTTACTATAGTAGTATTTTCCCATCATGTTCCAATTGGAAGTTCCTGAACAGCACTTGTAGAGAGAAGCGGGAGTTTGGCCTTCATTAGTAGAATCTAAGATCAACCAATCCATCTAACTTCCCATCTAGATCTTCAGACAGCTTTTGCCAATTTTCCTAATAAATTTACCTATTTATTACTTGGTCTTGAGGCTATTAAATAATCAGGTTGCAGCTAAAATATTTTTTTAAAGAAGTGATGTCTGATCACATTCCTTTCTTGCCTCTTCTGAATGTTGTCTGTCCCATCCTGTGATTTTTGCTATATTTTAGGCTTGAACTTGAGATAATTTCTATCTATATCTTATTTTCCTTATGTTTCAAACTACTTAAGTACAGGGAATAATTATTTTGCATTTTTGAAATTTCTCCAATGTGTAGATATAATTGAGGGCCCATTAAATATTTTTTTTCAGAGCTTAAATTAGGTAACTCAGCACACCAAAGGAAGCAGGGCTAGGTGTTAGAAAATGTGGTATCAGGAGTCTTAGTCTTAGTCCTTTGAAGCTCTGCATTTACCAGTGTTAAAGATCTGATCCTATCAGTCCAGGGGCTCCAATTAAGAAAATGGTCCCGGTGTGGTAAGCGTCCGGGCAGATGGGAGGGGAGGAAAGGATGGGTATATACATACATAATGAGTACAATGCGCACCATCTGGGGGATGAACACGTTTGAAGTTCTGACTCTGGGGGGCAAGGGGAGGCAAGGCAACACATGTAACCTAAACATTTGTACTGCCATACTATGCTGAAATAAAAAAAAGAGGAAAAAATGGCCCTTGTTTAAATTCAGAACTTCTGTCTTGTCCCAAAGCTAGTGGGGGTTGTAAAATATTGCTTAGCCTGTTCTTGACTGAAGGGCACAAAATATGTGTGTGAGTGTGTGTGTGTGTGAGTGTGTGTGTTGTGTTGGATGATGAGCCACACCTGTGTCCAGGGCAAGAGTGGGGCTCACAACTGGCCATTACCCGGCAAACAGGCTGTGAATAACCCTAGAACTCTGCCCTAACCTGTCATTTAGATTATATTTTACATTCTTATCATATCCCACAATTATTTCTATTATTTGGTACTTATTTTACACTGCACAATTGTCTTGGATTAGTTTCCCTCTTATACACTACACCCCAGAAAGATTGGCTTTCCTTCCATTCCCGGGGCACAGTAAGTTATTTTCCACTCTGGGTCTTCCCATGGGCCAGAGCACCTTTCCAGGTCTGCTGCACGATCCCTGCTCCCCATTCTCTTTGTGTTTTTTCTGGCTAACTCCTCTGTGTCTTTTAGATCTCAGATCAAATGTTATTCCTTCGGGAAGATGTCCTTGCCACCCCAATATAAATGATATAAATTTGGTTCCACCAATTATTTCCATTTATAGTTTTTTCTTTCTTTTTTGTTCTTACAATTTGCAAAAAGGTGTCAATTCGTTTTAGACAGAAATGCTTCATGAAGGGCAAGAACTGAGGTTTACTGCTATATTGGCAATGCTCTGTAAGAGGCCTGGTACATAGTAAATCTCAGGAAATATTTTTTGAATGAATGAACTGCCAAGGAAGACTAAGGAAAGTGTGGATCCTAAACTATGTAGGCCAACAAAAGGGTTGTTTTTTCTTGTTATAAAATGTAAATGATGTATCTAAAAGAAACTAATGCAGAAAGTTTTCTCTTCTCTATAAACATTTATGTTAGTTTTCTACAGAGAATAGGTGGTTCAGGACTGTTTTAAAAATGATAAATATGTCTCCAGGTTTTTCAGTGCTGCTTGTTCACTGCTAGGATGTTATTCCTACCAATCTCACCTCCCATTTTCCTCCCTCTTCACAGACTCCAGCTTTTAATTTGGCAATTTCTATTTATCTTTCAGATTACAGTTCAAACCTGTGCCCTCAGAGAGATTTTCTCTGATTTTATAAATGAAGCTAAACCTTTTGTTATATACAGTTGAAGTACCCTGCTCTTCTCTTTTCATAAAATTCTTCACATTTCATTCACTCATTATTCAGCAAGTGCCCATGTGCAACAAAATATTAACTCAATGGACCTGGAATATCCCAAGCTTGCACATTCCAGAAAAGGGAGTGGCCATTGACTGGCTCAGGAGAGATAACATTGAAATATTCTGCCTGATAAGAGCATCTTTATATACCTGGGGCCTTGGGCCACACAGATACAATGTGAATTACGGTGGGGCCTTGGCAATGTTGTGTAAGTTTGACTATGGAAGGGGCTGAAGATTGAGTAAGGTCAATCACATGGGTGTCCCATGCCTATGTGGTTGACTACAAATAAAAACCCTGCATGACAGGGCTCAGGTGTGTTTCTCTGGTTGGCAATACTTCATGTGTGTTGTCACTCATCATTGCTGGGAGAATTAAGTGCTTTCTGTATGACTCCATTGGGAGAAGACAACTGGAAGCTTGTGCCTGGTCTCTCTTGGACTCTGCTTTGTGTGTCTTTTTCTTTGTTTATTAATCTGTATCATTTTGTTGTAATAAACCATAACCATGTGTATAACAGCTTTACTGAATTCTGTGGATACTTCTAGTAAGTCATTGAACCTGAGGGTGGTGTGGGGACTTCAACATAATCTCTTACATTTCTAAGATGCCAGGGACAGGTTATATACCATGATGAGTGAAGCAGACATGAGCCCTTTCCTCAGAGGGTATATCAGCTGAGGAGGGAGGAGCCAAGTTACAAACAAGTAAACAGTAAACAGAACCATAAATACAAGTAAAAGTAGTCCTGTAAGCAAAACAACACTGTGTAGTAGGAGAATCTGTGTTTCTTGCGAGACCATAAACTCTATGAGAGGAGCTGTGTCCTTCTGATTTACCATTTATCTTCAAAGTGTAACAGGTTCCTGGCAGGGAATAGACACTCAGTTACACTTGTTGAACTAAATAAAATACTCCCCTTTCCAAAGCTGTCTTTTTTTCTCCCTGAAATTTTCCTAAGCAAAGTGATTTGAATTTAGGATGGTAGATGCATAGGACACAGCTAGATTACATATTAAACAGCTTTTGTGTGTGTGTGTGTGTATGTATGTGTGTGTGTTTCTCTTCATAGAAGGCTCAGCTGACTTTTGAGAACAAAAATCTTCTCTGATTTGATGATTTAGGTTTTAAAATTTTGTTGTTACTTCTGAGTAAGTCATTTTATATTGAAAAAGCCATTTAACTGATAAAAGAATAAATAGAATACTAAGGCAGATGCAAATACTTAATAGCATGAGTGGTAATATTAAATATGTAAAAGATTTATTGCATTTTGGAAATGACATAAAGTAGCATCAGATTTGCTTTGAACCCTAACGGCCAAAGTACCGTATATATTAAGTAATTTCTGTGTTTTTTGCTCATTATTTTTATTTTTTATTTTTTTTGAGACAGAGTCTCACTCTGTTGCCCGGGCTAGAGTGCCGTGGCGTCAGCCTAGCTCACAGCAACCTCCAACTCCTGGGCTCAAGAGATCCTCCTGCCTCAGCCTCCCGAGTAGCTGGGACTACAGGCATGCACCACCATGCCCGGATAATTTTTTCTATATTTTAGTTGGCCAATTAATTTCTTTCTATTTTTAGTAGAGATGGGGTCTCGCTCTTGCTCAGGCTGGTTTCGAACTCCTGAGCTCAAATGATCCGCCAACCTCGGCCTCCCAGAGTGCTAGGATTACAGGCGTGAGCCACCACGCCCGGCTTTTTGCTCATTATTAATAGATAATTTTGCGAAATCAGTATCTTTTTAATAGGCTGAAACATACCAGATTTTTATTCCTCTAAGGTGTTTTCCAGCACTGGGCTCTGGATACTCTATCTGTGTTTATTGTGCACATTTCAGAGCCCAGGCCAGTGTAAATACTGGTTATCTTTATTCGTTAATTCTTTTTTTAGGAACTAGACTTTACTGTCCTGTTTCAAATACCTTTCTGTGATTGGGCCAAATTAGCAGTTACCAAATAAATGGTGTCACGTCGAAATTTAAATATTGTAATAATAGTAACATAATCTGTTATTTGGCAGTTAAAATATTATGACCACACATTCTCTTTGGTTGTGTTGATTGACCAGAGATAAATCTCCTTAAATTTCCTCTTCTTTTTAGAAGTGCTAACACTAAATACAAGATTGTTTGATAGCGGTAGCAGTGATAGTCATGTGTGCTGATGTGTGTGTGTGTGTATGTGTGTTCGGTCTTACGCAATAAATGCTTTCTTCCATTTGTGTGTGTAGAAGAACAATAGTGATAGATAAATGAGAGATTCCTGGGATCTTTTTGTATGAGATATTTGCCTGTGATTGTGGGTGGATGTGGTGGGAGTAATGACAATTATTTTTTTAAATGATTTCTTTGTTATTTATGTTCTTAAAATGGAAATATTAATTTTTACCATTACATACACTTCACATTTGAAGGGGGATAAATGACTTCAACATGACATAATAAGAATAGTAGAAGAGTTTTCAGGCAGCCAAAAGTTCTGAATCCTAACTTTAACTTTTAAGTCTGCCTAAATAATATTTTCTCTGGGAATATTTTCCTGATGTCTAGATTAAATTATGTCTCCATTTTTTTAAACTCCTAATATACTTTGTATCTTTTCTTCATAAGATTTATCACATTACATTTATTTATTTATATGATGTTTTAATTACTGATTTATTTATAAGCTGACATTTGAAGGAAAGAAAATGTCTCTTTTTCCTTTTTTTTTTGCATACTACATTCTTAATGCCTTAGAGTCTATTACGTAGTAAAGTAGGTACATCGTATATATTTGTTAATTGAATTAATAAATGTAACATATTCATAACATGGTTCAAGGGTAATAGAGTGGGAATTTGAGTCAGATGTGACTTCAGATCTAGACTCCTCTTGAGTTAAGATGTACACCTTTTCTGAGCCTTAATTTCTTTTTTATCTACAAAATTGTTCAACATACAGGTTGAACATCCCTGATCTGAAAATCAGAAATCTGAAATGCTCTGAAATCTGAATGAGCAGTGACATGTCACCGCAAGTAAAATATTCCACACCTGATCTCATATGATGATCACAGTCGAATGCAGTCAAAACTTTCTTTTATGCACAAAATTATTAAAAATATTTTATAAAGTTCCCTTTAGACTAAGGTATAAGGTGTACAAGAAATACAAATAAATTTTCCATTTAGACTTGGGTCCCATTCCTAAGATATCTCATTATATATATGCAAATATTCCAAAATCCAAGAAAAAAGAAATGTCTGAAATCTGAAACTTCTGTTCCCAGCATTTTGGATAAGGAATACTCAATCTGTACTTGAAATACATGAAATAAGCAATATATAACATTCATCATATGGCCGGGTGCGATGGCTCATGCCTGTAATCCTAACACTCTGGGAGGCTGAGGTGGGAGGATCACTCGAGATCAGGAGTTCGAGACCAACCTGAGCAAGAGCGATACCCTATCTCTACTAAAAATAGAAAGAAATTAATTGGCCAACTAAAAATATATAGAAAAAATTATCCGGGCATGGTGGTGCATGCCTGTAGTCCCAGCTACTCGGGAGGCTGAGGCAGGAGGATTGCTTGAGCCCAGGAGTTTGAGGTTGCTGTGAACTAGGCTGATGCCACGGCACTTTAGCCCGGGCAACAGAGTGAGACTGTGTCTCAAAAAACAAAAAAACATTCATCATAGTTCCTAGCACATTGTGGATGGGAAAAAAAAGATAACATTTTTATTTTCACCATTTTGAAAAAATGAAAATGGCCTTAGAAAACTGGCATACAGTAGATAATAAATAAGATAACATTAATGAGGCTGCTATTATTATTCTTCCACTAAATAGTAGATATATAAAATAAATATGTATTTTCAGATATGCTTTAAATACATTTTTTCTATTTTATTTCCAATAAATAAGTGTTTTCATTCTTTTCTTTTTGAGCAGATTAAGAAGAAATACATGTAATTTGCAAATATCCTGTGACTGGTGATTGGCACAGCCTCAAGTAGAATAAGTTCTCGTAGGATGACCTTATTCAATTCGAATAAGTCACTACACATGCTATTTTATGCTTTCATTCAGGTGAGTGACACCCCTACAGTTTGAACATAAAGACGGTTTAAGAAAAAAGGCTACATTGAACTTTGAAAACAAATCATAGTGTTATAAAGGCTACATAAATTGTTCATGCTTCAAACAATACTGTTTTGTTATAAGCATTAAACAGAGCAATATTCATGGTAAAGGTAGAGGTTTACTGAGAATAGGTATATAAAACCTTATGCTAACACTTATGAGTATGAGCAAGTGAATAAAATATATCTTAAAATATCAAGCAAAAAATTCAGAATGCTTAGTTATAATAATTTTTACAGCCAGAAAATTGACCGTCATGTGAGATTTTATGTTAAAAATATTAGAGAAAGAAAAATAGTCTGATGACTAAAAAGAAAATGTTGCTTCCATTGATGGGCCAAGTTACACTGCAATAGATCAATCTCATATGTTACATAAAGATTAATCTCACGTATTACATAAAGATCAATCTCATGTATTACATAAAGACCAGAGAGTCTTTATGTAAATAATTTCTCATAGTTGGAATTCGTTGGTCTCTGAAGTTAATGTGGAAGTAAATATTTTAATTACAATTAAAAAGAATGTAAAGTGAAATTAAAGCATCAGGGACTAAGTTGAGCTATTGGGTCATGGGCTGTTTCTAGAGGATCACATTAATCTGTCAATTCAGGAAAAGAAAAAAAAGTCCATCAACAATTTGTAAAAACTGTTAGGCAACTTATTGAAATTGACTGGTCACTTCTATGTGGATGGCCACACTAGTATCCTTTTATTGACTTAGCATGGTTAGGAATGGTGAATGCAATAATTTTATTTATTTATTTATTTATTTATTTTAATTTCAGCATACTATGAGGGTACAAATATTATGGTTACGTATATTGCCCATGCTCCCCTCCCCCCTCGAGGCAGAGCTTCAAGCATGACCATCCCCCAAACGTTGCACATCTCACTCATTATGTTTGTATATACCCATCCCCTCTGTTTCTACACAGCAGTAAATGGTAAATCCCCTGCACTCTCTGAATGTGTTTCTGCTAGTGAGGAACAGGTTTCTGTGGGCATCCCAATTTGGGGCATCAGAGAAGATGGGGCAGAAAGTGAGAAGATCCCAATTCAGTTGGGAAGTAAGGGCCTATGGAAGAGGTGAGGCAAAGAGGATTTGAAGTGATGGGCAAATTCTGATCCTACAGTAGTTTTATTGAAAAGAACAAATAGTTTTCTGTTCTATGTAGCTCAGTGTCAGTTTACCATGAGGCAGAGTTTCTGCCAACTGTTGACGCCAGTGCAGAAATGTAGGTTTTTATTACACATTAAGATATTGTTTTGCTTCTAGGATGTATTAGCTAAGCTTTTGAATACTATGAAAGAAACATTTTATATTGTTTGGAAGGAGGTAAAAATTAAATGGTTGAAAACATTCCCTCATGTATGTTAGCCAATAAATATAGAGAATGCCATACAGAAGTCATTGTAGGCCATGGGAAGAACTTTAAAACAGAAACAAAACAAAACACACGCTTGAAGCTCTGACTCAAGGGGGAGAGGAGGTGAGGGCAATATATGTAACCTTAACAACATTTGTATCCCCATAATATGGTGAAATAAAATAAAAAAATAAAAACATAAAAAACCAGAAAATAAACAGAAAAATAAATAAATAAACAGAAAAATTCCAGGTCATTAAACAGCAGAATTCTTTTGACGGTAGGACACAGAAACCCAGTCAAAATTAGCTTAATAAGGATGGGAAATATATTGTGTTCTGTATCTGGGCAGTACACAGTGTGAGTTTGATTTAATCATATCGCGAGCATTTTTTCTTTCCTATATTCTAGTCTCTCAATTTTGACATCTTCTATATGTTGTCAACATTGTCTGCTTTTCAAATGGTCTTTCTTTATACAGCCAGCATAACAGATGCTAGCAGCTCTAGCCTCACTTTGACCTTCATACTTTCATTTCACATAGCATTCAATTTATTTCTTAATAAAAGAAAACATTTATTATCAAATTACCTTTGGAGGACAAACAATTTAAGCTATAACTTAGAATTCACTATTAATAGAATTTTCTTACCTAGTGTCCACAAATGACCATGAGAACTCTTTTTCCATGTATCTCCAGACTGTGCATCATGACTGACAGCCTCAGGACACTCTGCATCCACAGTTTTGTGAAAATCATGTAGACTAAAGGAGAGATGTTGAAATAAAACAACACATATTCTATGCAAGGGCTGTGCTGCAAGAAGTTTAGGGTAGACTAGGAGAGAAAATATATATCCATTGAGTATGCTTTTGTTTGATTAATGGAAAATAATAAACTGTGTTCTCCTATAAGGGTATAAAGCCATACATTGAACTAATCAAGGCTGTAAGGGCTATATTAAGAAGGCTTCCTAGAATATCATAGACTATCTTAAAACACTAAATGTTAAAGTACAAAGAGAACCCAGTCTAATGCTTTCATTTTACAGAGGAGAAAAACTGAGATTGAGAGAAAAGAAGTGACTTTCCCAAGGATGTAGATTAACATACACACACACCTTTATATACACACACACACACACATATATATATAATGTTATGTCTTTGGGATGTATATTGAGGAGGTGTGAGAAAGCATGGAGGTACCAGTCAGTAAATAAGCTTGTAGAAGTGAGTGAAGTTAACTTTGCATTTAGTGAGACACATAAAATGTTGAGGTACTAAAGATAAAATATATACTCGATGCTTACAAAATAGTGGTAAGTATCTTTAGTTTTTGTTTTTAAATTGGTATGAATGATTTTCTCATTGTAAAAACAGTGAAGACATGCTACTGAAGATTATAAAATTCTGAATGTTCAGGAAAGCAAAAATAAAAGAAATCTACCACCATTGATTCTAGATTGTTATTGGCATCTTGATAAATATCACTAGACCCAGTTGCAATTATTATGAATTATATATACATACAGAATATGTTAAATACAAATATATAAAAACAGATATATGAGCTATATATGAATATAGTTTTTCAATGAATAGTTTTTTATGGTTATTTTGCTATTATAAACAGAGTTTCAAGAACATTTTTAAAGTGACTCTTTATGAAAATTCTTAATTATCCCATAAGAAAAAATTTTTAAAGTAAAATTTCCATGACAGAGTAAATTATTTCAGAGTCCAGTTTTTATTTTTAAGTAAAGTTGAAAGTAGATGAAATATCTTTATATCTTTCTTTAAAAAAAATAAAAAGAAAACCCAGTTCAATCCATTTATTTTTGTTATAAAAGCAACCAGTCATCTCTTTAGCAGCTATGGTCCGATAACATTTATATCTTGCTCAAGGGTAATCAACAGAAATATTATCTCTGAAATTAATTAATATCCCATTGAGCACACATTTTATAGTGGGTCTGGCGGATTTTAATGCAGCTAATGACCTTTTTCATTTGTCAAAATTTATTTATGGTTTTGAAATGTAAAATCATTTCATAGTACATTCAACCAATAAAACAGTAAAGCTGGTATTTAATAGATGTTAAATAATACTTGAAGTTTTCTATAAATATGTATTCCTCAGATTGTTATTCAGTTATTCAAATACTTCTTTTAGTGATTTTAGTTAGTATTTTGAGTAATTATTTTTAAAAAATTATGAACATTGGACATTTTTGAAAATTCACTGCCTAGTACATTATTTTACACATGACAGGTTTTTAATACTTATTTGAATGAATGAATAAATGAACGAATGAGTGAACTGGAACTATTCCAATTTCACATTCACAAATTATATACTTAAATTTTATATTATATAATTTCTATTCAAAATTTATGAATTGGGGGACTAGGCTCAAACATACTAGACTTAAAACTGTAAATATTTATTATCCTGGCAGCATACAATAAAAGAAGTATTTGACCCATTGTGTACCTGAATTTGCTGCTATTTAACAGTAAAGGTGTATGTATATATATGTGTGCATATATATGTATATACACACACACTTTTGATACATAAAATAACCAGATAAAAGGCATAGGATCATCCCTACTGAAAAAATTATTGCTAAATAATTTTTTGTTTTCTTGCTGAGTGTCTGTTTCAGATACCAACTAGATGCAATCTCAACAGAGCCTCTCCCTCAGGAATCCAAGACATTTTAAAATAATGTTCTTAGGAGCAATAAACCATAAAACACATAGATTCTTGTATAAAAGTACATATAAAGAAAAAGAAAATGATCTAACTTGTGAGTGCACTCTAACACCAATCCCTACTGTTGGAAAACAGGCACGACTCCTTTAAGGAGTATGAAAGACTCCTTAAGAGGAATGTGAATTTATCTCTTGAATTTGGGTCTATTTCCAAGTCCAATACCTTATATTTACAAATTGTTTTAAATGCTAGGTTAATTAGCTTTACTTGATTAGCATATGGCTTCTGAGAGTCTGAGGTTAAAAACAGCTAAAAATGCCAATGAGCTTTGCTCAGAGAGCTCTTTTGTTTCAGCACCATGGACAACAGGGATCCCACCCACTCCCCGTCAACGCCCAACCAGCCAGCTCATACATGTTTTCTCTAGATAGCAAAAGAGGGCACATAAGGTAGTGTGGTTGTAGTAGTATAAATGTTCTAAATGATGAGAAACATTTCATGATATGTGTTCTTCCTATAATGGATTGAAACAAGTAGGTGCATACTCTTTGGGCAGAACACATATATTTGCATTCCTGGACACGCTCCATGAATGTATCAAAGTAGGCTATGAATATCTACAAGTAATTTTGTATAGTTAAAAGCCCAAGCTTTTTAGTCATATTTAGATTTAAGTTAGCTTCTGCTACTTGGTAATAATATGACTTTGGAAATGGTACTTACTCTCTTTGAACCTTAATTTCCTTACCTATACGGTAATGATAGTGATGCTTACTTTGTAAAGTTGTCAAAACTAGAAAGCATACCTATATCTCCTCAATATATGATAATTCCTTGAACTAACTTTGTTAATTTGAGTGAGTAATGTTATGTAGATGTAGGTATTTTTACATCCAGAGTGGTCTTTTTTCTGGACTTTTGAAATTATATTTTTGAGAGAATATTTTTTCATACTTTATAAAAATTGAATAAGTAAAATATGTACTTTGTAATAAGAATAAATTTTTAAAAATCTAATCTTTTGCCACACAGACTAAGGTAACTGATATGAACAGTTTGATAAACATTTCTTACCATACATTTTCTATTCTTAAGAAGGTTTATGCACACGTTATAGAATGATTTTTGCTCATCTTTTAAAACAGAATTACTCTCTAATTTCCTCTTTCACTTAACAATGTACTTGAATATTTTTTATATTTATATCCATAATTTTTTTCATAGCTGCATTATGTCTTACAGTATAAAACTTATTCAACTATTCCTTTATTGGAGAATGAACAGTTTTCATTTTCTATTTCAAGCACCGCTGCTATAAATCATAATCAGATCACATTAAATGCTTTTCCATTTTGTCAACACAAAATCAACTCACTAAAGCCTGGAGGGAAAAGTATCCTTAATGTGCTAATGCTTATGGCCATGATATTAACCACCCTTATTTTCAGCAATGACCATTAGAGTTAATGATGTTGCTGAATTACAATGAGTTTTTGGTAGATGAATCCATATCAAGTAGATAGCTCAATCAGAACATAGAGTTTATTAATCAAATTCACATACACTGCTTTAATCAAATAATTACAGCATTAGAGCTTTTAATTCTTAAGTATGTTATTAAATATGATTGTTTGAAATGAGTATTAATGAGTGCTCTTTGTTAATTGAGCTTATTTAAAGGTAAATATGCATGAACATATTATAATTACTATCATATTAAATGACATAAATGCAATCAGTGTCAAAGGTATAGAAGAAAGTTGTTTCACATTTGTATGTATTATGCATGCTGTAATATTTTATGTATAATGTTTATGTGTTATGTATGCTGATATTTTTATGTATGTTGTTTTGCCCTTTAGTTTTATAATGTATTGCAGAGAAATGTTAGGATTTAACAATAAAATTTTGTTTGTCAGCTGTGATAGACCTCTGCTTGACAGTTGATGAATGTTGTAGATGAGAATGGAATGAATGGTCATTGGATTCACAGGAAAAGCCTCACTTAAGGACACAAAATTCTCACTGTTAGTTTCTACAAGTCACTCCTCCTTTGTAACTTTACAGATCAGGAAAGGACTTTAGAAATTGATAAACAGCTTTACTAAGGTGTAATTGACATACAATAAACATCATATATTTAAAGTGCATAGTTTGAGAAATGTTTCTCATATATATGAAAACATAACTGAACTAATGCTAACAAACCTATACATTACCCCCAAAAGTTTCTTTGTGCACTTTTGTAATCCTTTCTTTGCCCCTTCCAGCCCTTCTTACCTCAGGTAACCACTGATCTGCTTTCTTTAACTATAGATTTGTTTGAATTTTCTATAATTTTATATAAATGGAATAATACGGTATGTAATTATTTTTCCTGCATTCTTTTACTCCACATAATTATTTTGTATTTCATACAGTTTTTGCATGTACTTAGAGTTAATTCCTTTATTTTGCTAAGTAGTATTTCATTGTATCAAACTTTGCTTCTTCTTTCACATGGCAATAGATAATGGGTTATTACCAATATTTGCCTATTACAAATAAAGCTGCCATGATCATTCGTATACTTGTCTTTGCATGAGTATAATTTCAATGCCCATGGCTATGGAATATCAAGATATATAATATCAGCTTGGAGAATGTTTCATTTTGCCAGAAACTATCAAACTAGTTTGACTCTGTTGATATTCCTATTAACAGTATATGAAAGTTGTAATTGTTTCAAATTCTTGCCAGCACTTGATATGATCAGTCTTTCATTTCAGCAAATCTAATAGGTGTATAATGGTATCTTATTATGGTTTTAATTTGCATTTCTATCATGACTGAAGATTTTAAGTATCTTTATATGTGCTGTTTGTCATCTGTGTATTTTTCAGTGGAATTTTTTGCCCAATTTTTTAATGAAGTTGTTTGTTATTGTTGAATTTTGAGAGTTCTTTATATATTCTGAATAAATAAAAGTACTTTATGAGATACATGATTTGAAAATACTTTCTCCAAGGCTGTGGCTTGATGTTTCTTTATTTTAACAATGCCTTTTAAATTCATTTGGGATTGGTTCCAGGAATCGCCCGGATAACTAAATCCATGGATGCTCAAGTCCCTTATCTAAAATGGTGTAGTGTTTGCATATAACCTATGCACATCCTTCCCTATGCTTTAAATCAGTGGTCCCTTTTTGGCACCAGGGACCGGTTTCATGGAAGACAATCCTTCCACGGATGGGGGAGTGGGGAATGGTCTCCTGATAATTCAAGTTTGCCACATTTATTACATTTGCAGCCGCTTCCCAGCACTAGCATCGCTGTCTCAGCTCCACCCCATATCATTAAGCATTAGATTCTCATAAGGAGCGCGCACCCCAGATCCCTCGCATGCACACTTTACAGTAGGATTCTGCTCCTATGAGAATCCAATGCCGCCACTGATCTGACAGGAGGTGGAGCTCAGACGATGATGTCAGGGATGGGAAGCAGCAGCAAATACGGAAGAAGCTTCCCTGGCTTGCCTGCTGGGCACCTCCTGCTGTGCGGGGTGTGTGTAGGGGGGTGCCCAACAGGCCATTGGCTGATACTGGTCTGCATCTCGGGAATGGGGACCGCAGCTTTAAATATCTCTAGGTTACTTATAACACGTAATATACTGTAAATTCTACATAAAGAGCTGTTATACTGTATTTAGGGAATAATGACAAGAAAAAAGTCTGTACATGTTCAGGACAGATGCAACCATCCATTTTTTTTTTTTCAAATATGTTTGATCCACAGTTGGTTGAATCCATGGATGTGGAACCCACTGGTACAGATGACTGTACGTGTATTCTACTATGGATAGTGTGTATCTGGAGACTCCTGACTAACATAAGTCCTAAGTATTAATTTTTATGTGAACATAAATAGCATGATAAATGTCAATTTCTAATTTTTAATTCCTACCATACAAAAACACAATGGGTTTTTCTACATTAATCTCGTATCTCTACTAACTTCACTTATTAGGTCTGGTATCTTTTTGTAGAATAAATAGAATTTTTGTAGATGGTCATGTTCTCTACAAAGAAAAAGAATTAATTCTTTTCTAATCTGGATGTGTTTTATTTCTTTTTCTTGCTTTATTTTGGTGACAAGGGCCTCCAGGATAATGCAGAAAAGAGGTGATAAAAGCTTATATCTTTGTTATGTTTCTGCTGTTGGGAGGAGACACATGAAGATATGAACTTTGTTTTGTTTGTCCTCTAACTAAATGCCTGAAATGTAGCAGTTGCTAAAATATTTAATACATGAATGAATGAACACACCATAAACTATATTGAGTATCTTATGTGGATTAACTCATTTAATATTCACAGCAATACCATGATATACAAACTCGTTTTATTTTTATTGCACACACCAAAGAAATAAGAAATGAATATTTTAAGTACTTTTCCCAACTAGTTGAGCCATGGTATACTACTTTGACATTTGAAAGAGTTGGACATACCACTAAAAGCGTTTTCTCTTCTGTTCTATTACCTACAAAATTATTATATTCAACTGATGCAATCTCCACCTTCATACTTACTCCAAGAGTAAACTCACTACATATAAACAGTGATTATGTCTACAATAAAATTGGGACAATTCAGCAAGTGTGGCAACCTTATTATAGCTCCCTTGCATCTATTCCAACTTTAGGTTTCTCATATGTCAAATAGTTGATGGAGTTGATGGGTGAACATGAAGCTTCAGTCTTTGGTAGGGTACAGTAGAAAGAAGGAGAAAACTGGTGTAAAAATTTCTTTCATGGAATTGAGGGGTATATAGAAAATACAATATATATCTGGAGTTGAGAACCAGAATTTAAAGGACTTAGAGAGAGCTGGAAATGGTGGATATCTGAGATCCAGTGATCAGATCAACACTGACCTTATGTAAGTGGGTCAGAACCCTATTAATATCCAAAGCATCTGGGGACTTGAATGGAGGAGTACAGCTTGAAGATTTCTGGGGAGACTAGGATGCAGAAAAACTTTGCATCTGTGCCTCAACAGGAAACTGACGGTCTGCCGGCTTTGACATTCCCGGGATATTGACCACTTTGCTTCTACCACCTATAGGACTTTGGCTTCGTTGGTTTCTCCAAAAAACAGACCATGGATTCAGTGAGCTAAACAAGTAACATCTAAGGATTCCTAGGAATCAGAGAGAGAATTAGAAAGACTTAGAGGAGAACACTATATACAATTCTATGGCGATAAAATTGAAAACCAGAAGGAAAAGATGATTTTCCACAAAAATAAATGTAAATCATCAAAAATTTACACAGTGGAAAACATAAATAAATTACCACAAATAAAGAGCAAAAGTAATACAATTATTGTTATTATTATTTACAATTGATAAATAATTGGGACATGATACATTTACTACTAGGTTTTAGCTTTGATTTCACTTTGGTTTAAAGAATAGATTATTCCAATGGCATAGGAAAAAAGGATTGTTTTCATTCAATTTTTGTGAAGCAATATTGATTTAATACCCACAAAGATAATACAAAAATAAAACTATAGACTATTTTCACCTCTAAATGTTGAGCAAAATTCTTGACAAAATTTTAGCACATAACTCAGAAATGTGTCAAAAAATGCACTATTACAAAGTAGGGTTTGTTTAAGGAATGGAAGTTTATTTTAATGCAAAGAAATATATGATTATAATACATTATTATAATACATAATTTTCTAAAAGAGAAAATTCATGCCAATAGATAGTGAAAATATATTTGACAAAATGTTACAGCCTATTTATCAACATACAATCTTCTATATAAATAAAATATCCAAAAAGAACACGAATAAGATACAATTTACACTCTTTTCCAAAAAGTTAACCCCATAATATATATGCAATTAGATCATGGTAGTTGTGGAGCACATTTCATAGTGAGTTTGAAGTGTTTTAATAAACTTAATCACCTTTTACATTTTTTAAGTGTTTGAAATTCTGAAAAGGTTAAATTTATAAAGAGTTTTAATATAAAATTAAATCAATAGTGTTAAAAAGTAAGACTATTTGTATTAAATTGGGACCTAACAGGCATATCTATTATAAACATTATTCATGTTATAAAGTTCTTGAAAATTCAATAAGTCTGGAATTAACACTGGGAAACCAGAATAACATGCTGTTTTTGCTAATGAATTACACTTCTATAAAATGCATGAAACCAAAAGAATATTCTAAGGACTCCTAGAATTCATTGGAAAATAAATTAATATAATGGGGAGAGGAAATATAAACATAAATTAACACTCTCAATTCTAGCAATACTTAGAAAATATAGCTAAATTTGTAGTGGAAATAATTAACTACAGCAAAAATACACTGAAAAGTACTTAGTAATAAGTTCAAGAAAAAGAGACACAATTTATGTGAGAAAATCTTTCTGCAAGTTGTAAAACAAGATCTGAGTAAATGGAAAAGAAAATTATATTCTTAGCTGGGAAGGCTTCTTATAAAAAGGTCAATTGTCCTTAGATTAACATAAATTTAATGAAATTCCAATTAGAATACCAGATAAGTTTTTACTTGTATAACATGATCTTAAAATTTATGGGGAATCATAAATGCTTGCAAATACCTGAAGAACAATGACAGAATATACTATAAAGTCACTTCAACCAATTCCATATGATCGTAGTATGTGAAGTAGGCAAATAAATCAATGCACATGAATACGTCCCAGCATATTTGAGAAAGGAAACATGATAAAGTATGATAACCAAACTACCATATCATAGATGATAGTTTAATTTAGTATATGAATAAGATAGTGGTGATATTTTTGGAATAGCTCTAAAAGAAAATGATAGTGGACCTTCCATCTCCTACTACGTTTAAAATTAAATTCCATAAGGATTAAAACTTTTACAAATTAGAACAATAAAAGCAAAAATACATGGGAAATTATGTCTAAAATCTCAGGCAGTGAGGGGCCTTCTTACTCAAAGGTACAAATATAAAACTGAAGAGCAATACCAGGAGAAAAGATAAAAAATATTTAAAATAGAAAAAAAAGACTTAATAATCATACTATCGATTATTGTAGACTAATGATAGAATTGAATGAAAGCTAAAAATAAAAAAAACACTGCTAAAATCTTAAAGATGAAATGAATATGGGAAAAAAGATTCTCTCATATTTTGTTGCAAAAAAATGAAAAATGTTATTAATAGGGGTATGGCTAAAAATTTGAGTTGTTTAATGCAATATTATGTACCATTAAAAAAAATGAACTAAGGTTCTACTGTTAGGTCTATCTCAATATTTCCAGTGTCAAGAGTGAGTACTGGGAGTTGAGCCGATAATAGAGTGATCACAAATACAAAGCAATCCCACACAAACAGTTTATTACAGAAAAAAAGAAACTATACAAAGTGAAAATAAGGAAGGAAGCTACTAAACGTGAAAATACTTTCCAAAGAGAGTGGTCAGTCTCCACAAGTGGAGAAAGAACGAAGTTGAGGACTCCCAGGTGGTTTCCTTTTATTGGCTGGGTCCGGGAGGGCTTACAGTATGTGTGGGATGATACCAAATGATTATTAGGTGTTTTGCATTTTCCTGAAGTCCCTTCACCTGATTGGTCCCCAGCTTCCCCACCTAGGAACCGCCCTCTTGGCCTACAACCACGACCTGAAGATTTGATACCTAATAACAATAAACCTAAAAATAAAAAACACTGCTGAAATCTTAAAGATGAAATGAATGTAGGAAAAAGATACTCTCATATTGTGTTGCAAAAAGTGAAAAAATGTTATTAATAGGGGTGTGGCTAAAAATTTTTGAGTTGTTTAATGCAATATTATTGCATATTTTTATATCGTTGAAAAGAATGAACTAAAGCTCTACCATTCAAGTAATAGAGATTCCTCAAATTATTGTTTAATGAGAAAAAAAGTGCAGAAATGTCTAATATATTACTTTATTTTAGTAGAACAATAACCAACACTGCCCTTTCTCCCCATTTTGCAGGCATATATTTGTATTAATATTTGGGAAACCTGAGTCATTCTTCTTAGAAACATTTATTCAGAGTCTACTATACAAAACACACTGTTCTAGGGGCTGGGCAAAAGACACACTGGGCAGAAAAGTCTCTGCTCTGTTGGAGCTTATATTAAGCAGGGAGAGAATGACAACAAAAGTAACAAATATAGAGGATTCAAAGAATAACACAGGGATTACGTGACAATGGCCTATGTAGGTAAACAGTTTGGAATTCATTCTCCATACAGGGGGAAGTCACTGCAAGGTTTTGTTCAGGGCAATGTAATGAATTGATTTCTTGTTGTAAAACGGTACTCTGGCTGCTCTTTGGAAAATGGGTTGTAGAAGAGGGAAGAGTAAAAGCAGTGGCTTATTTGGAAACTACTGCACTTTCCTGAGCAAGAGGTGAGGGTGCTTTGGATAAGGGTGGTAGCAGTGGAGATGGAGAGAAGTGGGCACATTGGAATTATATTTTACAGGTAAAACAAACAGAGCTTGGTGGATGATTACATGGAGAGATAAGAGTAAGCAAGGAATCTGGGATGACTTATAGATTTTTTTATCTGTACCACAGAGAAGATGGTGGTGCTTTTTTTGTGCTGATGGTGAAAATTGGTAGAAGAGTGGATTTTATAAGTTGAACTATAGAGCTGATTTTTGGGAGTATTAAGTCTAAGATATTTATTACATATACAAGTGGAAATATCAAATAAACAGTTGAATAAATGGAAATAGAGTACCATGCAGTGGACTGAGCTGGAGAAATAAATCTAAGAGACATCAGCAGCACATAATTGGTACTTACAGATGCAGCACTAGATGAGAGAACCTGGGGAGAGAATGTAAATAAAGACAAAAACCCAAGCCTGAGCTCCCATTGTTGATTGACATCACATCTAAATTTGCTGAAACTTTGAACATTTTTTAGTGTTAAATGTGGATGATTTCACTATACAAAAGAAGAGCTCAGTGAAAGTGTGTTAAGGTAGGCAATATTAATTATTGATAAATTCCGTGTAGATGATTACTTGGTCTTCTGAATAATTAAGAACACACTGTAGGGCATGTGATTCCTTTTAATGCTAACACTAATCCCGAAGTCTTATTGTATCACGTTTGGTGTTTCTCCATAATTAATGTATTAATTACCTTGTGATAATAAAATACATGCATAAATGTAATATACTGATACTTCCTAGCATAGTGAAGTTTTAGAGATTGCAGTGATTCAGGCCATATGACAATTTAGAGAGATTTCAGAGTTTGGAAAAATTTTTGGAATTTTAGAGACCATAAAATTTTAATGAAAAGAATCTCGAAGGTAGAAGATGCACTGTTTTCTTTTTTTTTTTTTTTTTTTTTTTTTTTTTTTTTTT
Organism: Cheirogaleus medius; assembly: GCA_008086735.1. NCBI lineage: Eukaryota > Metazoa > Chordata > Mammalia > Primates > Cheirogaleidae > Cheirogaleus > Cheirogaleus medius. The sequence goes on along the minus strand of VBSM01003214.1, from coordinate 11,332,555 downwards.
TTTTTTTTTTTTTTTTTTTTTTTTTTTTTTTGAGACGGGGTCTCGCTCTTGGTCAGGCTGGTTTCGAACTCCTGACCTTGAAGCTATCCACCCGCCTCGGCCTCCCAGAGTGCTAGGATTACAGGCGTGAGCCACCGCGCCCGGCCTTGCTAAGATGCACTGTTTTCAATGGGGAATAACTCAGAATGAGAAATGAAACTTCTTCTTCTTCTTTTTTTTTTTCAGAATAGCTGGACTGATTTTCTTCAGCAGGCATGAAAAATAAATGGACTCCTTTCCCTCTGGGTCGACAGCTCTCTTAGCCTAATGGTCTGGCAGAATTAAAGTTGTAGTTGTGTAACCCACACAGAAATTCTTCCCATGGAATCCAGAGAGTACTTTAATTTAGAGATTTGGGCATTTCCAAGCATAACGCTGTAATTGGAAAAGCCTTGGCTTCTGGGTCTTGAGTGAAAAGCAAGCAGACAAAACAGATTTCTAATATTAGGTAGAAATTTAAGTGAGATTAAAAATTTTCATCTGAGCTGTTTCACGAAAAATATTTTTTTAGTACCTAAATTCTCAAAGTGTGGCTATCCTTTACTAAAAGTTGTGTTTTCTTTTTAAACATATTCATTAATAATAATGAGCTTTAATGTAAGATAACTGCATGATAATTTATTTTTTACTAATTAAAAAATTCAGACTGGTGGTTATTTGAATTTGCCTCAATTTAGAAAACTCTTTATGAAGGTTACTTGAGATAATGCTCAGTCTCAGAGAACATTCTTTTTTTCCAGCATCTTAACATCCTAAATGAGCATGCTTTTATATACTGATAATTAATAGAGTGAATTGTAAAATATTCCTATTTCTTTACCAAGAAAGAGATAAGACCTCTATCAGGTAGTTCTTCCTATCTTAGTTTGTAGCAGGTACTACACATAATGAAATTATAATTATTAAAAACATTTCTGCATATGGACATTTTAAAATCAGAACCTTTAAAAACTCTATTTGAATTTTTAAAATCTCATCATAAAATTACAAGAATTTCTTTTGACGAATATTTAAAATACTGTTTTTGGTGGAACAAATTTAGCAAGAATCTTATACTCGCTAAATATTGACAGGTCTTGTACATTTCACACCACCCCTCTGCCACAATCACATTCAACTTACTTGTGAAGAATAAGATCAAATTAATGCCTCATTGGTCAAAAAATACCTAACTGAGAATGCAAGTGTTACATGCACAGTTAATTTTGTTTTATTTTAGTTCAACATAGATTGTATGTTTTGATCATGAATTTTTAGGATTTGGAAATCCGACTTAACATAAGACCTTTTTTGATGATATCTCTTATAATTTAAAGAGAAAAAATACCTACTCTATGCCCTCCTTTCTGAAAAATTAATAAAAAGGAGGTTGATATTTTGGGCAAAAAAAAATATCTCTGAAGTCTCCTAAGAAAAGTATAGAGAAAAATAGTCATAAATCTTGTATGTTTAGTCTAGGGTTTAGTAATTTTGAAATTTTGGAATTCAGAGCTAATACTTCTAAACTTATTTCTGTGATATAAACTGTAAATTATTCTCCCTCACCCATACAGACACTGAGAATCAATCATGCTTCTATACCACCTTTGAAAGTACTCACAATCCTTTTGAACAGTCTTCTAGAAAACTGCTTCAATATCAGACCTGACACCTAAGATAAAATCTATCTTTCATCCTTATCCTAAGGCATAACCATGGGAAGAATAAAAATGAAAATGCATGAAAGTATAAAAAAGGTAATTCTTTAAAAAGAAAACTATATCAGTGGAAAGAATTATTAAAGAGGATATAAAGAGAAAATATAGGTTTGATATAGGATGACTAACAACTTTGTTAGGTGTCATTGAGAAGCTGTGAAATACTTTGCCTTCTTCTCTAGATTCTTAGGAGTAGAAGAAATTGTAGACATTATCTAGTCTAATTCTCATCAGTTCAAAAGAGGGAAAATTGGCATATTGATGATAAGTGACTTGGACAGTGTTATAAATATAGTTAATAGTGAATTTGATTCCAGCACCAAGTATAGTTACAAATCGTTTAATGACAGAGATACATTCTGAGAAATGTGTGATTGGGTGATTTCATTATTGTGCCAACATCATAGAATGCACTTACACAAACCTAGGTGGTATAGCCTACTGCACACCCAGTATATATGGTATAGCCCATTGCTCCTAGGCTGTAAACCTGTACAGTATGTTACTGTATTAAATATTATAGGTAATTGTAATACAATGGTAAGTATTTGTATATCTAAACATAAATTTGCAGTAAAAATATGGTCTTATCTATTAGATTAATGTTGTATAGGTGGTCTATCATTGACCAAAATGTTATGCATCACATCATTATATACAAAGTCACTTACAGTGTGTTTCGACTCTGCCACTTCCTACACTCTGGTCTATGTGGCCCTTTTCACTTCTTCCTCTCCCTTTCCTTTGAACACACAACCTAGAAGAAGTCAAGAACAAAGTAGACATCAAGATAGATCCACAGTGAAAGTGTTTTATTCACTGATTCACATATGATTTTTGTCACATCTGCACTCCATGCTTTCTGACTACTAGATAAACATAGACCAAGCCCATGACCTAAATGTAGTTTAGATGCATTCTGTTTATGTTATGTTTTAGAAATATTTTCAGAAATGTAAAAAAAAAATCAAAAGATTTGAGAGCTCTGCACCCACATTCTCAAAGGTAGCAATCAGATAGGATTGGCTGAAGAATAGGCTGACACCTTTGGTGAGATGTGAGGTCTCCACTTTGCCAAAGTTCTCACCATTTCCTTTTGTCTCTGACACCAATATTGAACATCATTTGCCATCCATCATTCAACTTATACAGCAGATACATTTTTATCCTCTTTGGATCTCTGTCAAAAGATGGATGACAAAATTGTAGAGCAAGATGGCCATGTGATTTTTCTCAATGGGACTCACTTGACTTCTTAATTTTCACTGTCTAGACCCTGTAAATATTTGCATTTATAACCATTGGACAGACTCTATTATGCCCATGTGACAGAAAAATACATTAGAAATTAGATTTAAAAACAGAAAACCATGCAACCTTTCTTAAAATACCAATATTGAAGAAAATTAGACATAATAGAATTGGTTAGCCATTTCCTTTATTCCTATTATTGCTCTAGGTACATAATAATGTTCTGTACAACATTTGCCCTTAAGAAATGACTAAAAATACATCTCCTTGTGAAATTCAGTATTTATGATAAATCTAGTGAACTTCGTAACACCTCTAAATGTCAAAAGGTTTAGAAACATATGGCAAAGTCATTTCTCAGCAGCGGATGACTTCTACAGCACAAACGTTTAAGACTACAATTAAGCTTGTGACTATTATCACATGGCTTTTTCAGCAATAGAGGAGACCCATGGCTAAATCAATGTTTTCTTCACCAGAATGACCTGGTAGGCTGTACATGGAACATTAGGCATTTTCTTTGTCCTCAACTGGTGCCACTCACTATGAATATGTACGTGTGAATTCTAGACAACCTTGACAGGATTGATGGATTGATATACCAGCTATGGGTTAATAAAACCATTAAGAATAACTCTGATCTTCTCATTGCTTGACTGCTATATAACTCTGGCATTGCTTTAAATGGCATCTTATTTATTTACATGGAAATAATCTTACTAATTGATCTTAATAGTTTAAGATTCAGAGACTATAAGTTCACTTCTAAACATGAAGAAAGCTAAATATGAAGAAAGCCTTTTTGATTCCTTTGTCATAAATGACAGTGTAGCTTATATTCCTGTTTAATCCTGCAGTCTCCACGGTGGCACATTTGACCTTTTGTATAAATTTTTCTCTATCAAAGAGTTCTGATTTGAATCTCATTAAAAACATAATACTCAGTGTTATAATTCCGTCAGAAAAGAAAATCCCAGTAGAACTGTTTTTAAAGTTAGGCTTTTAGGTTTTTAAAGTTAAAGTGAAATATGAGTATATCCTCCCAAATCCTTCATTTGGAGCAAAGATGAAAAAATTGCACACATTTTCCCATTTTCTTTTTGTTGTTTCTTTTTCTAGTCAGTAAGTAGCAACAAAAAGAGGAATAATCAGCCATTTTTTAATATTTCTCTGGGTTTTATTGTCAGATGTCCTTGGAAAGTTACAGACCATCCTTATTAAGAAGCATAGTCCAAAAACACTTCTGTTCCTCTGTACAGGATAAAATGCAATTGTAGAACTCTGTAAAGGCAGACTGTTGAATGTGGGGTTTAATATCTATTATTGTTACTGCCATTTTTCTACGAGCTGCTTTTCCCATTTTCTTTTCTTTTTGTCCCTTGCTCTTCCATCTTTTATTATTTACAACTTAGCTATCCTGTTTTATCCTTTTAGAATTATATAATTATCATGAATTTGAATCTCAGCTATGTAACTTATGGTAAACTGTTTATTTTCAGTGCGTCCTTGATTTCTCATGGCCTATATCAAGAAATCCCAAAACAACAAATGCTGGCGAGGATGTGGAGA